>CM040241.1:106307352-106859852 GCA_022545495.1 Chrysanthemum lavandulifolium
GTTCTTCGTGGAAATCTTCCCACAAAACTCGAAATGGTCATATTTAATATCAAAACGTTATAAATAATAACATTTATATGCCATTTTTGAGGGGGAGAAAATTATTGTGATAAGAAATATGTTGATTTGCTATTGAATCGTCGTGTGAAAAGACTTAACCCATGAATTGACGGGATATAAACAGTCATACATTGAAAAGATTTGTCTTCCAAAGACTTATCCAAGTAAATTGTACCTATTCGAGAAAATCTTGATAGACATGAACTTTGATGGGGTTGACAAGCTTTCGAGGTTTGTCCACACCTTCAAGGTAGTTATTAGAGCTAGTTGTCACCTAAAAGCTGACAATGTAACTCTTTAACTATGCAACATAACCGTGTCCCTCGGGGAATTGTCTATCTTGAGTCGATCATGTCAAAAGTGCACACTCTTCTCTTACCGTGCAGATTTCTGTCTAAACACTTAAGCACGTATGGAAGGGGAGTATTTCAAAATGATCAAACTCTTACAAAGGGTACAAAATGTTTTCAATCATAACCACTTTGAGAGATTTTCAAGAAAATGTTTTATGGCAACATAGGTTAGTCATGGAGTTATAAGGTGACTAAGGTTAGAATAACTGTCTATGATCCGCCAGAGTCGGAGGGATCTACCCAAGGACATCACAAATAGTTAGTACTTAGAAGTCCTTAGGTATGATTATAAAAAGGAGAAATGAGAATCGGAAAAGAAGGAGTTGAAGAATTAAAAAGAAATGCTAAGAAAAGGGTGAAAAGAAATAGCCTCCGATTATTCAACTTAGGGCGCACACCGAGTTCAATTCATATGCTCCTGGTCGTCACTAGATGACACCGTATTGAAGATAAAAGTCATCATGGACCCAAAGTGACGCATGCACTAAACCTTCTAGCCACTCAAGTTTCTCCCAACAAGCTTGTTTCATTCTCACAGGAACCCCACGTAAACTATCGGCTTTCTTAGAGATTCTCGGTATTGAAGAAGGAGACCCTCCCTAGTCTCCGTCAGAAAACCAAAGTGCACTATTGAGTCTAGAGCCACGAGATTCATCAAAGATCTCTTAGGTACACTTGACAATTTATCGCTTGTCGCTCAACAATAAGAACGCAAGTGATATATTATCGTGTCCTTCACTGATCTTAGCAATCTATCGAGAACATTTATGAGAGGTTCACATATGTGATCCTCGTGATTGACTAGAAACCCCGCCAGATCAACATCAAATAGCCCCGACAAGCAGTCACTCGGTAACTCCCCATGGATTACGCTTAGTGTGTCTCAAATGGTCTACAATCGTGAGGTGATGCTTCGTGTACCTCAACGACTCATCCGAACTCAGAGGTGTACTTTGCACATCGTGTTATCTCACTTGTGGGACTCAGCTCAGAACGACCTTGTGAGAATTAGAGATGTGTTTTCACACTATGATGTTAACACCTCGAAATTCAAACTTGTAAGTGTCGGAACCGCTTATTACTAACCGTGTGTATGTTTTCTTCTTATGGAAGCTCGAGCGGACCGATCGTCTTGATTCTTCACATGCTCATACCAACATCATCACTAATGCAAGTTCTCTCAAAAGGCAACACAAAAGTCGAATGATTCTACATCAAATCAAAGAATCTACAAAGTTTAAAGACTAAGAGAACTTCATCAAGATCAGTAATACAACGTTAAAGAGCGTGTGAGCATGTTGGAGAAAGACGTGGAGACACCGGAGCAACGGCGGCACTGATGCGACAACAACAACATACTATCACTTTCACCACAAAGAACAAAGAACTAAAGAACAAAGAAAAGATGACTTTAAAGCGTAACTCTTCAAAGGAAACAATTTCTCTACACCGGGAGATTGTTCGAATCAAGACACTCCTTCTCACAAGAAAGAAGAATGTCGAAGACGCCAAAGCTACTATTACATCAAGACCTACAACGCTTATCACTCTTTAATTCATCAATAACACTTAGGGGGAGATTGTTGGAATCACTCCTAGACTATATTTCAAGTGTTAGTGATTCATATGTAATAGTTAGCTTAATATGGCCTTTATGTTTGTTATTAAGCTAAGGCTTATGTAGAAGGCCCATAAGCCTTGGCCCAAGTCCAATAAGGAAAGGAAGGGACTAGGAGTGTTGCCCTAGCTCCCTCTCCTATAAATACCTTTGTAATACCCTCACTTGAAGGTTGGTTGTTCAATTTAGACTTTCACTCTTACGCATAACTATTCTCATATTATCATACGTGTGTTTGTGTGAGTTTTTCATCCGATCTCTTATCTATTTCTTCTATTGATACTTGTGTTACTAATATGGTGACCTAACAACGCTTGATACTAAGACACCACTAAAGTCCTCTAGCTCAAGCTTGTTTAGGTTTGATCTCGTCAAAACGTTCAAGGAGGTGATAGAACATGAAACGTTGATATTCCCGTACTTCATGTATCAAACTTTCAACATGTTTACAATGATAACAATCTTTGTCATGGCTAGGTAGTGGTGGTGAAAGAAAGGAAATTTCTTGATGCGAAGGATCAAGTGAAGCGGGTTGAGGAGCCTCAAACGACGGAAGGATTGGTGGAGGCGCATTTGAAGATGGCTAGACCAAGAATGATGGTGGTGGTAGAGAAGTGTCAACTTCCATATGGTCGGTGGTTGACTTTGATAATTTCTCATAATCCAAATGGGATTATTTGATGGTGACAAAAGAAAAGGAAGCCGAGCTAGTGTTGACTCAACACCTTGATTTTGTACCATTATTCCTCCTAATGAGGAGAATGTTGCGGTGGAGGAGGATGAGACGGCCTAGGAGGCAAATCCTCTAGATTGTAGAGGTGTGGTGATGAGTGGAGTTGTGAATGAAATAGCTCTAGGCACCAATGGTGATGGTTTAGTGGAAATGGGATTGTTTGGTTTAGGAGGTATGGTGGTGTTTGGCATAGGTAGTTTTGTGGGAACTATCCTTTAGGGATTGGTTTGATTGGTGGAGGAGAAATCCTTGCATTTGTGGACTTGACCGGAGATGATTCGTTGAAGGATTTCGTACAACAAGAGCAATTTTTTGGTGGTTCTTTGGTGGATGAGTTACCACTTGAGCTTTCCTCATGATGAGATGATTTCAAGAGGTTTGTAAATATTTCTAAGTGATGAAAATGAGGATGAAGATGATGACTTAGGAGTCCTAACAATGTGGTTTATAAAGCAAGGATTTGGCAAGTGCATTCAACACTTAAGCCACTAAAATTCATTGAATGTGATGATTAACATGCACAAGAGTCAACTTGAGTTGTATCGATCTAGGAACTCATTTAAGATGAGATGGAGTGTTTAAGTTAGAAAGATGAGCTTGAAATGATTGTTTTAGCTAGAGTTTGCATAAATCTGTCATACGGATCCCAGGGTTCCTTCCAATGAGGGATCCGCCTAGGCTAATCCTAGGGATCCTTCTCTCAGCAGCTAAGAAGATATATCAATGATGTTTGTAAGGTCTAATGCCTATTTCTTCTTGAGTGTTTCAGTTCATCTAAGTATCTTAAATGGAGAGGTGCTTAAATACTTAAGGGTAATGAGTGATGTAGCTAATGATTGCCTTTTATGGAAGAAATTGGAAATTTCATGAGTACCAATGAATGAACAAAGATGACACTAAAGATTATGAGAGTGTCACATGGAGCTAAATGATCCTAGAGATCAGATAGTGACTTAGGATAATGTTTTGGAGAATATCCTAAAGGCTTTAAGATGGAAAAAATAGAATTTGATCAATTTTGACCAATTTTGAGGTAAGGATGATTATGATAAATTTTCCCATAATTGAAAGATTTCTAAAGCTAGATGTGAGGAATCATGTGAGAAAGGATGAGTGAGCTTGAGAGCGGAAGAGTAATGGGTTTAGGTGAAACAATAGATCTACAAGTGTTTTGAGTGTGATCTAAGTGAGTTATGTGTGAGTACGAAAAATCTACTTAACTTGATAAGGACTCAATTTGCCTTAAGGCACTATGTCTAGCTTAGTGTGAAGTATTCTAAGGACATGTTTGAAATACAATGATTGCAATTGATTTTTCTGTTTTTCGGATCCCACGGTTCCCTAAGAGTAGGGATCCGTCTAGCACAAACTTTGGGATCCGTTTCTCTGCTAATCAGAACCTTTACTAAAGGTATGCAATGATTTTGACAATGCATTATATTTTAAGGTTAGTTTAAGAGGTTCTAACACTAAGATATCAAATGTAAGATGTTTTATTTCATGAAAGAAATTGGATTACATTGATAAAGCATGAATACTAAGGATTGACCATATTTGAAAGACTACTAAGTTCCTTGAGCGTTTTCGCTAGAAAGATCATCAAATGGTTGATGAGTGTTTGCAGATTCAGGAATGAAGAAAGTCTTCATGAGATATGTGTTTAGAGGTTTCATCATCTTGTTCACAAGTACGTACAACGGACTTTGAAATTGAGGGTGGAAGTACATGATGTTATGATAAAGGCGCGTCAAGAACATTCCATAAGGGATGAGTTTGTTCTTGGAGCCTTGAAGATTTACAACCGCTATGAAGAAGTAGGCGGATTGTATGGTTGTTGTGTTAGCAAACAATACATTATGTGAGCACAACAAGCGGGAAGGATTTCTCGATTTCCCCTAAGACTCCAAACATTTTCCCGTAGGATGAGTGCGAGAGCCTTGTACTCTTCTCGAATATCCTTTGTACAGATAATGTTTGGATCGGAGTAATAGGGTCGAGGTTTGCATATTGTGCGAGTCAAGTCTTGCGGGGAAGGTATGTGTGAACAATATGGACTATTTTCTTCACGAAAGTTGAAGAGAGAATCAAGAGACCAATCTTCGGTGAAGGCACATTGTCCATGATTTGGAATTTGGAGAATTTGAGCAAATTGCCCAAAGGTTAAAACAAACTTTTGGTTTTTGATCCAAAACCAAAGAGATAGAGAACGATCCTCGTTACGAACGAGTTCAACTTGACGGAAGAATTCCAATACAAAACTTGGATATATTTTCTCGTTAATTTCGAGAAGACATTCCAATCCTATGGTTAGGAAGGAGGTATTGATACCTTCTTCGTATTGTAGAGGAGTGTCGACAATACGTCCTTCGTGGAAGTGACGGGTTTCGAGATTGTTGAACCCACGGACAAGATTGACAGGTGTGTTGGGCTCAAGGGAGATGTTAGGAGTGTAGACGCTAGTGAGTGAAAAATCAAACTCATATTCATGTGACATAGCGAAACCTATAGGAAAGAAAAGTTAATAGGATGTGACGTATAACGGGTAAAACAATGATTACCTAACGTTTTTACAAGATGTTTATTAACAATGACATTTAACTCACTTAATGTTTAACATTCTAGTAGAACATTTCTTTTAGGAAGAAAGTGGTTTTATTTTGCATGAAAAATCGTTATCCGTATGACGGTTCCCACGGTTCCCTTCTATCGTGGATCCGCTAGTATACCTATTGTGGATCCGTGGATCAGTAATGTAAGTAGATTTTTGATAAAAACATAGTTTTATAGTTTTATACCAAGATATGTGTATTAGCCTATATTTTCCTTTAGCATGCATTAATGGTTTCTAATGTATCACGAAAAGATACGAAAAATAAAAAATCTGAGAAAACACATTAAGATAATAAACTAGATAAACTAGTAATATTTCATTTCAATGCTAAGAATGATACAAAGGATTGGGTATATAACCCCAATGTAGATTAACAACACAAAGTATATGTCTCCGTATGAGAACTTCATCATAGGGAACACAAGAGCGATGAGTGTTAAGGCGATGAGCACGAGGGCGATGTAAACCATGTTGATGATGAACCTTCTTGGTCTTGGTTTGAGATGAGATGATTTTTGAAAGTGGAAGATTTGAAAAAGTGGGGATTTGATAGAGTGGACGATGGAGGGTTTATTTAAGGGGAAGGAGGAATTTTTGAAATTTGTGTTTTGTTTTATTATTAGAAAGATATGATTTTTGGATTAAGTGAAATAAAACACAAGTTTCATATACCACGAATTTAGACGAAAAAGTAACACGTATGTGAGAAAAGGCTTCCTAATGAAGCTACATGTAATACATGTATATGCATAAAAGATAATCATATAAATACCTATGTAAGAATACCTATTTATCAAGCTAATGTCATTTAGAGATAAGTAGAAAGTCATACCTCTAATGCACTTAGGAATGTATTTAAAACTTAATTTCGTTCCTTTTCACTTTTTAGGTCAAATTGCTGGAATGACAGTTATTCGGACGAAAAGCGCGAATATATGAAGAAAATGACCAAAGTCAAGAATCGAGACACTCAAGTCATTGAATTGTAAGGGGCGGCACTACTTAAATGCGACGCCGTCGCGACACATCTTGAGATGACTCGAGCCAAATTGCTAATTTACAAGTGACGGCATCAAGTTTAAAAAGTACAGCGCCGCAACTCGACACGGCCAAGATTTGGATCCACGGCGTCGAGAGGTTGAAGCCGACGTCGTCACGAGCATAAGGTGACGCCCAGCGAGTTGACATGGCCAAGACGAAACCCTAATGGCGGCGACCTGACGGCGTCACAATTAAAGAGTGACGCCATCGCATTTTGTAACACTATATATAGAATCCTAATTTTTCAATTTTTAAAGAGGTAGTTTTGTGGAGTAAAAACCTAAACCGAACCAAGGCTGTCTTGTGTAGTATCATAGGGTTCCATACCCTATTTTACAACAAGATAAGTTTTTTACTTCATTGATTTAATCATGTCTTCAATTGTTTGTCTGTATGCTTGCATGTTCTCCATGTCCGGCTAATTTACTTGTGTGTTTGCTTAGATAATATGAAACCTAGTTATTGAATATTGATTGCTTGTCTCTTATCTTAATTTTAACCTTAGGTAGCTTCAAAGAGTTAGGGATAAATGCATACCCTGCGACCCAACGCGTTAAGAATAAGGACATGACAATTCAACCATCAATAGGAGATAACTAGGGAGTAATAACATCTAAGTAAACATATTTTTAATCATCATAAGAGCACACAACAATAGACATAGACTACACTCACCTTAGTTTAGATAATTAGATAATTAGATAAGTAGAGTAATCGGTAGAAATACCAACCCCCAAATCCAAACCCCGAGATTCGTACCTTTCCATTTTCTAAAAAAAAAGATAAAAAATGATCTTCCTCAACTCCAAACTTAGCGTAGTAATTTCTCACTAGCATTCCTATTCCCCTAGAGAACGATATCAATTCCCGAGGCTTACCCTAATACTACACTACAACGATTAGGTTCACCGCCTAGGGTGTTGAAAAACTTGCTCAACTAAAAGGAAGTTCCTTTGACCCCGAACGCGCGTTGTACGCGTATCATCAGTATCTTCTCAATATAATGTGATTGAGAAATAGACATAGCATTGTTTCCTCGTTTGATTCTATACCACGAATTTAGACGAAAAAGTAACACGTATGTGAGAAAAGTCTTCCTAATGAAGCTACATGTAATACATGTATATGCATAAAAGATAATCATATAAATACCTATGTAAGCATACTTATTTATCAAGCTAATGTCATTTAGAGATAAGCAGAAAGTCATACCTCTAATGCACTTAGGAATGTATTTACAACTTAATTTCGTTCCTTTTCACTTTTTAGGTCAAATTGCTGGAATGACACTTATTCGGACGAAAAGGCGCGAATATACGAAGAAAATGACCAAAGTCAAGAATCGAGACACTCAAGCTGCTGGAATTGTAAGGGGCCGGCGTCACTACTTAAATGCGACGCCGTCGCGACACATCTTGAGATGACTCAGTAGCCAAATTGCTAATTTACAAGTGACGGCATCGGGTTTAAAAGAGCAGGCGTCCGCAACTCGCACGGCCAAGATTTGGATCCAGACGGCGTCGAGAGGTTGAAGCCGTCGTCACGAGCATAAGGTGACGCCACACAGAGTTGACGTGGCCAAGACGAAACTTATGGCGGCGACCGACGGCCACAATTAAAGAATGACGCCGTCGCATTTTGTGACACTATATATAGAATCCTAATTTTTCAGTTTTTAAAGAGGTAGTTTTGTGGAGTAAAAACCTAAACCGAACCAAGGCTGTCTTGTGTAGTATCATAGGGTTCCATACCCTATTTTACAACAAGATAAGTTTTTTACTTCATTGATTTAATCATGTCTTCAATTGTTTGTGTGTATGCTTGCATGTTCTCTATGTCCGGCTAATTTACTTGTGTGTTTGCTTAGATAATATGAAACCTAGTTATTGAATATTGATTGGTTGTCTCTTATCTTAATTGTAACCTTAGGTAGCTTCAAAGAGTTAGGGATAAACGCATACCCTGTGACCCAACGCGTTAAGAATAAGGACGTGACAATTCAACCATCAATAGGAGATAACTAGGGAGTAATAACATCTAAGTAAACACATTTTTAATCATCATAAGAGCACACAACAATAGACATAGACTACACTCACCTTAGTTTAGATAATTAGATAATTAGATAAGTAGAGTAATCGGTAGAAATACCAACGTCCAAATCCAAACCCCGAGATTCGTACCTTTCCATTTTCTAAAAAAAATATAAAAAATGATCTTCCTCAACCCCAACCTTAGTGTAGTAATTTTCTCACTAGCATTCCTATTCCCCTAGAGAACGATATCAATTCCCGAGGCTTACCCTAAACCTACACTACAACGATTAGGTTCACTGCCTAGGGTGTTGAAAAACTTGCTCGACGAAAAGGAAGTTCCTTTTACCCCGAACGCGCCTTGTAGGCATATCAAGTTTTTGGTGCCGCTGTCGGGGAATAGAATAGCTAGTTAGATTTTCACCTCGTTTAGGTTTCCTTGCTTTATTCCTATCAAGTAAGCTTTTTTCCCATTTTTAGCTTCCTTGTAGTCTATCCCCCTTCTTTGTGTTTGTGTTCGTAAAACCCTTTTCATTTGTCGCTGTGGCAAGTGAAGTTGCATTTGAATCATTAACAAATGAGGAACAATTGAATCTCGCAGATTGGATTGCTTTTTATTGTTCTAATGAATTTTTGAGTGATCTTAGAGATATCCAAAAGGAGACGGGTGTAAGGTTGGATGGATTTGATAAATTTGGTGCCTGTGTGGCTTCTATTCAACGATCATTGTTAGAATAAACTCCTTTTAGTGATACCATCTAGAAAATTTCTGAGAAAAGCCTCCTAAGTATAAACCATCAGTTGTCACAACTTGAGGAAATGGATAAGGAGGATTTATCCAACCTTAGGCATCATGATCAAAAAGACCTAGTTTTTAAGAACATGGAACCTAAATCCGAACAAGATTGTGAGATGGTTATAGTTGAACTACCTAGTTGCATGTGTGGTATAGATTCCACCAAAACATATGACATGCGTGAGGAATCCTTTAGGCAAATAGAACATAGTGATCAAATTTTTGGGAATGATTCTTATGAATCGGACCACGAATTTGAAATGGCAAAAGAAGGATTTGAGATACTTAGGAGTGTATTTGGGTTAGATCATACTAAAACACGTGATGAACATTTAGGAGATCTAGATATAATGGAGAATGAGGTGGAAACTCCAAGCCCACAAGTCCTACCATCACTTGAGGAACACACATCGCCTATAACTTACCTGGAAGAAGTAGAATAGACTATAGGAACCCCGATTGATATAGAACCTTTGGACCAAATGCCACTAGAGAATGTAGGTTTAGATTCTTGTTGTCATGACCTCTCTCTTAGTCCTAGGGAAGTTCCTAATTTTGATGAACCGGAGCCTCAACCAAAAACCTTACCCAATTTTTCGTCTTTAGATGTGAATCTTGGAATTGAATTAGGCCCCAATCCACCCATCAAAATAAATAGTCCGGTAGTTGCTTGATAAAGGTGGTAGACTCTAGGCCATGTAGAGTGGAAGCTAATATAGAGTAACCCATGACCTTACACACTTATATCACCTATTCATGGTTGATAACAAGAAACATTATGGGTTTAAACCAGGTTTATTAGGTCAAGATGGATCCTTAACTAAGAATCTTTTGAAGTTGATAGAAGATGATCCATTTTTAGGAGAGAGATTTGATTCACCTGCTACACCCATAAAATTAGGTAAGGTTAGAATGAATGGAGCACACCCCTTTGAGTATATAAATCACCCATCACCCTCTCCTCACGTAGCAAATTTCCACCCTAAAGGTGTGTATCGCTACTATCACCCGCACTTAAGCTTAAGTGTAGAAAAAACTTCCCCTTTATCCGTTAAATAAGGGTAGAGTCAAGCTCGTAACTCGAACAAAAACAAGCGCTTCTTGGGAGGCAACCCATGCTTATGTGTTTGCTTGTTTGTGTGTCGTATATCTTTTATTGATTGTTTATTCTCATGTTTGAATTTGTAAAAATGCTTTATTTTGTCTTTAACCTCGTCTTAATTACATATAAAGGTGTTTTACAAAAGGGATAAGTGTAGGTAGGATTACACACGTTTTCAAAAAGAACGTGAACATGAGAATTACGATTATTGAAAAGATATACATGTGTGTTTGTTAGAGTCAAATGCTTGTATCGAGTCATAATGGATGTTTTGCGTGAATTTTCCGGATTCTAAAGATATAAATTTTCCGAATTTTTTCAAAAATCGCAGCACCGGTTTCGTCGGGATAACCCGACGGCGTTAGGGTCGCAACTCAAGGCGTCGGAGGAGTAGAAAGCGCTTACTAATTTTTTTCTCGTTTTCGAGCTACTTATAAAATTTTGAAATTTTCCAGGTCTTAATTTTCCAGAAAATCTGTAAACATCCATTCCACAAGCATTATATCCTAGTTTAGTAGAGTCGTATATATATTGTTACCGGCGATTTTACGCGAAGGTTTGTTTGTTTTCTTCAAGTGTGCAGGTTTAATTTATCAAGAAGAAGATACATAAGATTGGAAGGAGCTTTTAACGCAAACACTCTTCTTGAAGAAAGATTTAACCACTACTTCAAACGGATCCTACCGAGCTAATCGGGGAGTACTAGTTTCTTTCGCTTTTAATTACCTTCCATTATCATAACTTTGATACTTTCGGGAACATTGGTGACAATGTTCGGTTTAAGTGAGGAGGAAAATAAAGCGGAACTTTGAAACTATGCTTATCCTTGACTATTTGCCTTGTCCAATTTCATTTGTGTAATAAACCATGAGAAATATCGGTTAGGGTAATTTTGGCACCAAATTTAAAATTTTTCATGACATGTAGGAGTGGGCCATTAGTCTTAATAAAGCGTCTCATGGATATGAAGTTATATGACTAGCACAAAAAACCCTTTACCACTTAAATTCCACTCAAAATGTGAGGATCGCCCTTAGATTTGTAGGAATTAAAGCATTCCACTTTAATGCTTCGAGTGTGAACCGGTAGTATAATAGATTCTAGAACTTGTTTTGTGATGCATTCCGAGATCGCTAGTAAGACTACACTTGTATAGTTAGGAATAACTAAATGATAAGAGACATTAGGATAACCCTTGTTTGATACCCGTAATATAATTAATTCTTCCACATCGGTTGAGTAATTCCCCCACACCCTTGCGTTGTACTCATCTTTAGTACACGATACCCCTAGTTAACCCCTCAGAGCATACCCTTTTCGCGGTTCTCGTGATGTTTCGGTTTTCCGGAATATCAATGAAGATCATTTTTTACAATCCACCCCCAAATGTACACCCAAATCACCTTAGCCTACCTTGTATGCACTCACTTTTAGTGCATTATTGTTATCATACTAAACCTTTAGTTCAATTATCTAGTTGCTTGCATAAGTTGCTAAGTCGAGTCATATCCTTTGTACACAGTTTTGGGACGATTGGGACTCATGGGAAAAGTTAAATTTTATGAAATGACGGGAAAGGAACGTTAAATTCAAATTCCCTTTATTTTCGTAATAATGTACTCCAAGTGTTTTGATCTTTTCAATTCGGGTCAAATTAGTGTTAGAGTAATAAAAACTCAAGATGTGCCTATAAATCCCTATCATTTTGATGTTATCGTAGAGGATGGTAGAGTAAAAGTGTATGAAAAAAAATCGAAAAAAATAGATAGAAAAAAAAAAAAAAAATGGGCTACCATCCTACATCTATTTTTAAATTTATGTTTGCTTGTTTCAAAGTTATCTAGAGTTTAGAGTATCGAGTCTTGGCTTAGCAATGCCATTCTTCTCATGCTTGTAACATAAAGATTTTTGACTTGCCACCACTAAATCGCCTATCCCACCAAACCCTTTGTTTCCCTACCGTAAGTCTAATGTTACAACCCTTTAAAAGACCTATTGGATAGTTTTTCCTAGGTGCTTACGCCAAAGCGATGGAGATTTGATCTAATCTCAAGCCTATGGTAATCTATGTACTAGGACCGGTTAATGAGTGTTTATCTTCCATTTCCAATTTGACATATTTTATATACACCCGAGAGATGAGAGTATCCAAACACCACTTGTGAGGTGCTAGTATGTAATTTTCGTGCTTTTTATGACTTTTGCGGGGCTTATATGTGTTGTGAATCGTTCTAAACGGCGCGAATAATTGGCCAAAAGCACATTTGCTTGAGGAAAAACAAATACCAAGTGTATGGATATTTGATAAGGATTTAAAAGGTACACTTTTGAGGGGTCATTTAAGCCCTTAATTGATCACTTTTGTATCCGTTACTACTTAATTTTGTTCCTTTTCACTTTTTAGGTCAAATTCCTGGAATGACACTGATTCGGACGAAAAGGCGCGAATATACGAAGAAAATGACCAAAGTCAAGAATTGAGACACTCAAGCTGCTGGAATTGTAAGGGGACGGCGTCACTACTTAAATGCGATTGTCGTGACACATCTTGAGACGACTCAGTAGCCAAAGTTCAAATTTACAAGTGACGGCATCAGTTTAAAAGAGTAGGCGTTGCAACTCGGACGGCTTAGATTTGGATCCGACGGCGCCGAGGTTGAAAGACGGCATCCACGAGAATAAGGTGACGCCGTCACAGAGTTGACGTGGCCAAGACGAAACCCTAATGGCAGCTACCCGACAGCGTCACAATTAAAGAGTGACGCCGTCGCATTTTGTAACACTATATAAAGAATCCAGATTTTTCAGTTTTTACAGAGGTAGTTTTGTGGAGTAAAAACATAAATCGAACCAAGGATGTCTTGTGCAGTATCTTAGGGTCTATACCCTATTTTACAACAAGATAAGTGTTTTACTTCATTGATTTAATCATGTCTTCAATTGTTTGTGTGTATGCTTGCATGTTCTCCATGTCCGGCTAATTTACTTGTGTGTTTGCTTAGATAATATGAAACCTAGTTATTGAATATTGATTGGTTGTCTCTTATCTTAATTGTGATTGACCTAGTATTGCGATAGGTCATTCGTTGTGTTAATAATGCTTGATTAATCTTTGTTGAACCTTAGCTTATAGTTACTAGTGGAATTGTAGGCTAAGTATCCAAAGATAACCTTAGTGTTAAGTTTATGAATCCTAGAGATTTCGTAGTCAGTAACCTTAGGTAGCTTCAAAGAGTTAGGGATAAACGCATACCCTGCGACCTTAGAAACACAACGCGTTAAGAATAAGGACGTGACAATTCAACCATCAATAGGAGATATCTAGGGAGTAATAACATCTAAGTAAACACATTTTTAATCATCATAAGTGCACACAACAACAGACATAGACTACACTCACCTTAGTTTAGATAATTAGATAATTAGATAAGTAGAGTAATCGGTAGAAATACCAACCCCCAAATCCAAACCCCGAGATTCGTACCTTTCCATTTTCTAAAAAACATAAAAAAGATAAAAAATAATCTTCCTCAACCCCAACCTTAGCGTAGTAATTTCTCACTAGCATTCCTATTCCCCTAGAGAATGATATCAATTCCCGAGGCTTACCCTAATACTACACTACAACGATTAGGTTCACTGCCTAGGGTGTTGAAAAACTTGCTCAACTAAAAGGAAGTTCCTTTGACCCCGAACGCGCGTTGTACGCGTATCATCAGTATCTTCTCAATATAATGTGATTGAGAAATAGACATAGCATTGTTTCCTCGTTTGATTCTAATACCAAGAATCACCTCAGCCTCCCCCAGATCTTTCATATCAAAATTAGATGACAAGATGTTGGGAATAAAGCTACCACGATTACTAATCGATAAGTCGTGGAAGACAACATTAAAGATTATCTTGGCGGTGGAAACACATTACCACCGCTAATACAAATATTACCACCGCTATTAGGATAATTTTATGTATTCGTTTATTGATAAGTATAGAAAAGATCTTGTGTATATTCTATATTGTTAGTATTATACTTATCTTGTAAAGGACTCCTTGTGCTATAAAAGGAGATCCTAGGTCATTGTTTAGAGTACGAAATACTCACGTTAGCTTCAAGGTGTAACCCTAGTGATAAGCAAGATCACTCGTATTATTTTCTAATAATATTGGAGCTTTGTGTTAAACTGTTCACTTACATTACATCATACAATCCATCTTCTAAGTATTACTAAGTATATTCCGCGTGCTTATTAATATAACTCAAAGTACATGGTGTGTGTTTAGATCCATCAAGTGGTATCAAAGCGAGGTTTTGATACTTTGTTTTAGACGATCCAAGGAATAAGCTTAACAAACTCACTCAAATCAATGGAGATGGAAAACAACCAGTCCAACTCTGCTCCAAGGCTTCCTACGCTCAAACTTAATGAGTTTGAGTTGTGGAGGATAATGTGTTAGGTTATGATAAGGTTTTAAAAGATACCATTTTGAGGGGTCATTTAAGTCCTTATTTGATCACTTTTGTATCCGTTATTGCTTAATATCGTTCCTTTTCACTTTTAGGTCTCGTGAAGGCAAAATCTTTGGAATGGCACTTATTTGGACGAAAAGGCGTGAATATATTAAAAAATGGCCAAAGTCGAAATTGAGACACTCACGATCACCGAATGTAGAAGGCGGCGTCGGGAGCTATTTGCGACGCCGTCGGAGAATTATTGTGACGGTCGAACTCAAACTCGTGTTTTCAAGAGACGGCGTCTAGTTGTGAAAGAGTAGGCCGTCGCTACTCGGACGGCCTAGATGCGATCCGCACAACGCCGAAGTGAAGAGACGCGTCACGGACATAAGGTGACGCCGTCGCAAGGTTAACGTGGCCAAGACGAAACCCTAATGGCGGCGACACACGGCGCCACTAAAATAAGGTGACGCCGTCGCAATTGTAATCTTATATATATAATCCGAATTTTTCGGTCTTTGTGTGGAGAGTCTTTGAGTAAAACCTAAAACCGAACCTAAGGTGTCTTGTACAAGATTTTAGGGTTTTAACCCTATCTTACACCAAGATAAGTCTTTGCTTCATTAATTCAATTATGTCTTTGATTATTTGTGTGTATGCTTGCATGTTCTCCATGTCCCGCTAATTTATTTGTGTGTTTGCTTAGGAAGTATGAAACTTAATTATTGAATATTGATTGGTTGTTTCTTATCTTAGTTGATTAATGATCTAGTAATGCGATAGGTCATTCGTTGTGTACTTAATGCTTGATTCATCTTTGTGAACCTTAGAGTATGATTACCTGAGTGATTGTAGGCTAAACCATCTGAAGAGCGCCTTAGAGTAGGAGTCTATAATCTCTAAGTGGATTTGTAGACAAGACCCTTTGGTAAGTTCAAAGAGTTAGGGAGAAACGCATACCCTACAACTTTAGAAACACAACGCAACTAGGAATAAGACGTGGCACTCAACCATCAATAGGAGATAATTAAGGAGTAATACAAACTAAGTAAACACATCTTTAAACTATCATACGAGCACACATTAATTAGACATAGACTCCCACAACCTTAGTTTAGATAATTAGATAATAGTAGAGTAATCGGTAGAAATACCAACCCCCCTCAAATCCAATACCCGAGATTCGTACCTTTCCATTTTCATAAAATATAAAAGATAAAAATAATCTTCCTCAACCTTAACCTTAGCGTAGTAACTCCTACTAGCATTCCTATTCCCCAGAGAACGATATCAATACCGTGGCTTACCCTAATTACTACACTACAACGATTAGGTTCACCGCCTAGGGTGTTATAAAACTTGCTCAAGAAAAGGAAGTTCCTTTGACCCCTAACGACGCGTGTGGCGTTATCAAGTTTTGGCGCGGCACCGGGAATAGAATAGCTAGTTAGTAGTCCACCTCGTTTAGGTTTCTTTGCTTGATTCCTATCAAGTAAACTTTTTTTTCTCATTTTTAGATTTCTCTTAGTCTATCCCCCTTCTTCGTAACCTTTGTTCGTAACCTCATCACTTTTCATCATGGAAGGTGATAACCCACTACCATTCATCAACATACCACCAAATGACCCGCCAAGAGCCCGTACTCTTGGTGAATACTCAAGACCAAGCCACTTAGGCTATAGGAACACCATTGAGCTTCCCGACCAAGCCCAAACTACGGCCCTGCGATCCGACACCATCCGGTTGGTGCAAAACGGATGTGCATTCCATGGACTTCGTTTCAAGATCCAAATCAAGATCCGAGGGATTTCTCAAAATCGCCGATTCCATCGACCTTGATGCTACTACTCGGGAGACCACGCGCTGCGTCTCTTCCAATTCTCTCTACGGGACCAAGCTAGTAATTGGCTTGAGCGACTTCCCCGGCTCCATCTCAAGTTGGGATGATCTTACTTCTCGCTTCCTTGCTCAATTTTTCCCACCGGGAGAACCACTAAGCTTAGGAATGACATCTTGATGTTCCAACAACGCCAAGGTGAATCTCTCTCTGAAGCATGGACCCGATTCAAGGACTTACTTCATAAAGTCCTCATCACGGCATTGATCTTTGGCTCCAAGTCCAAATCTTTTATGATCATGTCAACTTTCCCACTAAGCGATCCATTGACCAAGCGGCGGTGGAAAACTTAGTGATCTCACCGCAGAAGAATCATGGGAAATAATAGAGGACCTTGCCTCTATGACAACGAAAGTTGGGATGACCCCGTGAGCTGCCCAAAACCGTCAAGGCAATCTCCTTGCCTCCTCCCGACCAGGATGATCGAACTTGAAGATCAAGTTAAATTCCTCATGAGTTCCTACAAAATCCTAAGTCCTCACGACAAGTGAATCAAATCACTCTACCTTGTGAGTTATGCGGTGGTCCCCATGACACTCGTGGATCGCTCAAGGCTCTCCGAACAAGCTTTTGCGGACTACGCCTCCATACGCATCGACGGAGCGGGAGAGAAGTGGTACACTTTCAAACCCGAACAAAACAACTTAGGAAACTCATACAACCCCTCATGGAAAAATCACCCTAATCTTAAGTGGAACCAAAACTCAAGCACACCCCAAAATTCATCTAGTTCGCCTAATAGGTTCAATTCTTCTTATACCGGGAACCCCACTAATCTTGAAGCAATTGCATCTAGATTTTTGTCATCCCAAGAAACTCGATTGAATAAGCTTGAAGCCGATTTTAAGCAAAAACAGAGCGAGATGACAACCAAGCTTGATGCCCTCTTAAAAGCCTTCAATGAGCGGGAAATTGGAGCACTCCCAAGTGATACCATTAAGAACCCAAAAGTGAATTCGATTGCATCGACTTCATGTTCCAGTTCACCATGGGAGAGTGCACATCCATGCCCCTCTCACCCAACGGTTCATTCGGTAAATGCTATCAAAAAGAGTTCCAAGTCATCCAAGAAATACCAAGGCCCGGCACCTTTGGTAAAGCCTACTCTTGAGAAACCCGTCAACCAAGAATCCAAACCTAGTTTAGAGGAGGAGTACAAGGAACTCCATCAAGAAAAACCGATCCTTGAAGTCTTAGCTCATGCACCTTATTATAATGCTTTAAAAGAAAAATATGAGTTAGAACTTAGGCTTGGAAAACATGGGTCCGCCTTTGTGCGAAACAACTTACCTAAGAAGTTAGATGATCCCGGGCTATTCACTCTTCCGTAGACTTGGAACTTCCAAGCCACTCGATGCTTTAGCCGATTTAGGATCATGCATCAATCTCGTTCGTTGTCCCTTCATAGAAGCCTCAACCTAGGTAAAATTGAACCAACGGAAACTATCTTAGGATTAGCGGATGGTAGTATAGCACGTCCGTTGGAATAATAAAGGACATGGTAGTACATGTAGGAGAGTTGACTCTTTTGGCCGACTTTCATGTACTCGACATGAATAAGGACCCGACATGCCCATTACTAGTTGGAAGAGGATTTTTAGCTACCGCTAGTGCCATCATCGATTGTAAGATGTCCAAAATAGTGGTAGGAGAGGGAGTGCTAGGTCCGTTTACGATGTTAAAAACATACATACTATAAGGATGAGGAAATCCCACAAGAGATAGGGTTGGATAGAGAGCTTTCGATATGGACCTTGGATTGAAAAGAACATCATAGGCCCCCAAAGACCTTTTTACCTAGATAAGGCCTTTGCTAGTGCAAGAACTTTCCAAGAACAAGAATTGGCTAGGGATATAGAAGTGAACCCGCTCGAGGACGCCTTAGTATTTAGGAAGATGACCGAGTTCCTAGGAAGCTTGCCCGTTAACCTTGTCATGAATAAGTGGATAGTTGAGAACCGAACACATGTGGAATTGGAATAGACCGCCTAGTGATGGTAATGGAAGGTGGCACATTAGGATACAAATCTATGATCCCGATGGTGAGATGTTTGAAAAGGCATATTTAACCGAACGTACTACTAGGAACTTGAATGATAAGTTTGATCCTTACGACATTGTTGAGGATAGACTTACGATATCGGCACGTAGGAGCACGACTATGAGTCTAGCTACAAGACTCTTAAATAAAGAAAAGCGCTTCGTGGGAGGCAACCCATGCTTAATTGTTTGCTTGTTAGTGTCATATATCTTTTATTAATTGTTTATCCTCATGTTTAAATTTGTAAAATGCTTTATTTTGTTTTAACTTCGTCTTAATTACATATAAAGGTATTTTACATAAGGGATAAGTGTAGGAGGATTACACACGTTTTCAAAAGAAACGTAAACATGAGAATAACAATTAAATAAAAGATATATATGTTTGTTTGTTCGAGTCAAATGCTTGTATCGAGTCATAATGAATGTTTTGCGTAAATTTTTCCAGATTCTAAAGATGTAAATTTTCCGTAAATTTTCCGTAAAATCGAGACCGCTTTTTGTCGGGATAACCGACGCGTCAGATTGCAACCGACGGCGTCGGGAAGGAGTAAAACATCGATTACTTTTTCTCGTTTTCGAGCTACTTATAAATTTTGGAATTTTCCGTGTCTTAATTTTCATAGAAATTCGTGAAAGATCCATTCCACAAGCATTATATCCTAGTTTAAATCGAGTCTTATATATATTATTACCGATTTTACGTGAAGGTTTCGTTTGTTTTCTTCAAGTGTGCGGGTTTAGTTTGTCAAGAAGAAGTTACATAAGATTGGAAGGAGCTTTTCACGCAATAATTCTTCTTGAAAAGAATTTAACCACCACTTTACACGGATCCTACCGAGCTAATCGGGGAGTATTAGTTTCTTTCGCTTTTAATTACCTTCTTTTATCATAACTTTGATACTTTCGGGGAACATTGGGGACAATGTTCTGTTTAAGTGTAGGAGGGAAAATAAACGGAACTTTGAAACTATGCTTATCCTTGACTATTTGCTTTGTCCAATTGTGATTGTGTAATAAACCATGAGAAAATGTCGGTTAAGGTAATTTTGGCACCAAATTTAAAATTTTTCATGACATATAGGAGTGGGCCATTAGTCTTAACAAAAGCGTCTCATGGATAGGAAGTTATATGACTAGCACAAAAACCCTTACCACCCAAATTCCACCCAAAATGTGAGGATCGCCCTTAGATTAGTAGGAATTAAAGCATTCATCTTTAATGCTTAGAGTGTGAACCCGTAGTATATTAGATTCTAGAACTTGTTTTGTGATGCATTCCGAGATCACAAGTGAGGCTACACTTGTGTAGTTAGGAATAACTAAATGATAAGAGGCATTAGGATAACCCTTGTTTGATACCGTAATATAATTACTTCTTCCACATCGGTTGAGTAATTCCCCACACCCTTTGCGTTGTACTCATCTTTAGTGCACGATACCCTAGTTAACCCCTCGAGCCTATCCTTTTCGCGGTTCTCGTGATATTTCGGTTTTCCGAATATCAATGAAGAGCATTGTTTACACCCCACCCCAAATATACACCCAAATCGCTTTAGTCTACCCCTTATGCACTCACTTTTAGTGCAAATGTTTGTTATCACCCTAAACCCTTAGTTCAATTATCTAGTTGCTTGCATAAGTTGCTAAGTCGAGTCATATCCTTTGTATACAGTTTTGGGACGATTGGGATTCATGAGAAAAGTTAAAGTTTATGAAATGACGGGAAGGGAACGTTAAATTCAAATTCCCTTTGTTTACGTAATAATGTACCCCAAGTGTTTTGATCTTTTCGATTCGGGTCAAATTAGTGTTAGAATAATAAAAACTCAAGTGTAGGAATATGCTTATAAATCCCTAGTATTTTGATGATACCGTAGAGGATGGTAGAGTAAAAGTGTATGGCAAAAAAAAAAAAAAAAAAAAAAAAAAAAAAAAAAAAAAAAAAAAAAGAAAAAGAAAAAAAAAAAGAGTAGAGTGAAAAAAAAAAAAAAAAAAAAAAAAACGTCACGGGCTACCATCCTACATCTATCCTTTAAATTTATGTTTGTTTATTTCGTTACATAGAGTTTTAGAGTGTCGAGTCTTGGCTTAGCAACGCCATTCTTCATATGCGATTAACATAAAGATTTTGACTTACCACCACTAAATAGCCTATCCCACCAAACCCTTATTTCCCTACCGTAAGCCTAACATTACAACCCTTTAAAAGACCTCTTTGATAGTCTTTCCTAGGTGCTTACGCCAAAGCGATGGAGGTTTGATCTATTCTCAAGCCTATGGTAATCTATGTACTAGGACCGGTTAATGAGTGTTTATCTTCCATTTCCTATATTGTTATATTTCATTTATACACCTGAGAGAGATGTGAGTATCCAAACACCCCATGTGAGGTGCTAGTATGTAATTTCCGTGCTTGTTATGACTTTTGGGCTTATATGTGTTGTGGACCGTTTTGAATTAATCTTGAATGACCCCTAACTTATAAATTAATTGGCTAAAAGCACATTTGCTTGAGGACAAGCAAATAACAAGTGTAGGGATATTTGATAAGGTTTTAAAAGGTACCATTTTGAGGGTCATTTAAGTCCTTATTTGATCACTTTTGTATCCGTTATTGCTTAATATCGTTCCTTTTCACTTTTAGGTCTCGTGAAGGCAAAATCTTTGGAATGGCACTTATTTGGACGAAAAGGCGAATATATGAAGAAAATGGCCAAAGTCGAAATCGAGACACTCACAATCACGAATGTAGAAGCGCGCAGCGTCAGAGCTATTTGCGACGCCGTCGGAGAATTATTGTGACGGTCGAACTCAAAACTCGTGTTTTCAAGAGACGGCGTCTAGTTGTGAAAGAGTAGGCCGTCGCTACTCGGACGGCCTAGATGCGATCCGCACAACGCCGAGTCAAGAGGACGGCGTCACGGACATAAGGTGACGCCGTCGCAAGGTTAACGTGGCCAAGACGAAACCCACAATGGCGGCGATACACGGCGCCACTAAACATAAGGTGACGCCGTCGCAATTGTAATCTTATATATAGAATCCGAATTTTTAGGTCTTTGTGTGGAGAGTCTTTGGAGTAAAACCTAAAACCGAACCTAAGGTGTCTTGTACAGTATTTTAGGGTTTTAACCCTATCTTACACCAAGATAAGTCTTTGCTTCATTAATTCAATTATGTCTTTGATTATTTGTGTGTATGCTTGCATGTTCTCCATGTCCGCTAATTTATTTGTGTGTTTGCTTAGGAAGTATGAAACTTAATTATTGAATATTGATTGGTTGTTTCTTATCTTAGTTGATTAATGATCTAGTAATGCGATAGGTCATTCGTTGTGTACTTAATGCTTGATTCATCTTTGTGAACCTTAGAGTATGATTACCGAGTGATTGTAGGCTAAACCATCCAAGAGCGCCTTAGAGTAGGAGTCTATAATCTCTAAGTGGATTTGTAGACAAGACCCTTTGGTAAGTTCAAAGAGTTAGGAGAAACGCATACCCTACAACTTTAGAAACACAACGCAACTAGGAATAAGACGTGACACTCAACCATCAATAGGAGATAATTAAGGAGTAATACAAACTAAGTAAACACATCTTTAAACTATCATACGAGCACACATTAATTAGACATAGACTCCCACAACCTTAGTTTAGATAATTAGATAATAGTAGAGTAATCGGTAGAAATACCAACCCCCAAATCCAATACCCGAGATTCGTACCTTTCCATTTTCATAAAATATAAAAGATAAAAATAATCTTCCTCAACCTTAACCTTAGCGTAGTAACTCCCTACTAGCATTCCTATTCCCCAGAGAACGATATCAATACCGTGGCTTACCCTAATTACTACACTACAACGATTAGGTTCACTGCCTAGGGTGTTATAAAACTTGCTCGAAGAAAAGGAAGTTCCTTTGACCCCGAACGACGCGTGTAGCGTTATCAGGTTACCATATATGTAACACAAGCATCAAGAGAAGAGATAGAGAAGAGATTGGATGAACTAACCATACAAACACTACACGTATGAATAAAGAAAACTTATGCGTGAGTAATGAAAGAGTGAATTGAACAACCAACCCTCAAGTGAGGGTTATTACATAGTATTTATAGGAGAGGGAGCTAGGGCAACACTCCTAGTCCCTTCCTTTCCTTAGTGGACTTATGCCTAGGCTTATGGGCCTTCTACATAAGCCTAAGCTAATAACTAACATAGAGGCCATAATTAAGCTAACTATTACACATGAATCACTAACACTTGAATTAGGTTTAGGAGTGATTCCAACAATCTCCCCCTAAGTGTTGGTGATGAATGAATGTAAACGGTGAAGGTGCTGATGTAATAGTAGCTTTGACGTCTTCTGACATTCTTCTTTCTTGTGAGAAGAATTGCCTTGATTCGAACAATCTCCCCAGTGTAGAGAAATTGTTTCTTTGAAGTGTTCTGCTTTGACGTCATCTTTGTTCTTTGATCTTTGTTCTTTGTGATGGTAGTGATAGTATGTTGTTGTTGACTGCATCAGGTCAGCTTCGCTGCTCTAGTTTCTCCACGTCTTTCTCCAACATGCTCACACGCTCTTTAACGTTGGATTACAGTTGATGAAGTTCTTTAGGTCTTTGAACTTTGTAGATTCTTTGTTGACGAAGAATCATTCTAACTTTGTGTTGCCTTTGATTATGAGAGAACTTCCATAAGTGATGATGTTGGTATGAGCATGTGGAGAATCTGCACGATCAGTCCGCTCCAGAGCTTCCATAAGAAGTAAACATAAGAAAGGTTAGTAATAAGCGGATACCGACACTTACAGGTTTGAACCGAGAGTGTTAATGACATAGTGTGAAAACACAACTCTAATTCTCACAAAGGCCGTCTCTGAACCGAGTCCTACAAGTGAGATAACGCAGTACCAAGGTACACCTACGGTTCGGATAGTGAGTTGAGGTACACCAAGCATCACCTCACGATCGTAGACCGTTTGAGACCATTAAGCGTAATCCACGGATTTACCAAGTGACTGTTGTCGGTCGTTTGATGTTGACCTCGGCGGAGTTTCCATTCAATCACCGAGGATTGAGATGTGAACCTCTCATAAATGTTCTTGATAGATTGCTAAGATCGGTGAAGGACTCGATAACGCATCATCGTTGTTCTTATTGTTGAACAACAAGTGATGAAATGTCAAGTGTACCTAAGAGATCTTTTGATGAATCTCGTGGCTCTAGACTCAATAGTGCATTTTGGTTTTCCGGCGGAGACTAGGAGAGGGTCTCCTTTTTCAATATCAACAATCTCTAAGAGAAGGCCGATAGATTATGTTGGGTTCCCGTGAGAATGAAACAAGCTTCATTGAGAGAAACTTGAGTGGCTAAGAAGGTTTAGTGCATGCGCCACCGGGTCCATGACGACTTTTAATCTTCAATACCAAGGCGTCATCAAGTGACTACCAAGAGTATATGAATTGAACCGATTATCCGCCCTAAGTTGAATAACTGGAGGGCTATTTCTTTTCACCCTTTTCTTTGCATTTCTTTTAATTCTTCAACTCCTTCTTTCTCCGATTCTCATTTTCTCCTTTTATAATCATACCTAAGGACTTCTAACTTCTAACTATTTGTGATGTCCTTGGGTAGATCCCTCCCTCTGGCGGATCATAGGACAGTTATTCCTAACCTTAATCACCTTATAACCCATTGCCATAAATCCATTTTCATGAAAATCTCTCGAAGTGTTTGTGAATGAAAACATGTTTGAACACTTCAAGAGTTTTAGATTTTCGAAGTACTCCCCTTCACATGTGCTTAAGAGTGTTTACGGAAATCTGCACAGTGAGGAAAGAGTTCGCACTTTTTGAATTGATCGACTCAAGATAGACAATTCCTTGCGAGACACGATTACGTTGCATAGTTAAAGAGATACATTGTCAGTTTTTAGGTGACAACTAGCTCTAATAACTACCTTGAAGATGTGGACAACCCCGAAAGGTTGTTAAACCCGTCAAAGTTCATGTCTATCAAGAGTTTCTCGAAAGGTATGATCTACTTGGATAAGTCATGGAAGACAAATCTTTTCGATGTATGACTGTTCAGATTTCGTCAATTCATGGGTTGAAGTCTTTTCACATGAGAATTCAATAGAAATTCACAACATATTTCTTATCACATAATTTTTCTCCCCCCTAAAAAATGGCATATAAATTTTATTTTTGACGAAAGTTTGAGAATAAATATGACCATTTTGAGTTTTATGGGAAGATGACCATTGTGAACAATTTGTGAACAAAGTTAAGATTTAAATACTCCCCCTTAACAAGTGATATAAACTGTTGAGGTTTTGAACATAAGGGGAAGTACTTGTTCTTTTGAGCAAAACCTTTGAAAAATGAAAGGTTTGATAAGTTTTACTCAAAGTAAGAAGCTTTCGCTCCTTTTATAAGGATTGTGGCACCAAGCGCACGCAGGTCCTTTCATTACAAGAACGGGTTGTACATTATATGTGCACAAGCCATTGTCATTAATCAAACAAGCAAAATCACAATCAAGAGAGTACCCAATGATTACAGACGATCGACTACTTTCTCGGGACGTTGGAAAGTCGAATCGGAAAGTTTGGTCATCCTCCCACATAGCTCTCCAACCGTTGCATCTGATCCCGATGAATCAAACATTCATCAATCCTAGTGATAAATCAACGAACATCATTGCGATCCTTTGAATTCCATTTCTTCATCTGAATTATACCCAACTCAATGTCCTTCAATCGATATGTCAATCCATCTCGAACCATCTCCAGGGTGGCGTCATAGAACTTAGTGAATTTCATCGAAAGCCATGAAGCAAGTATGATGATTTTCACTTTGATAGACAAACCCAAACTTTTGTTTATGAACGATTTTGTACCGAGGTTCTTGATTGATTTCGATGAAGTGTAGAATTTAGGTAAGATTCGACCCGAGGTGGAGAACTTCAACACGCTCTTTGATTTGAAGCGTATGAAAACAAGGAGTGCGAGAATGTACTTGATCTAAATTTCGGTTGAGGTTCGGTTGGGGCTCGGGCATGTCGTGATCCTCACCACCGGTGTATGTAAAGTGATCAACGGTTTCTCCATTGGTGGTGTGGTTTCGAATCCCTTGGTTGATGAGATAGTGGTGCTGTGTAGCTTGTTGTGTAGTGGTGATAACACGCTAACCATTTGTCGAATCATTGGATGGAGTTGCCTTCAATGATTTTGTTGTTGACATTGGTGTTTCTTATGTTGATGGAGGTGATGATTGAGATGATGATTTGGGTTTGGTGAAAGTGTCAAGAGGTGATTCGGAAGACCGTTGAGGTTTGTGTATTGGATTGTCAACTAAGTAGTTGTATGATTCCTTCTTTAACTTTTCCTCCTCGGCTCTAGCAGCTTTCTTGACCTCTTTTGCAACATTTCCTCTTGACCACCAAATTATCATCATCGTGACTCTTTCATCCTTATCATGATCGTAATCTTCTTCGTCATATATTTCCACATCTTCACCATGCTTTTCTTCTTGTGGTTGTTTAAGTTGTTGTTGTGGTTGCTTCATTTCAACAGTTGTAGTGACAGTGACACCCTGATCCTTACCGGGTTGATTAACCGGATCGGATGGGGTAAGAGATGTTTGCAATGGATCTTCCATAAGTGGAGGACTACTACTTGACCCTCTTGCCCCACCGGGTTGATTAACCGGAAAAGATTGAAGCATGGTATTCCATCCTTTTCTGCTTTAATGTCTTACGAAATTGTATTACCTCATCTATTGAATCTTACTCATTGAGCATGAGTTTTGAATGGATGTTGCAGAAGGATGTCCACAGCAATTCTGCAAGATGATTATGAGCATATGAAGTTGTTGAAGATGACACGGAGATAGTTCTTGCCAATTGTTTTGTCGTATCCAGCTTGGAATGTGTTTGCCATCGAGAGCTCTGCTGGGGCATTGATGATTGCTTGATTTGCAGCCATTTTGTGATCTGAAAGGCATTAGACAAAAAGACAAACATATGGAAACACAATGTTTTTGTATTACTCTGATTTATTATCTAATTCCTTGTTTGATGGTTACATGTTTATGTTAGTTACAACTCCTAAGTCACATTATTCCAATTGATTGAAGTTGATGTGATAAGTTACGTGAACATGTTAATTTTGAAGTTTCAAAGTCCAATTTTTCACTTAACACACAACATATTAACTTTTGTAAGCTTATACGAAACATCAGGTATTTGTGACTTATGTGTAACATTTAACAAGTAACATATGCGTAATAGGCCAAAATGTAGTGAACAATGGGTTATGAGTAACAAGGATCCTTATGCGTAAGAAAAGAGCTTATGCGTAGGAGTAAGCTAAAGCGTAAGACCAAGCTTATGCGTAAGAGTTTCTTATGCGTAAGACAAGTTCAAAGGCTTTAGGCTTACGGCGTGAGAATAAGCAAGATGTTACGCGTAAAGTTTACTCGTAAGAGTAAAGCTTATGCGTAGCAAGCCTTGTTTACGGATATCTTTCCAAGATACGCTTAATCCATCAGTAGACCTCTTATGCGTAAGAGTTCGCGTAAGATTTCTCTTAGGCGTTACCTTTACGCATAAAAGTATTCTTTAAGCGTAACGGTTTGAACACCAAGATTACGACATTACGAATAATTAACTCGTTAACTATAAACATGAAAATTTGATTGCGATTAATTCCAAACATCTTTTAGATCACAAAACAAGCATAAGAACATATCAGATACACACAGAAAGACTTAGGCGTAAAACTACTTAAACCCTAAACCGTTAATCTACGTGTAAGGGATATAGCTACACAAATGAAACAAGAATGTTTCTGGAGTGTCCTAGATGTCATATGAGTGCAATGGAACAATATTTAACACATTTCCACCACAGAATCAGAAGATTTATGGGAGATGAACCCTAAAAGACCTAAAACTTAAATTCTTACAGTTTAGAGGTTTCTTGGCTAATTTAAAGGTTAAAAAAAACATGCATTTAAACTTATTCTAACACTTTCTTGACTACCTAATAACATATCACATAATAGAAAAGCCCTAGAGGAGCGCAAGAACCCTAAAATTCAAATTAATGAAATTTAAGATTCAGGATGGTTTTGGACGATTGAAACAAGTTTAATAGACACTAAGAAAGGTTTTAACACAACTCATTTCAATCCAAACACTTTTATGCATAAACACCCAATTCGTTCGAGTGAACAATTTTCCAAAATCAGTTTAAAGAGTTTTAACCGTTGAATTTGAAAGATTTTTGAAATCCTTGTTTAGAATCTTGATCAAAACAATTTAGAACTTCTGATTATGAACAATTTGAGCAGTTTAAAAGATTTGATTTGGGCCATTTGATCTTGGTAGTATAGGAGTAAATGATTTTGTTAAAATTAATTTGTCAAGTTGACACATTCAGTCCTCAACCTTAAAGAGGTTCCAACCTAGATCCTTTAACTTCCTTTTAGGTTAGACAAAACACATGCAAGGCAAGAAACTTAACGATACTCCCCCTCGACTTTTGAAATAATGAATTTTGAAGACATTTGAGTCCGAGGAGAGTATTTGACAAGAAACGAATCCACCATTTTAGAAGAAACAACATATTTAAGAAAACATGGAAGTACAAGGTTTTATGAAACTGAAAAATATTTACTTTCTCCCCCTCAACACTTGTTCGGGAAAAATAGTGAAAGATTTGATAGAACAAAGTGTTGACCGAAGATTTGTACTTGCGATGTTTGAAAGAATTTAGATAGAAGAATATATTTTGAGATTTTCGATTTTATATTTTTGAATTTTGTTTTTGAAAAATATTTACAAAAGAGGTTTTGGTGTTTGGTGATTTTAAGAATGTTTAAACAGTTCATCCAGTTCCTCGAGTCAAACACCGCATACCAATCCGGTGGACCAACTCATTAAACCTAGCGAGGAGCTAAGGCTTTGGTGAGAAGATCGCCAATTGGTATCTGATACCCAAAGTATAATTCAACGAGCCACATTCCACGTGCTCCTTGATGAAATGATATCAAGATCGATGTGCTTTGATTTTGTATGTTGAACAGCGTTGCACGAGATCGCAATAGCACCGATTGTCGCAGACATCGGGATTACATCAAATACGTAACCATAGTCTTTGAGTTGTGTTCGCATCCAAATGACTTGCACACAACACGCCGACATGGCTACATATTCTCGCTCTGTTGAGGACGTTGATGTACAATCCGCTTCTTTGATTGCCAATACACGGTTTGTCACCAAGAAATTGTAGTGCTCTCAAGTACTTTTCGAGAGTCTAAGCATCCTGCGTGGTCGTCGTCGAAAAAGCTATTAGTTCAAAACCGTAATCCTTCGGATACGGATCCCAAGTTAATGGTTCCCTTGATGTATCGGAGGATTCTTTTAGCCTCGAGAGGTGGGTTTCATTGGTCTCGATCGATAACGGAGCAAAGATATATGGCAAAGACAATATCGGTCTCTATTGGTAGATACATGAGAGACCCAATGATACTACGGTATTTTGTAGGGTCAACCGGTTTCCATGCAAATCGTCTAGCTTCTTGGTATGTGACATTGGTGTGGCATAAGTATCACGGTATTCATTCCAAATTTGTTCGAATTTCAAGGGCATATTTGGTGACTTAGAAAAATACCACGGGGTGATTGATGAACTTGCAATCCGAGAAAGAATGTAAGTTCACCCATCATTGATATTTCAAAATGTTTTGTAATAAGTTTTGCAAAAAGCATTTGAGTATTTTAAATGTGTTGACCCAAAAATGATGTCATCCACATAAATTTGAACGATTAAAATATGTTCCCCGTGATATTGTATGAAAAGTGTAGGGCCGACCGAACCTTTGGTGAAATTATTGGCAATTAGGAAAGATGATAACTTATCGTACCACGCCCGAGGAGCCTGTTTGAGACCGTAGGGAGCTTTGTTTAGTTTGTAAACATGGTTCGGGAATTGTAGATCAACGAATCTTTCTGGTTGGCTGACATAGACCGTTTCTTTCAGTTTACCATTCAGAAAAGCAGTTTTGACATCCATCCGAAAGATCGTGATGTTAAAATGAGCCATGAACGCTAGAAATATCCGAGCGACCTCAAGGCGAGCAACCGGAGCAAATGATTCTTCAAAGTCAATACTCTCTTCACATCGATAACCCTTAGCCACCGGGCGTGACTTGTTTACGATTACATTCCTTGAAAGATCCAATTTGTTTTTCCAAATCCACTTCGGACCAATGACGAAGACCCCGTTAGTCTTTCAACCAATTCCCATACTTCAAGACGTTTGAAGCGATTGAGTTCTTCTGCATGGATTCAATCCAGTTGTCTTTTTCATTGCGTCCTTAATGTTTTTAGGTTCAGATTGGCAGACAGTGAGTGCATAAATGCAATGTAACACCCCAACCCAACAAGGGTAAAGATATCACAAATACAGTTTCATATCAGAACTTTAAGTACTATACAAAAGTGGAAGTCTTTACAAAATTTTCAAAAGAAAACATAAATAACTTAATAACCAAAATAATTCTAAGATCTCTATGGTCAAATCTTTGCTCTCAGCTCTACTCTCAAACCCAGATCAACTATCCCATAAGCTCATCTTGAATGCTTAAAACCTGCCGCAGGAAAAGAAAATGCGGCTGAGCTTACAAAGCCCAGTGAACAGATATAACAAAACAAAAGCTAAAACAGAACAAGATACAAATAACGAAATCACAACGAAATGAGAATGACGAATCATTGAGGATTCTGAGGAAGCACAAATATACAGAAATCCGAAAGAAACGAATGACAGATAAGAACAACACATAGCACATTAATAACACAAACACAAACACATCAAGAAAATAGAGTACACATAAGCCAAACGAAAAGTCTAACGGCTAACGAAAACAATTTCTAGAAAGTAAACATGGCATTCATACAAGTCAATTAATCTACATTTAACACACTTAATCCAATATTGTAGCAGCGGAAATAGCGGTCAAATCATGGCAGTCACACATGCAAATAGAAAACATAGTAGGAAAACTATAACTAAATAAGCAAAAGACATAACATAGCTATTAGCAAATTAACAATTCAGACATCATAAGTTGAATCATTTCCCAGATCAAACCTTAATATAAGCAAAGTCTAAACATAGCAGATCAATCATAAGCAGACAGATAACTAACGGATAGGCAAAGTTTACAAAATTAACTGAACAATCACACATACTAAACTTTCAGGATACTCAATTTCACACTAGCACATTCATCTCACAGATCAACGAATTCACATAACGATAAACTAACATAACATCAGATGACAACATACGAATCATATTTAAACATATTATTATATCCTAGCATGGCAAATGGTAGTCACATAAACATGTCAAAGCATAAACACATTCAATAAACATATAATAATTCAAGATGTAAATGGAAACATTTGACAAATACGGAATCATAAATGTAATATCTAACACGTAAATAACGAGATCTGATTTAGTTATCTACCACGAGCCCGTAACATATCATATCGAAGTAACTTTCTTATTTGGAGGGTGACCTCGAATACCTTATACAATATGAGGAGACCTCAATAACAAATGGAGTAGCTAGCTCTCGAGAATTTGTGAAGACGCGTATTACACGACATCATTTAACGAGACAAATCATATCGATAAATGATCGATATAGGATGCATCCATATGCCCCAATGACATGATAGTGGCCATACTACAATAAGCAGATAATGAAAGGGACGTGGCGTAACATCACTCATCGCCCTAGAGTCATGTCGAGGTGCATCATCGACTGGACATGGAACCCCATGACTAGTGAAATATTGGCTCGGTGTCAAACTAACTTAGGTCAAACAGATTTACAAATCGAGTTTTCATATCATAAGTTCAAATCGGATGTTTCATGGTTCAATAAACAGAGATTTCAGATAAGCAACGGATCAAACAAATCAGAAAGGGTTCATATCAAATGTTCAGAAATCAAAGGTTCATATCTCAGTCATATATCATGCATTTATAAGCGGAAGTTCATAATCAAATGTTCATAATCTTAAATTTAAATCAGATACAGCAAGATTCAACATACAGAGGTTCAGACAAACAGAGATTCACATAAACAGAAGGGAATCATAGCAATGGCATAGGAAATCCTAATAAGCATAAGAGATATGACAGAGGAAAGAAATCATGAGAAACCTTTACTAAAAAGGTCAGAATATCTGTACCTTAACGCAAATGAGAGAAAAGCAAATGAACGACGAACACGAAGATACAACGTCGCGTCTCCTCCAACGAATCTACACGGATTATGATTTATTTAATACTTATTAGCATCATTAAAGTTATAACGGATTAATCGCATTCACCTTCTTATTGTTGTAAGTATATTTTCATTTTTAGTGACGGACGGAATTACAATATTTTAGAGTCTTAATCATTAATTAGCCAAACTTTTGTGTTACAAATGATAAATGGTAAACTTAGGGGTTTAATATGATAAATATCTTATTTGAGGGCTTATATGATCATCTTTCAAGGTATAGGGTTTATAAATGTCAAGAACGGATTTAAGGACTCTCTTTCAAAATAGTTTACACAAGCCTTCATAACTTACATGATTAACCAAGACTCACACGTAACATTGTTCGAACACAACCTTAATGAGACCATGCATACAATACTTTAATTCATGATACTTGACTCCTTGCATAAAATCATAACTCACGCATGTTTACAAACACACTTGGTACTAGCTCGTTATACGCTTGATCAACCATTATCAATGACCTCAAAACTTACTACTCTCACATGATATAACGAACCAACACACCCAGCTTTTAACCCTAATCGACTACTATTTATGACCTAGGGTTCCCAAATTTTTAGCGCCATAATAATGAGTATTTAAATGACGTGCTACTGATTTTAAATGACCAATCTCCTTTTTATTATACTATCAGTACTAATATATGAATGAAAGTCACATGCATATTAACAAGAATTCATGCACTCTTATACACCTATACGACAACGTGAAGCCACAACCCAAAACATGCATACTGCCCTCACTATATATGATACTCACCCATATGACCCACCAAGTTCTTACTCCATTCGACCAACACACAAACAGAGCACACATGCAACCCGACGTTCTTAGACGAATGACACAATCATGCAACCAACTTGACTCCATATGAATAACTAGTCGGGACTTATTATTACTCATGCACAGCCACATGCCAATTCCACATACATATGTACACAACAAGTTCTTCATCTACCCTTGACTTAAATTGGACTCAAACCATTTACCAAGCATGTAACCAGATGTCAACATACACACCTATCATGACCTATATTACACACGACACACAAAGCATAACCACACAATACCCTTTTTCTTATGGTGTCTACATTTGACATGATCCCAGACGCATTCGTTTTCTTATTACCCGTATTTAACTCGATAACAACAATAGCTAAGCGTGTAGGTGTCGTATGCATGTGAGTCGAAAAGATTCAAAACAGATTTGTAAGGGTTGAATAAAGATGTCCTTTTATTTGTTATATTACGTGAGAAGACTCATGATTTATGCTGGGTTTTATATGTATAACAGATTCATAAGCAGCTATCACATAACTAGATTATATATATATGTGGTACGGTCACAATTCACACGTTTTATTCGCATGGTTCTTGTTCATTTATCCGTATGTTTTACTACGTATCTCACAGGTTCTCGTGTTTTATAAGTTGCATGCACAAGGTGTTGAAAAGAAAGAAGTCGATGTACCTTAGTAGAATGCTCGGCCAAAACCACCACCGATCACCTAGCAGGAGTAGCAGCCGAATGGAGAAGAGAAAGAAAAGAAACTCTCTGCCGTGACTTTTGAGAAAACTAGGGTTTCACGTGGAGGGATTTGTGTTGTGTATATACTAGTCGACCCATGTGGGTTTGTGTGAGAATCGGTTCCAAAAGAAAAGGCCCGTGGGCTCCAAGCTTGGGCTTGGCCGAATTCTTGATGATAGACACTTAATTTGGACTTCCAAAATAATTCATAGTATACTTTTATTTTTTTGTCATAACAAATTTCGGTTTATTTATTTTGCACGTTAGGTTTATAAGTTAGATTGAATTTTCATTTAATGAGCGTTGATATATTTTACGTATTTTATAAATGTTAACTGTGAGGGTAAAATAGTGTTTTAACACGTTTCATATTTTTAGGGTTTTACATGCAATGTTCACCATCTGTGTGAAGACGTTGTCTCGTTACGACTGATTGATTCGGGTTGCCAATAATATTCTCAAGAGGATAGTCTTTCGTCCAACGATGTGTAAAGGGTTGATGTTGGTATACATTGTGCAGATTTTGAGGATTCAAATGGTTTGTTGATGATTCTGCGAAATCAGGTGTAGCAGTTTCATTGGCAAACGGGTTGAAGAACGCATTTGGATCAAAATCTGCAGGTGAGGGTACTTCATTAAGAACATCGCATGGTTGGTTCGTCGTTGGAAGCAGTTTGTTCAACTGTTGTTGTAGAGTCAATCGGTGGTGCTTCTTCTACGATGAGTTGTTGTAGCGGTGTATCGGTATGAGAGTATTATCGGGTTGAGCGGTGGAAACAATGAATACACACGAGCACGTTCATCAATATCACACCGAGCAGAGGAGAAAATAGCCATTCCATTTGTTAACGTGTAAGCTGGGGGCTTAGTTCAGCTGATGATGGGGTTTGGGGGAAGTTTAAGCGGTTGTGACCGGGTTCTAAGCTGTTATGCTCAGAAGCCATTTCAGTAACCTTCTTTAGCATGAATCATTTCCATAACCTTCTTTGTACGACGATTCCAGATCCGAAAAACCTTAGAATTTTCACAATATCCTATAAATACTCCAATGTTAGCTTTGGCTTTGAGCTTACCAAAGTCATCACGATCATTATTCGGATAGCAAAGGGATCCAAATACATGAAAGTGTTTGAGATTCGGTTTATGGTTATGGATAAGCTCAAAAGGTGTTTTGTTGTGGCGTTTAGTAATCATTGAACGATTTTGAGTATAGCATGCGTTGATACGACACGCCCACAAGTAACTGGAAGTTTAGCATTGATTAACATTGTTCTTGCAGCTTCCACTAACGTTTGGTTTCGTCTTTCAACAACTCCTTTTGTTCGGTGTACGTGCAATAGATGTCGATGCTCAATTCCCACTTTCTCATAAAATTCTCAAAGAGTTTCGTTAACAAATTCGGTTCCTTTGTCTGCTCGATTTGGCGGACGGTGTTCGAGTCGAACTTGAATTTTCGTGAGAAAGGTGATGATCATCTGTGGAGCTTGATCTTTATCAAGAAAGTAGACCCAAGTCCATCGTGAGTAGTCATCGACAATTACCAAGATGTAGCGTTTGCCATTAATCGCTTGCACGCGATCGGGCCACACAAATCCATGTGAAGAAGATGAAGCACATACGAGAGTCGTGTTCCACCTTTGAAGGAAAATGAGCACGAGTGCTTTTCCCTTGTTCTGGTCGAGAAAAGGTGATCTTTAGAATACCGGAATCGTGGGAGACCTTCAACAAGTTTGTGTCGAGCAAGGTTGGTGATGGTTTGAAAGTTTAAATGTGAGAGACGACGGTGCCATAGCCAGGATTTTGTTGATGTTGCCTTTGAAAGTAGACAGATGGGAGATGAAGCAATCATGTCTTGCATTGAGATTGTGTATAGACTAGAATTGCGAGAGCCAAACATAAGATCGTTTCCTTGTAGATCATGAATGAAACAAGTTTTCTCCCTAAAAGCGACTTCCAAATCTCCATCACAGAATTGACCGACTGAAAAGAGATTGTGACCGAGGCCTTCCACATAATAAACCCTGCTAATTTCGATGTTGCCGTTGATGTAATCTTCGTAGCCCATGATAGTTGTGAAGTGATCATTCCGAATCTAACGATTGCCAATGAACTTTGCAACAAAGTTTGATAATGCTTTAAGATTGCTGTCATGTGTCGGGAATGACCGCTATCAACAATCCAAAGGATGATCTCAGACACCGCATTACACGCACGACACAGATGGAATAGAGTAGATGTGGAACCCAAGTGTTAGAGGGTTCAAGCGATTATAGTAGAAATACACATCAATGACTTTAGGAATCCATTTAAATCCTAGTGTATTATGTATCCATTTCGCCATCTCCAACTAGTCTTAGCTTTAGTCTTAGTGAATGCACTAGGTGATACTACATTCCTTGGAGGTGATTTGGAACCACAGGGACATCAATGCGTTTCTTAGAATCTAAAGAGGCGGTTTACCAAGCACGAGACTTAGAAGCGAGTGGGCCTAGAGGTATTACTGGTCTTAAGATTCCGTAAATGAGACAAGATAGCTCTAGCAACACATTTTTCATGACAATCAGAAAGCATACTTTTACGACAAATAACACAAGATGCATTAGACTGAATATCAAAAGTACTTAAGGGTTCAGCATTAGTTACAACACCTTTTCCATTTCATTTGCCAGACGTAATATCTAAAGTGGGTGCAACTAGAGTCTTATTCAAAGTCCTACGGTGTTCTTCTACTTCAGCCTTCTTTATGTGTCTTTTCTTAGGTCGCAACTTCCTATTCTTCCTTGTATTGCTTCTAGGCTATGAAGGGCGGACGTTTGGAAAAGAGGCAACTATTCCTGTTTTAGTAGAGGAAGCACATTAGTAACTTGTGTTTGGTCAAGAGGCATTCAGGTTCACGTTTGCTAAGTGTTACGGTGGAATTCTCTTAATGATGTTAGGTGAACTTGTTCATACTTTCCTAACATTTCCTTAATTTAATGATAGTGTGCACCAAATCTTGATTTTCGTAGCGAAGATTTCCGAGAAAATTCATGACTTCTTTAGTGTGTGCAAGATAATGATCAAGTTCGTTTGATGCTTCATCACGAGTCTGTTTGAGTAAATCAAATATGACCATATTCTTGTTTAACTTTTGAAAGTTCATGTTCATATTTTAAGATTTGACACTTAAAAGACACGTTTTGATCATCCAGTTGCTCAAGTTTTGGATTAAACGGTTTTGATTTCAACTGGTGGATTTTGTTTTGCAAAGCAAGTTCACGATTTTGACAATCTTTTTGACACCAATTAAGACGTCGTTTTGCATTTGAAAGTTCGTTTACTAATCATTCATTTTTAACTTTTAAAGACTCGATTTGAAGCACATTATCAGTATTCACAACAATTTCAACAGAATCAGCAGTGATATAATCAGAAGCATATGGCAGAGAATGCAATAACACAGCATTATAGACATCAACACAGATAACATCTTCCAAGAGTCGATCAACATCTTTTCGTAACATTTTCTTTTTACGTTTGGTGTTAGAAATAGATGTTTCTATTTTTCGAAAACGACTTTCATCAATCCAAGTTCCTTATGAAAATCCCGTTCCCAATATAATGCATGCTTTTTCAAATTTTTAACATTGGGTAAAGTCTTTTTCAAAAATGTCTCTTTGTGCTCGGCTAGAGGCGATTGAAAATGTTCAACTTTTATCTCGTAATGAAATTCAATCTCATATTCTAAAAGTTTGAGGTCACCATGAAAAGGTCAAAATATCTAAGAATTTGACGATTTTCGTGTTTTGATTTACTTCTTCGATGGAAGGTAAAGGACCATAAATTTGTGCATAATTTGGTTTGGGATTAACATTAGAAGACTCAGACGTTCTTGTGATAATCCTTGGTGTGTTAGAATAATCCTTTGGTGGGACGAAAGTAATCGCTTGAATAATTAAAGGTTTGTTGTAAACAACTTTTTCTAATTTTGATCGACTCGTCTTACGCATCTAATTCCTCTTGACGATGATATTCAACAACACTCATAATGTAATTATCAATTTTATATTCTCGACCGGAAACTTGAGATTTGGTTTGAATGCTTTGGTTGAAAGCTTAGGTTTGTAATCGGCAAGATTCGGTCCATATCCATCTGGATTGGGGTTTAAAGTAAACTTTTGAATAGTCGTGACTCACTCACCATGTTTGTAAACAACATTTTGAAACTCTTTAAGTTTGTTTTGCAAGCGATAATTTCTTCAAGATGGTCATCTATTCGTTTTGTTGAATGCTTTTGTATTCGAGAACTGCTTTTGACAATTTAACAACTCGACCTTAGCTTTTGATTTTCCAAGGTGAGGCGTTAATTAGTGTTTATGTTCATGTTTAAGTTGTTCTCTTCGCATAACAAAGCATTCTTGAGCGGCTAGATCACGATCCGTCGTTCTAAATATTGTTCGTTTTATGAGATTTTGCAAAGCGGCTTCAAAACCTTTTCACGGTTTTCTTAAGTTTTGAAAAGTTGAGTTGCATTTTAAGCATTCAATATCCTTGGTTAATAAATTGCATTTTACTTTTTAATTGTCGATTTAATTCACAACATTTCTCCATTCGGGATTGTTGGTCTTTAAGTAATGATCAACATCTCGGACTAGGAAAAGGTTCGCGTGTTCAACGTGAGACACAACATGATCATTATGCAAATCCTCAGTATAACCACGGAGTCAATTTGAGTATCAAAGGAAACCATAAGGTCATCTTGATCATCAAATGTAACTACGGGTCTAGTTGAAAATCGCTGAATGAGATGTGGACGACTCATTTTGAACATTCCGAGCCTGCGGATTCGAGATGTTGGCGGAGATATGAGATTATTAATGATAATTGTTTGTTCAGTACCGAGACAAGCCATCTGTGTCCTACATCGGGCCTGTATCACTCATGTGTAGAGCTTGCATTTGTGCCATCAACATCACTGCTGCATTAGCTCGCAAGTCTTCCATGTCATCATCGAATCTGATCCGCCATAAAGCTTTGTTCCTTGTTGTTAAGAGTTCCACCACTTCATCCTTAAGAGCTAAGAGCAAAGCCTCTTTGAAATAAGCATTGCCTCTTGTCCTCGGCTTAGGACATGCATTAGCCGATGACCCTTTTCATTGCGCTTATAACAACGAAGACCATTAACCCCATTCGAGCATTCCCTGCTCAACCACTTGAGCTCTCTGTTGTTGTGGAGCACCGGTTATTCCTTCCAATAGCATTAAACCCTTGACCACCTCCCATCGGACGCACCATAACCATGATTCCGAACTTCAACACGTCCATTGTTTACAACAAAACTTGATTCCTTGTGTTGGATGAGGAACGAATGCGATTGTTGGATTTGTTTGTATACCGACCGAAGGCTTTAGCAATCATAACAAATCCTTATTGCAATTCATCGAAAGCAGTAGAGTCCACATCAGCTTCACTGTAAAGTGCTTGAGCATTGTTGTTGTTTTACGGAACCAATTGAGTTTGTTGAGGTTGTTGTTGAGACTGATCATGTGGTGTGATGGTTGCAGTTGGTTGAGGGGTTGTTGCTGAGCTGTTTGAGGAGCAATCGATGATGATATGACTCTAAAGTCTCTCCTAGTTCAATCATGAAGTGTTCATAAGCCAAGTAGATTTTGGATTCCATGTCTTCCTGATTGAGTGTTGTGCCTTCCATTAGAAGATGAATATGTTCCCACATTGCTTTAGCTGTCTTTTGAGCATCAACACTTCGAAGGATCGGATTGGGTAGTCCCAAAAGGATGTATTGCATTGCTAGTTCATCGGCTTCAAAGTGTAGAAGTTCATCACCATTGAGGTCGGAGATAGTTGCAATGTTGGAGACATCATCTCTTGGTGGATTGGCATCTGGATCTGCGGGTGTGATAATGTAGGCATCGAAATGGACCTTCCATAATGACCTTCTTTAAAACTTTCCATGTAGCTTCTTTAGATCACAAAACCTAAAGAACCTTATCACCCATTGATCATAATTTTCGGGAGTGAGCATTGAGGTCCGCAGTGAGCCGACTTCATGAATTGATTGTTGGCTACTTAAGGCTTCACATCTTGCCAAACCATGTTGGTTCCTTCATAGTATTCCTGGATGGATGTTGATTGTAGAAGTTTGTGTAAGGTTGTACTTGAAGACTAGGTGGTGGTTGAACCATTTGTGGTGGTGGAATTGCTCCAAGTTGTGGAGTATGTTGTTGATTAAATTGTTGTTGATAAATTTGTTGTTGATGATTAAATTGTTGATGTTGTGGACTTAGTTGTTGTTGTTGTTGTTGATGATAAGTGTAGGGGAAAATAGTTAGAGTATGGTGGTTGTGACATGATGAAAACTTGTGTTGTTAAATGGATCTTTGTAGTCGAATGAACCGTTGTTGATGAAGAGTCCTTAGGCGTAGAAATCACAGAAAAGCCAAGTAATACTTATGCGTAAAAACACCAAAGTTATGCGTAACAGCAAAAGTTACGCGTAGGTTTAGCTTACGCGTAAGTAAGGAGAAAAGCACTAAAGTTATGCGTAAATAGTAAGTTAGGCGTAGAATTACCTTATGCGTAAGACAAAGCTTAGGCGTAAGATGAATCTTATGCGTAATGGGTTCTACGCGTAAGCTTAAGCTTGTGCGTAAGTTTAGGGTTTTTGCCCAAGCGATCTTTTACACTATCACAAAGGCAAAAGATATCCAAAGTCGACGATTTTCGAGCTTATCCAAGCAAGAAAACACGGAGTAAACCACGAAATCAAGATCAAACCAAGGAGCAGTGCACGCGTAAGTTTAGGGTTTCACTTACGCGTGAAGTAGCCCAAAATGATTTCTGCCAACTGATGTTTCCAAACCAAATTTTAGTGATGAAATAGCTTTTATATGACCAAAATAACACAAAAGTGTGAAACTTGATGATTCAAAGCGTAAAAAATAGGAGAGGGAGCTAGGGCAACACTCCTAGTCCCTTCCTTTCCTTAGTGGACTTGGGCCTAGGCTTATGGGCCTTCTACATAAGCCTAAGCTAATAACTAACATAAAAGCCATAATTAAGCTAACTATTACATATGAATCACTAACACTTGAATTAGGTTTAGGAGTGATTCAAACATAATGATTGAGCAATACTTTCTCATACAAGACTATGCTCTATGGGAAATTATCTTAAGCGGTGATTCTTTCAAGTCCAGAAGAAGACCGAGAAAGTTGGTGACACGAAGTTGTATGCTTTTGTACACGAGACTAATGATGAAAGAGCAAAGAAGAAGAATGACCGAAGGCCGAAGTTTGTTACTAATGACTCTTCCTAATGACCGGATCATTGCTTTCAAATAAATACACAACAAAGAAAAGAACTTTTTGAAGAGATCCGCTCGGTGTTTGGTGGCAATGATGCTACAAAGAAGACACAAAAGACATTGTTGAAGCAAAGTTATGAAAACGTTTCGCTTCAAGCAATGACTCACTTGACAAAGATCTTCACCAAACTCCGTAAGATTGTCAAACAACCGAATCGCTTTTGGCATTGTGGTAGAAAAGGAAGACCTCAATTTGAAGTTTCTAAGAAGTTTGCCACCGAGTTTCATACTAATGTTACAATGCGGGAAAATAAACGTAAATTGAAACTATGAAGCTCAATGATCTTTACAAACAACTTCAAACTCATTGAACAAAGATTGAAAAGGCGGGAAACTTGGTACAAGCTCTAGCAGACTTGGCATTGTTGTCAACCTCATTGATTGTGATGATTCAAGATGACTATGATGATGATTTTGCCATTGTTGGTTCTATCGTTTCCACGGTAATGTTAGTGTTACCACCGCAGTTCAAAGAAGAAGGTTCTTCGGTATTGGAGATCCTACCTTTATGCTTTTATCTCCACTCAAGTTAATGGCTCTATATTAACTCATGAAGACATAGAGCAAATTGATAAAGATGACTTGGAGGAGGAGATGGACATAAAATGGCAGATAGCTCTTCTTAGCATGAGGGCTAGGAAATTCAACAAGAAGACTGGCAAACCAATACAGATAATTGGTGGTGAAACTGCAGGGTTCGATAAAAAGAAAGTAGAGTGTTTCAACCGTCACAAGTTGGGGCATTTTGCTAGAGAATGCAGAAGACCAAGGAACCAGGACAAAAGGTCTACTTGGTACAAGCAAAAGAAAGAACCAATTGTGGAAGAACCAAAGGCAATGCTGGAAATTGATGGTGTAAGCTTTGATTGTGTTAGGATTTAGAAAATCCAGGTATTAAAGTGTGGGTCACCTCAAGTATATGTATCCGTTAGAAATCTCGTAGTCGTAGTTATTTACTGTTAAGTAGTATTTAGTTAAGTAACACCGTGGAGGACGGACGGTCTTTACCCATCGTATGCACGATCCATGCCCGATAGGTGGCGATTTATGTAATGACTATAAATAATCTCTACCTTCCAAGGTAGAGAGTTGGAGCTCATAATAAGATGATTTTTCTTTCTCTCACTAAAGTTCCCAAACCTCTAACTCTTTCTCTCTCTAGAAATCATCTTGTACGCCTAATATGTTAGTGATTTGATGTGTATATGAAATCCAATATGTTACAAATGGTATCAAGAGCCATGGTTTGATTATCTCTTACATATCCTTGGATTTCTAGTGGTTTTTAGATGGTTTTTGAGTTTGAAAAAGTTTAGTAGTTTTTGCATCATTTGGTTCATTTCTAGTGTTAAAGTTTGAATTTTGGGTGTACTTTTGTGTTTAGAATCATTGTAAGTGCTTGGGTGTTGATTTGGAAAGCTTGAATCAACGTGGTTGGACTTGTTTTGGATTGAAAAGTGTGTTTTGAAGTTTTTCTTGGTAGCGACTTGGTTCTCATAGTGAATTTCATCATAGCGACTTGCTTCAGAAAAAGGTAGCGAGTTGTAGTGCTTTTTGGTAGCGACTTGGTCCTAGCGACTTGTCTATTGAGACAAGCCGAAAAATAGTACAAAATAGTGGATTGTCCACTACGGCTAGCGACTTGGTGAGGTTAGCGACTTGCTTCAGAAATTGTTAGCGAGTTGTAGTGTAAATTGCTAGCGACTTGATACTAGCGACTTGGATACTTAGCGAGTTGCTCTTTAGCGACTTGTGTTTTGTGACTTGGTTCATAGCGACTTGTGCTTAGCGACTTAGTGACGTAGCGACTTGTTCTCAAGGTTTATAGTGACTTGTCTCTAGCGACTTGTTGACTTTTCCCGACAAAACTTCAAACGGCTATAACTTTTGATCCGTAACTCCGTTTTTAGCGTTCTACCCATCAAAATGACCTTGAGAACGAGGAGAATGGCCCGCCGAATAAACTTATTTGGGTCAACCCTTGAGGCCTAAATCCGCTCCGAACAAAAGTTATTGAGGTTTTTAAGTTTTTAGACCTAAATTTCTCCGTAAAATCGTGCATCAAACAACCCAAATCACAACCAAACAACATCTCTGCTAATCCTACATAATTCCTAACACACAATTGTCTATCATTGTGTCTATCCATCAGTTATCTTAACACGTTCTATTGGCATTGCTTAACGGTTTGGTCTTGATTTTAGTAAAATCCCACGAAAGATTCTATTTCTCGGTTTAAATCATAGACTTGTAAAATCCCGTGCGTGCGTCAACATCATGCCTAACGATTCGGATTCATTTGTATCTAAGATAATCGGTTTATATGACGTGACCAATGAGCGTAAGATACCCAACAATGTACTGAGACTATCGTATTTGAGTCGGATAATGCTAAAATGCAATCTTCGTGCTCAAATTCACAAGAGAAAGAGGTGCACCAGCCAAAACCATGCAGTTAATGCAAAGGAACGCTCCATGGAAGCTTGATTTAGCCAAGATAGAGGTACACCACCACAACTTCGTTAATAATGCAGGAAAGTCGCATGGAAGTTTCGGTATACCTAATGTGCATCTTCTACTCAAAATGATGATTATGAGTTGCATGAGTACTGTGCATTTATCCCCGAGGACTCCTTACCACTAAGCTTAACATATATAAGGATCAAGTTGCCATCTATGAACAAGCGTGCTAAATTTGGTGACCACACGTGAAAGGTGAAATGGATTGCCAAATGCATACATTAATCAAAAAAGTAACTTAAGGAAGAAACATTAAAACAAGAATTAAATTCCTTACAAGAGAAACTTAATAAACTGCTAAGCAAAAACAAGAACTTCAAGAAAATGTAAAAGTGCTTAGCAGGAGTTCAAACAAAAGGAATCAAAACTTTTAAATGATTTTTCCAACCTTAAAACTTTAAAGAACAAACTTGAAAACAAGTTGTATGTACAAGGCAACACCGGTCGATCGCTCACATGATCACTAAGCATAGAGTATTAGCGATAAGCATAGTCTTGGCCTTGTAGAAGAACTCGATCTCGAGTATGGTAAGAAAGCAAAAGTCGCTCAAAAAGTGATCTATGATGGTAATGAAATCCTTAAGCCTAGACAAATGCCTACTTGTTTAGAATGCATCAAGAAGATAGAGAGTTAGAAGATGCCTCTAGAGAGAAAATGGAAAAGAAACTAAAAGATCCTTGGTGTATAGATCATAATATAACGTTCAAAACTCCAAATTACACTAAGGATAATTGGATTGCCTTAAACAAGTTTAGACCTCAAACTCAGTTAATCCCTGAACAAGTGTTCTAGAAATTAGATATGGAAAAGAAAAAGGCAGATGAACTTGTTGAAAAAGCCACTGTGTATCCTCCAAATACACCAATGCATTTAGTGCCTAGATCTATTGCCACTAATAGCAAAACCTTAATCAGCCTTTATGTAGTTTACCAACTATTTGTTGATTTTGAGAAAACGTGTAAAAAGAGAATCACACCTACTGGGATAACTGAATGGGAAATAGGTTTTGAGCAAACTAAAGAATGCTATTTAACTGAGGTCATGCCTTTCTTTAAACAATTAAAAGGTCAATTTGAAAGTCTTAAAAAGGGGATAAACTCGGATATTAAAGAAATGGAAAAGGAATTTGATGCAATGATTGTTGAAGTCAATGATTATGAACGGGAACTCAAATATAATGAAATTGAAAGGAAGAATCTACATATCTTAAATGAGAACTTAGTATTGAGTTGTGTGGCTCAAGATGTGTTTTATACTGTTACTAAGCTTTCCATTACTGCTTCTCAATTTCATGAAATGTCTGTTGCATTGAAAGTATCCCAGGATCGTGTCATTGAGCTTGAGGCAAAAAATTCAAAATTGAATGATAAAATCAAAAATGACGATAATGATAACTTGGTCAAACATTATTCTAAATTAGAAGTTGAATATATTGGTTTACAATTAAAATATCAACATCGAAAGAAAATGTTAAAACTTCAAATATCAAGACATCTTCGAATGCTCCCGAGTTTGATGCGGTTTTGAAATCAACAAACGTGATGAATGCATTCGAGCTCATTGCTACACGATCAAAAGATTGAAATTCCAGATTTCACAATTGAAAGATGAAAGGAATGAAGTGGTGGCTCCAGAATACCTCCACCTTTAGATTCTCGAATTTCCAACTTCAAAACACTATTGATAAATTGCAAAAGGAAAATGAATGTTTTAAAGTGAAATTTCAAAGTTAATGATCAAAACAAAGAGTTATGTGATTCAATCAAAGTTAATCATGATAAACACATTGAAAAGGTAACTTCTTTGCTTAACGATATTGAGAATCAAGCGTGAGGTGAAAGGAAAATTGCCAATCCCTAATTGCAAATATTACATTCCAAAGGTTCCGCTTGTGATAAGTATCCTATTGATATGTTATATATTCCTCCCCTCTTAGGAATAATGAATGGCACATAAAACATATCTAACACAACTTAAGGATAGTTTAAAGGGCCTCAGTGAGATAGTAGAGGATGATAGATTAGAAAAGCCTTTGATAGTGCAATCACTTATGCCTGCATGGATGCCAAACAATCTCGTGAACTCTTAGAGTATGTAATTGTCACAAGTCCGAAAGCAAGTAATAGGCGAGATAGAATAGTTGCACCCGCCTATGCCTAAGGATAAGAATGTGACTCTTAATGTGCCTCGAAAGCCTCGTAACCCAACACTTCTAGACCGAGAAAATCAAATGGCGATAAAACAAACTAAGGCTCCCATCATCACTTCTATTAATGTTAATATTGACACTAAAGTTAGCGGGTCAACACCTTGTAGCAATACAAAGAATGATGAATTTCGTTGACTAAAAGTGATCATGAGAAGAAAGTGAAAGAACACCATAGGAAAATAAGTTTGACTTGAACAAAAGAAGCGTGTTGGTTCTAGTATTAGCTCTAAGCTTCTTCAAATTAATTCAAGTCTTATACCGTCTCGCAAAACACGTAAAGAATGTCTATCTTCGGTAATCATGATAAATGTGTTGAGTTATTTACGAGATCTAAGAATCATACCCGCTTAAGAAAGTTTGAAAGCGAAACAGTTAAGCAATCCCGAAACCTACAGGAAGGTTTTTACCAATGTAGGATTTCGGTGGAAGCCAACAGTCGAATATTCACGAATGGCAAACCTTGCCCTTAACTAGATCCACTATGCCTAGAGTAGTGCTGTTAAGGTTTGGAAGCCAATCGGTAGAATAATCCCATTAAGCACAAAATGTCCCTCGACTAAGTCTCGATGCTTCTACTAGTTCGGCTCCTAGTGATAATGGCATTGCACCTAGGGTTCTCACGATTCAAAGATTGTTTGTGCTAGCCAAAAGGACCCCATGAGCACTTGGGGATCCAATGTTTCAATTCTCTGTCTTTTTCTCGTTGTCCAAAGCGGGTCATACAAATTGTCCTTGGTATTTGGATTCGAGTGACTCGAATTTATAACGGGCTCTAAACAATGGCCTGTTCACATCGATTCGGGCCTCGCTCTTCAACATTATGGTGTCTGCAGATAACACTTCAGCCCCGTTCCTCAAAGAAAAGAAAAGTGTACGCCTCGATGCTTTATCTTCAAAAGAAGAGAAATCTTCATTTTTATTACCATTCTCATCGACATTCTTCATCGACAAGCTTCATGTTTTTCCATGCCCATTCAATCCTCAAGTGGATCTCCGTTCATTGGTATACATTCTTATTCACTTGATCAATCAAAAATGGCAAACTTCATTTGCAATTTTTGAGGGGGAGAAGAGGGAATATACTACATGTTGATGGATGCTTGAGTTATGGTCACACGACTCTTCAACGCCTAATGTTTCACTTACTAAGGATAACTGAGATTCATTGCTTGGGATTCATTTGTTAAAGATATGTTTGATGAGTACTTCCAACCTTCAACGAATGCTGATCATCTAGTTTCTGAAGCTCATGCTCCGGTTCCTACTGACTCAACTGGTTCACAATCTAAGAAGTATTTCTTGGAATTCTCAAGAAACCTTATCTCCAGTTACTTCACAAGGCGTTGATAATGACTATCATGATATTGTATTTGCACTATTGAATAATAATCCGCTCTTTGGTATTCCTTTGCCAAATCTTCATGGGTTATTGTTCATGAATAATGATCCGCTCTTTGGTATCCCTTTGCCAAATCTTCACGGATTATTGTTCATTTCATTGTGCACGCTATAAATCAACCTCATGAACATTAAGGAAAATGACTACCTCATCCGCTCGAAGACATTATTGGTGAATCTTCCAGATCAGTATCTACATGTATACCTTTAGGAAGAATGTATTGATGTTGAGGAATCATTTGTTCCAGTTCATTCAGTGGGTCAATGTACATCCGATTGTATGTTGTTTTCACATGTTGGGCATTTGACACAAGTTGATAACTTTGGAGTTAATCATTTATCACTTATTTGAGATTGAAGTTGACTTTCAACAAAGGCGTGTTCTTATTTGATAACTTGCTCGGGCTTAATATTTTGAGTTGAAGACTTGGTTTATCTAGTTACCAGTAGTCAGGGTGGTTGGTTTAAGACCTGGTTAACTATTACTATTAGGAGTTACGTTGTTTTACTCAGTGTCACACGCAGATGTCGTTGTGGATAATCGCAAGAGGTGTTAATGTCTCATACTTTGGTTGAGTATCGAGCACTTAGAGATTTGCTTGGTGCATAAATTCTCAACACCGTTCTTCTATCATTTAGTGCAAGCTTAAGATACAAGTGTGGGAATTCGATTTGGCTTTTAAGTTTGGTATATCGGGTTTTCTTCTTTAGTGGTCACTTTAAGTTGTCTACATATGGGTTGATAAAGATAGTAAGAGAGAGTTTACATGTGTTGATTCTCACAGATTCGATTGAGCTAATTGTTTGTTCTTCTCTATTTCAAGAATTTTGGCATGTATAATGTGTTGCGATTCGATGTATCAAAACCAGACAGGGGAAGGAAATATACATCTAAACACACAACGAGTACACGTGATGAACTTAATACTTCTTCTATTGAAGTAATCCCGGAAAGACAAATGTCATAACCGCAGAGAAACTCGATGTTTAACTCGTAGCCTTTGGTGTGTTATTCCAAACTATTTGGGGAAGGATGTATTATTCCAACTATTTGGGGAAGGATGTATTATTCCAACTATTTGGGGAAGGATGCATTATTCCAACCATTTGGGGTAAGTGGTCTCGGATACTTTTGGAATGTGTTACTTGGTGTTCGGTTGGAAGAAATACGAGAAGAATATTTGGAGCGTGAGATGATATTGCTTATCGACATCTTCGATATGGTTATGATAAAGTGCTTCGTTATTGCTTCATATACACTATGTAATGATGATTTTGATGAGATCGCAACCATCGGGGAGAGATTTGTGTACATCGAGGGACTCACAACATGATCACTTGATCGAGCTTATTCGATTATTCCGAGTTGATATCCGTAGAGATAATCGGTGATTCAACATGTTACTTGGATGTCATAGTCTCCACTCGGTTGGGTATATGTGTACATTATGGGTGATTGGTTATATGTAAGATAACTAGAATGCATTTGGTGAATTGAAGATGTTGATATATTGTTCTCGCATGCAGACGACCGCACAAATCAGTAGAATGATGTTTACATCGGGATGCACAATGAGTTCATGTTTCGGGCTTAATCATGTATCCGAGTTTGATAACATGCAGAAAGGATCACCGGTTCAACTGTTACTTCGTGTTTTAATGTTTCGTTGGGTTATTGAGCTTCATTCAATGAGACTGTTTGCTTCACTTCTATTACTTGGGGAAAGTGGTCTCACTTCGAAGATTGTCGTTTTGGGGGGAAGCTACCAAAGATTCACATCTAGAACGCTCATGTTCAGACAATTTTCTTAAAAAGCCTCGAATGCTTTGGTGGTGAAAGTTTAGGAGATGTTGATTACTTTCTTCTACAACATGCTGAACGACATCTGTATCTCGGTACTCAATCATCATCCTCTTAAGCTAAATTATCTTCTTTGTACATATCGTTTTGAAAAACAAAATACAAAATTATAAAACCAACAAAAAGCAAATATAAAAATATAAAACTTTCAAAAATCCATAAAAATTTGAAAATCTTGAAAAATTTCGAAAAATATTGTCTTTTTGTAATGTTTTTCTCAATTCGATAATATCTATGGTCTTTGTGCTGTTATTCAAAGAATGACACGGGACTTTAGATGTTGTTCGAATGTTTAAAAAAAATAAAAAAATCAAAAAAATATTTTTGGGAGAAAGTGAAACGATGGTTTATTGTCATTTCAGGCAGTAACCCGCTTTTCAACGAAAGAACAGAGCCATACTTTATCTTGCTTTCTCAAATCTCATGCTCGGATTCTATAAACAATCGCTTTCAATCTAATGAAAACTAATTGCTTTGAAAAATAACTCGTACTCTATTTTTGTAAATCATTTGGACTTAACTTTTGCTAAAATATCTATCTCTCAATCAACAACTTATGTCATTGATTGAGGGGGAGAATGATTTCAATTAAATCAAAAGGTTATTTGTCATACAATTTTTTTCAAAAGATAATCATGCATGTTTAATCTATGGAGTTTAAAGTCTCAAAATCCGATCCTTATCAGTTAAAACTTTTTCATAATCGGTCACGATTCTCCTTAAAAGCTTTCAAAATCAATTTAAATCTACAGAGATCACAAATCTCAAATGATTTGATAATTGTGATCGGGGAGAATTTGTGATTTAAATTGGATTTAAGCGATAATTCGATAAATGGGTTCATAAGTGTTTAGCAAGTTTTCCTCCCCGCATGTGACAAACGATTTCAAATTTTCCATGCAGATGTTGAGGGAGCATCTACTTTAAACCTTAAATTATTGAAACGTGATTGAGCTGTCTCTAGTCGTGTTCCTCTAATATGTGCAAAACTCTTTCAAACTTCGAGGCACATATTGAGGGGAGCAACTTTGAAAACCTCATCCTTCCTCAAAATGTTTTATCTACTCAAATTGATTGGGAAGTGATGATGATCATTTTAGAAAATGTTAATCAAAAGATTGGACCTTTCATTCTTAATCTAACGATTTCAAAGATCTCTTGCCTCCATGTGCTAAACTATTTCGCATGATATGCATATGTTGAGGGGAGCATTTCTAAAAATATCAAAACAATTAAGATACAAAATACTTTGATTTTATATCACAAGTATCTTGATTGATTTTCAAATGGTTTTCAATTGGTTTCAAGGCGAAGAACTATATCAAAAGACCGACCAACTTTACTTTATGCATGGGGATATAAGGATGATAAAGTTAGGTTGAGGTCCAATGATCCGCTGTAACCGAGGGATCTACCCAGGACAAAACCACTTGATACTTGTAGAGTCCTTAGGTATATTAAAAAGGAGAAAATGAGATATGGGAAGAGTGCGGATTGAAACCGAGCTAGTCTTGGAATAAACCCAACAAGGTTCTAGTTATGAAGTTTTCGTAAGCATGAAGGGGTTGAAGAATGAAAAGAATTGAATGTGAAAAGGGTGAAAAGAAATAGCCTCCATTTATTCAACCTTAGGCGTAAACCGGGTTCAATACATATCCCATCGGTGGTTACTAAGGTAACACGGTATTGAAGACAAGACGTCATGGACCCGGTGACGCACCGCACTAACTTCCCAAGCTACTCAAGTTCCTCTTAAAGGACTTGTTTCATTCTCACGAGGAACCGACATTATCTATCGACTTTCTCTTAGAGTTTGTTGATATTGAAGAAGGAGACCTCTCCCTAGTCTCCGCATAGGAACCAAATATGCACAATTGAGTCTAGAGCCACGAGATCATCAATAAATCTCTTTAGGACACTTTCAATGAAGACTCTCTATTTCACACAATGTGGAAGAGAGATTATATCTTATGAGTCCTACACATTATCCTTGTGGTATTGCGAACATCCGAGTGATATGTAAAATATTCACAATGAAGATGGAAAGCCTTGGAGCCAACATCAAACAAGCTCTTGGTAGGTGGCATGTGAGATCTTTTCAATAGATCGACCATGTGACAACCGAATGTAAACAATGGGCGATTCAATCTTTTGAATCAATCACAGTTTAGGATATGGATTGACGGATACCTTTGAAAAACCGGTCGTTGTGCTTAAAAGCGCTTTCTCTAGCACATCGTGTACAAATATTTCAAATAAAAGGTGTTTATGATTGATAATTGATTTTCATTAAAACCTTCGTTGTATTGCAAAAACAATTTCTATTGAAAAGACACGATTATTTTTCAAATCTCTTTTCATCAATCGGTGAATCTCAATTATTTGGTTCACTCACTTCGTGTTGTCTTCTTTGAGACGTTCCGGTTTGAGAACGGCTAGAACATGCGAAACCCCGTCAAGGAAATTCTTGAATTATACCGATCACAAGCGATTTGTATCGATCAACGGGAACCGTGGGCCATGTACCTCAATTCAACAAAAGTGATCAAAGACATTCTTGTGTGCTTTATTGCTAATCTGCTTTATGCGGGAACATTTCACGTTTGCGGTACCGATCGTAATGGAGCGGTCAATCCATAGCCACATGCTCACACACACATTCATTTCCAAAGAAATCATGATTAGTGCATCAATGACTCGATATTATCACTCCATGCTTCTCGCTATGTCACGCCAATATCATGAATCAACGAAGCTTCCGCTACTCGATAAGAATATTTCATGATCCGAATGTGAGCATGTCGGTCCAAATGTCACAACACCACAATGGATGAGTCGGAGATTTATCGTGGTCGATGATCTCAAAGGTGGCTCAAAACTCGTATCACGTGGATCGCTTAAAGACCTCCACCGATTATTCAAACATGCAATAATAAAGTATCAAAGACTACGAGCTACAAAACAAAGAACATGAACAAGAATCCAACAATTTCAATGTAATATCTCGCTGGTATTCTATGTAATTGTAATGTGTGTTTGAGGTGACCTCCCTGTGGGAGATTGTTAGGATTTAGAAAATCCGGTATTAAAGTGTCGGTCACCTCAAGTATATGTATCCGTTAGAAAGCTCGTAGTCGTAGTTATTTATTGTTAAGTGGTATTTAGTTAAGTAACACCATGGAGGATGACGGTCTTTACCCACCGTATGCCCGATCCACGACCCGATAGGTGGCGATTTATGTAATGACTATAAATACTCTCTACCTTCCAAGGTAGAGTTGGAGCTCATAATAAGATTTTTCTTTCTCTCACTAAAGTTCCTAAACCTCTAACTCTTTCTCTCTAGAAATCATCTTGTACGCCTAATATGTTAGTGATTTGATGTGTATGTGAAATCCAATATGTTACTGATTGGAGTTTCATGGCTTATGAACAAGAGGAACAACCTTCAGATTCTTTGCTCTTGTGTCTCTAACATGCTCTCATGGCTTTCTCGACTACGAGATACAAAATTTTGAAAGTTTTCTAAAACATGTAGGGCTTCTAGAGAATGTGAAAGGCTTAATGAATCTTTGAAAACCAAAGAATGTAGTTGTTTGTCGTTAATTATGTTGTGCCAAACCTTAGAAGAGGCATATCGATTAGAGAAACAACTAGAGCATTATAGACAAATGAGTCAAAATATAATAATGATATGATTATTCTTAGAAGAGATAGATCATAAGACGAAAGTGAATGAGGCATTAAAAGAAGAATTTGAAAACTTAAAAGATAAATAAAAATGTCAATTTATATGTTGACACCGTTATTATCGGTCTAAGTCAATTGATAAAATTTGGAATGCTCAAATTCCTAGTTAAGTTAAGTCTAGTATGGGATACAATATTGTTCCTCCACCACTAAGGGTGTTCCATCACCTCGGAATAGATTTAGCTCATACAGGGCTAGAAGATTTTCGTGAACCTATTCGTGAATATGGTCCTCTCAAATTTTGACAAGTGAGGAAGAGGTTAAGCATGAACCCGATGTTTTGAAAGTGCAAGTGACTCATCCGTTGTAGATGAGAATGTTAAAAGAATGTAGAGGCTTCTTTCCCAAAAGTTGTTAATACTATTATAGAGGAACCTAGGAAACAAGTTAACAAGCCTAGATCAACTGTAAGGTATCTGCCGAGATGTATAGAAACAAGTCATCGACCTTGGGGTAACGGAGGAGTTGGAATCATGTAAAATCTCAACTACTAGGTAGTGATTTTGTGATGTACAATAAAGCATGTTATATCTGTGGTAGCTTTAATCATTTACATGCTAATTGTGACTATCATGTTGGGAGAAGGAAGTCCATGGGAATAAAAGGTGCGAACAAACAGTTTCAAAATAATCTACACCCTAATTCACACAACAAAATGGTCCCAAGAGCGGTTCAACTAAGAAGTGGTCTCAAAACTTTTGCCATCGCTAAAAGCATAACACCTTGCTCACCCTAAATCACATGTTACAAGTGCAAAATCCAAAACAACTTTTGCAAAATCGAACAAACAGGAAAAGGTCTTTTTCGATAAAAGGGTTAACTATAACCAACATGGGTACCAAAATCTAAACCAAAGTGATTACCCTTCGCTCAATCAAAAGTTCCCACCGCAAGGGTTGTAAACAAGACCGGGGTAACATGGGAAATCTTTGTGAAGGCCTCGGCATGTTAGGAATGGAAACCTAAAGGAATTACCTCAACAACCAATCCTAATGGTGTATCAATGACCTTTCAAAGATATAACTATATTGATACACGAGCGGATCCAAGTCAACCATGGCTTGGGTCCCCAAAGGAAACTAACTCCTTTCTCATATGTGCGGGAACATCCAAGGACAAAAGATCGATCAAGGCTACACGAGATAGTGGATGTTCAAGGCACATGACCGGCAACAAGTCCTATCTCTCGATTTTGAACATTATGATGGATGATGTCGACTTTGGAGGTGGAGTTAATGGAAAAGATATTGATATATACACGTAAGGAGATTGGATTTTTGTTCTTATACGTTTTAAAAAGCTCGTTTTTGAATTATTTGAAGAATTGATTACGAAGAAGGTTAAATATCATTTATTTGATGTTGTAGTTGAGTTACGGGTTTGTGTTCTTATCATATCTCAAAGTGGGGTGTTACACTTTGGAGATAACTGTTCATGCTTCAATGATTATGACGAAGAATTGACATAACACTTGAAGGAGTGGCGTTATTGTGCTCGATGATTATCGTCAAGAGATTGCGGTCTCCCTAGAAATTGGTACATAATCAATATTGGTGGGAGTTGATCATAAAAGGTGTGTATCCAGACACACAACAAATGGTTATTGATTCACCATGTCTAATCCACATAAGAATCAACTAGTCCAGAGCAAGCGGCTCTCGGTAAAGACTTAACAAATCCGTTTATGGTTGATAGGTTACCAAAACCTATATGGTTATCAACTCACCATATTATTTATGATTAAGAGTTGGCTAGTCCATAGCAAGCGGCTCATGGTAAAGACATATCAAATCCGTTGATAGCTGGTAGTTTGCTAAAAACTATGATAAAGAGCGTCCAATTTTCATATGTTTTCTTTACCTTTGCTCTTTGAAAATCTTTGTGAAAAATTACCACGCTAGTTCACGGTTTCCAACGATGTATTATTTTTACCATTGTTGATCTAGCCATTATAATCATGTTGTGTCAAGAATAAAATTTTTACTAGCCGTTGAGCGTTAATTGCTTTCCATATATATATATATATATATATATATATATATATATATATATATATATATATATATATATATATATATATATATATATATATATATATATATATATAGGGTAAATATGTGAAGATTATCTACTTTCTATATTGCTATTTATCCTATAAAGATAAATATTTTCCATAGATAATCTTTTCTTGCAAAACTCTTAAACCCTACCCCTATATATCTTTCTCTCTCAATTGGCGAGTTATTTATTCAATTCTTACCGACATAATATATTTTTCATCAAAAGATTTTATGGCACCAATCTCCTTTGCGAGATGAGCACGGCCAAGTGGCCTATTGGGAAAATTCAAGCGACAAGAGTGGCCACATTTTTCATCGATTGTGGACTTTCTAAATACTACCCATATAAGGTATGCTTTACTTAATCCCACAATCTATATCTCTCAAATCAAACAGTTTTGTACTTATGTTAGGTCCATAACCATTGAAAATAGAGATACACATGAAGCAAAGTGGATGCTCTTAGAGCCATCGTGGATGGGGTAACTATTGATGTTACCGAGGCATCCTTGAGTAGAATTCTTCAATTGGATGATCTCAATGGTATCATCACATTACCTATGCCGAAATTCATACACATCTTTCTTCCATGGGGTATGATACCTCGACAAAAAGGCTACTTTCAAAAGAGTGGTTTCGTCCTCATGATTTTTGATACATACTCTTTTACATTGTCTTAGTCTAAGAAAACATCTTATGAGCAATTCGGTTCAACAATGGCTTACCCTTTGGTTTTTCTAGCTCTTGATAAGATTTTTAATTGGTCAAAATGTATTTTTACAAGTATGAAAGGCAATGTAAAGAGTTCAACAAAGTTTTGATGTATCCAAGGTTTGTACAAGCGGTGTTAAATGAATTTCAACTCCAACCTCATACAAGAGTTTATAAAATCCGTTGCCTTAAGCCTAAAGTTTTTCAAAACATGAACAAAGATGACAATAGGATTATTACACCTCTTTTCCTCAAATGCTTGCAAAGATTTCACAAGTACAAAACTCACGCATAATCACTGCTCCAAACATTGATTACACTCCACCGATTTCTCACACCTATGAGGAGGCATAAAATGTACCAACTCCTCCCATTACAACACAAACATGTCCTCGATCCTTTTGGTTTAGGAACAAGTTGGGTGGTTCCGTGCTCACTCTAGTCCAACTAGGGAGGAATCGTGCCAATGCCCTATGATTCACCTCTCCCAACAGTCACACAGCTTGAAAGTGTTGAGGCAAATGGGCAACAAATGAATTTGATGGAACCTTGTACCAAATTAGCAAAGCAAAGTTGAATCTTCGGAACAAGACTTGGCACAAGTAAAGAAGCAACATGCCAAGGATATTACACATTTGAAAGAGGAGATTCGGGCCTTCAAGGAAGAGTTGCGTAGTGAAACAGAAGAGGAAAGCGCAAAGATTGTGATATCATCTCCATCCTCACCGATGATGGTGATTCGTAAGATTTCAATAAAGATTTGGGAAATTCCCCAAACAGGGAGGAAAAAGATCTTGAAACCAAGGGAAGGAGAATTGACTTTGGAGATGAAGGTGTTTCAAGTAAAGTTATTGAGGAAGTCGATACTCAAGAAGTTCCTCAACAAAGAACTAGAGCAAGAAATTTCAAGATCTGCAACCACTAATTTCATTCCCACCGCAGAAGTAGTTGCATCTGGCGATCAAGCTATTACCACCGCAGAGGAAGAAATCAAGAAGAAGAAAGGAAAAGAAGTTATGCGAGCAAAGAGCAAACAAGAAGGAAGATTTCAAAGAAAGAACTAGTTCGATTGCTCATGATGTGAAGTTGCTAGAAAGATTGGAGAAGATGAAGTTGCAAACAAGAAAAGATAGATGAACTAGAAATTGCGGACTTCATGGAGGCTAAAAGGTCAAGCGAGAATGGACACCAATGATCCAATGGATGTAAATCCGGTTCCCTTTATTCCACCCACAATATTCGAGAAAAGACTCTAAAGTTCAGCTATGTACCTACTGCAGACAAGAGATTGATTTCTTGATTGCTAATGATCCAATGGTCAAGAAGAAGGCAATTGACCTAGTTATGAGATAAATCCTTAATCAAGAACAAAGAAGCGCAGTTGAAGGATTTCATTCGGATGAAAATAATCAAGCACTTCAAGATGTTATTGTTTCATCAAGAAGGGTCAAAGAAACCAAGACAACCAACCAAGGCATGTGTGATTTCAATGATGAAAGATTATTGTTGCGGTGTTGGTGGTTGGAAAAGACATCAATTCAAAGGAATGCCCGATAATAAAGTTGAAGGTATCTACTACAGAGTTAAAAGGCAAGACCAAGATTTTATTCCAATGGACTCGAAGAAGAAGAAAGAAGGTATCCTAATCAAGAGAAAGGCCAAAGATAGTGAATCTCGGACATTTAAGAAGACAAAATTTGTGAAGAACAAGAAGTACAATCGAGAAATTCATCAAGAATGATGATTGGAATGATATTGATAGAAGAAGAAGATTTTTATCCCGAACCCACCGCAAGTCGACATCCTATTGTTGATTGGGAAGTTTACATCGATAGCAATTTTGATCCAACATGTGATGACATGATTTGGATACTTTGTGGAGATTGGTTCAAGAAAGGTTTGATGATGAAAATCTCAAAGATATGAAGGAAATGCGGTTATGGGTTAATCTAAGAAGGCTCTATGAACGAGATACTAATGATGATTTATGGAAATTCTCATGTTCATGTCCTGGTACTAAATGGTTTTATTATGATTCATGTGAAGTTTATCATGTTTCTACATCGATGGAGTGGATGCATTCATGTTTCTTGAAAAAGAATACCCACTGAGTGAAACTCTCTTTGTGATGTTGTGTACAACAATAAGAGTTCATGAAGATAATGAGAAGGTTAGAGCATTGTTACTTAGGCTTCAAGATCAATGTTCAAGAGCTATTCAGAATTAAGAAGAAGTGAAGTGTTTGAAAGAATTCCCAAATCCTTACGGAAGATGCAGATTGAAGAAACTTATTGATTTGTAGAGAAATCATAAGTTTAGGGAGGATTGTTGGGAATAAAGCTATGATTACCACCGATAAGTGTGGAAGACATCGCTAAAGATTATCTTGGCGTGGAAATACATTACCACCGCTAATACAAATATTACCAACGCTATTAGGATAATGGTTATGTATTCGTGTATTGATAAGTATAGAAAAGATCTTGTGTATATTCTATATTGTTAGTATTATACTTATCTTGTAAAGGACTCCTTGTGCTATAAAAGGAGATCATAGGTCATTGTTTAGAGTACGAAATACTCATGTAAGCTTCAAGGTGTAACCCTAGTGATAAGCAAGATCACTTGTATTATTTCTTAATAATATTGGAGCTTTGTGTTAAACTGTTCACTTACATTACATCATACAATCCATCTTCTAAGTATTACTAAGTATATTCCGCGTGCTTATTAATATAACTCAAAGTATTACTAACATAAGGTGTGTGTTTAGATCCATCACAAGAATTCCTTTGTCTTATTAACTTGATCTTGGTCAGTACCAAAGATCAACATGTCATCCACATTTAAGCAAATTATTACTCCTATACTAGAAGCATCAAATTTGCTATACACACACTTGTCAGCTTGGTTTAAAGAAAGACCGTTAGACAAGACCACATCATCAAACTTTTGATGCCATTGTTTTGGTGCTTGTTTTAGATCATACAATGATTTCTTCAATTTACATACCTTGTTTTCATGTCCAGGCATCACAAACCCTTCAGATTGTTTCATGTTTTCCCTCATCCAATTCACCATTTAAGAATGCAGTTTTCACATCCATTTGGTGAATAATTAGATCATGTATAGCTGCAAGAGCTAACAACAATCTAATAGTGGAAATTCTAGCAACAAGAGCATAAGTATCAAAGAAGTCAATTCCCTCTTTTTTTCTAAAGCCTTGGATAACCAATCCAGCTTTATATTTATCTATGCTTCCATCCACTTTCATCTTCCTTTTAAGGATCCATTTACTTCTTAATGCTTTGAATCTAGGAGGCAAATCAGTTACTTCCCAAGTATCATTCTGCATAATGGAATCAATCTCACTTTGAATTTCTTCTTTCCAGAAAGCAACATCACTAGAAGCCATTGCTTCACTCAAGGTCCTTGGATCCTCCTCAATAATGAAGCAATATTCACGTTGAGATAAAGTCTTATCTCTTGTTCCTTCAACTAAATAAAGTTGAAAATCAGACCCACAAGACTTAGCTTTTCTTGTTCTAGTGCTTTTCCTATGAACAGATGGATCAGGTACATCATCAGTACCTTCAACATCATCTTCAACTATCTTACTCGAAGATGGATGAATCATACCTCTTGGTCTAGGTATAGACGTAAATCGTTCTTCATCAAATATAGCATCTTTGAACTCTATTATAGAGTTCACCGACACATAATCATTAGGTTCTATAACATAAAACCTATAACACTTGGAATGCTCAGCATACCCAATGAAGATACAATCTATATCTTTCTCACCCAGATTTTTTATTTTGGGTTCAGTTAGTCTTACAACCGCTCTACGTCCCCAAACCCTCAAATAAGTTAAATTTGGTACCTTCTTGGTCCAAATTTCATAAGGTGTTTCTTTACTATTTTTGTTTGGAGTTCTATTCAGAATATAACAGGCTGTCAACATAGCCTCACCCCAAAACCCTTCACTTAGTCCAGAATAGGATAACATGGAATTTACCATTTCCTTTAAAGACCTAATCTTCCTTTCAGCCACACCATTCTGTTGTGCCGTGTAAGGAGTCGTGGTTTGATGTATTATTCCAGTCGATTGAAAATAAACTGGATCATAATACTCACCACCTCTATCAGTATGCAATACTTTTATCAAATCTTGTCTTTGAAGTTCTACTTCTTGTTTATAAATTTTAAATCTATCTAGAGCTTTATGTTTAGCATGCAGTAGATAGACATAACAATATCTAGATGTATCATCAATAAAAGTAATGACATGCTTATTATGTCCTAGTGAAGGATTGGCATAAAAATCACACAAATCACTATGTATGAGATCTAATACTTTGCTTTTCTGGTTAACACTCTTAAATGGATGTCTAGTGATCTTTGTTAACATACAAGTCTTGCAACATTCTGGTGTCATGTCAAAAGCAGGTATTAAACTCATTTTAGGCATATCTTACATTCTCTTGTAATGAACATGTCCTAGTCTAGCATGCCATAATTCAGATTTTCTTAAACTATTGCTCTGGCTAGAAGTAGTCATACAAGCAGAAGCATTAAACAAAGGATAATTCAAATTTAATCTAATCATTCCATTACATACATAACCAAATCCAACAAATGAACCATGTCTTGACAAGATATACTTGTCACTTTCCAACACTTGTTTGTAGCCACACTTATTTAACACAATTTCAGAAACAAGATTCTTTCGAATCCCGGGTACATACAATAGATTATCTAAACATAAATTTTTTCCAGAAGTGAAAGTCAATAAAACATGCCCTATTCCTTTAATTGGTTCAGTTGCAACGTTTCCCATCTTTACAAATGATCCATCTTCAATCGATTTACATACTTGAAACCAACGAAGATCCTTGCAAACATGACTTGCTGTACCCGAATCAACCCACCAAGCAACTTCATCATCCTGAATATAAAATGCATCAGAAATTACAAAAACATAATGTAAAACATTATCAAAATTCTATACAAAATCAGAATTATAACCTTGTTGTTTTTCAGGATCCTTAGACCCACTTGGACCAGCGCCATTATTGCGCTTTTTAGAGTGACAATCCTTCTTCATATGACCAGGCTTGTTACATTCCCAACAAGTCAATGCACCCTTGTTGTTGGCAAATTTATCATCACCACTTTTGAACTTTCTTTTGTTCTTATTGTTGTTAGAAGTTTTGGCTCCATCTCCTTTAACCATGTTAACAGAAGAAGATCCAATTTGGTTCTTTCCTTTAGGATTATTATCAAGTTCCTGATTTCTTAATCTTTCCTCAATTCGTAGATGACTACCGAGTTGAACCAAATTTAACTCTTCCTTTTTATGTTTCAAACCATGTTTGAATTCTCTCCAGGAAGGAGGCAGTTTATCAATGATAACTGCAACCGAGATGGCTTCATCCATCATCAAATTATGTTGGGTATACTGTCCCAGAATCCTTAACATTTCATGATATTGTTCCATGACAGGCCTGGTATCAACCATCTTGTAATTCATAAAATTACTCATAAGAAACTTCTTTGCAGAAGCATCTTCTACCATGTATTTGGATTCTAGGACTCCCATAGTGCTTTTGCAGATTCAGCGTTTTGATAGATATCAAATAGTGAATCAGACATACCATTCAGAATGTGACCACGGCATATGTAGTCGTCGTTCTCCCACTTCATCCTGTTCCTCGTCGTATCCAAAGTTTCATTCTCATCCCATTCGGGACTGGGTGTACTCAGAACGTACACAACTTTCAGGGTGGTAAGAAGAAAGTGCATCTTATTTTGCCAGCGACGAAAGTCCTGTACTTCAAACTTTGCCAACTTATCGAACTTGCTCGTCATATCCTTCACAGATTCTCCGTTCGTCATGATCACAGAATACTTCAATCTTTGTTACAAAAAATTGGATCACAGAAATCTGAGAGTCGTGTAAACACTTTCAGATTGAAGTATTTCGATGGTTCTATCGAGATCTTAAATCGAATAAAACTCAGATTTTAGAAACGAGAATATGTTTTGTAAGTTATGAAACCGAACCAAGACAATGACCTGGCAGCTCGACCAAATAAACGAGAATATGATTTTAGAAACGAGAATATGTTTTGTAAGTTTAGAAACAAGAATTTTCTAGTCGTTTTTAACATAGCACTTTATACCGCCGGTATGCCCTTGGATTCACTACCGGCGGCGCCCGGACCCTCGTCATTCTGGGCTTCGCCCCCGAATGATAATCATAATAACGTCATACAAGTGTGCACTCTGCACAACCCCGACTTGTTGAACATTTATTACAATTACACATTGATCAACTAAAGTCAATACATTACACTTAAATTATATCGGTGATGCAAAATCACAAACAATTTCTTGAGATTTTGACCATCTCAATCAGTTTTTTAACAAGCTAGCTCATAGTAAAAGTCAAGCAGAAAGCTTAGTTGTGATAAAAGCTTTCTTATGTATAAAATGATTAAGAGTCAAATAAAACCCTTGTTAAACATAAAATTACATCCATTAAACCACGACGTGTACTTCTATAAATGTAATATATAGAATAAATTGTCAAAACCTTAAAAATGTCTAAACTGAATTGATTTTAGTCGGTTTAGTGAAATCTCAAATCAAAACTATAATTATTTGTTAATTTGAAAGAGCTTAAGTAATTAAGTTCGGACAAAATAGCATATTCTAACCAATTTAACTCTTAAAAAAGTACCTTATTCAATTTTCTTAATCCGTCAAATGCTTAGACTACTGGTAATAAGGCCATGACGACACGTCTTGTGCCTAGGTGGAAGACTCAACAACGCGTCCACCTTATTATCATCATCATGTATGACGTGTCTTAGGTGCTTTAAGTGGAGTATGATTGTGTGTGTGAGTTATTTTGGTTTTGTGTCGTATATTTTTTTTAAGTGGAGTATGTTTTGATAGTGATGTTAATTGTGTTATTACACTATATTGATGGTGATATTGATTGTGAAGAGAGAAGCTGACACGACCCAAAGCTCAGACGGTGGTGATATTAGTTGTGACGATCTCTTATCACCACTGGCCTAACATGTCACATTTCTTCTAGCGTACTTCTCATCTTGTAAACTTCAACTCATGAAAAAATCAACAGTTCAAAACCGACATTATAAATAGATCGACAAATTCAACGCTATCGACTTTAAAAGGGCAACTCACTGAGTTTAGTCAAATCCGGCTGCATATCCCGCTTGCAAAGCAACATTATATATATATTACTTTACTATATATACTAGGGTTTAACATGTCATTCGGGAGCGAAGACAAAGAAGACATAAAAGCGACGGCGACTAAAAAGACGTTCGGACCCACAAAAATACACTTTTCAAACAAAATATGTGGGTCCGGACGTCCTTTTCATGCGTCGCCGTTTATATATAATACGCTGCGCTTCTTGCAAGATACATGTTAAAAATCCATATACTAAATGTGGGAAGAAAGCAAGAGGGGTGTTCAAAAATGGAAAAAAGACGAACCGAGCCGAACCGCTCAACCGAAACCGAAAAATCCAAACCGAAGAAACCGAAACCGAAAAAACCCGCTTATCACGGTTCGGCTTCGTTTTATTTTGATATCCATGATTAACCGAACCGAACCGTACTTAATACATGAAGGTTTTTTAACTAAATATTCAAAAAATCGTACAAGTATTAATTATATTATTGCACTATTTTATTGTATAACGCCTTTTTTTGCTCATAATGTAAACATTTCTAAACATTTATGTGTGAAAGTTGATAAACGTGATCGTAATCTACAGACGTCGAATAACTATTATTTTGTTAAATGATTATGTATGGATATTTGAATACAATTATTCTAATGGGATAACTTTTGTGTTACTATTATCTATTAAATGTCATTCAATTTTAACAAAATGACATTTTACATTCTAAAACATGTTATTGTTTATACGGTTAAACTCAAATAAGCGTTTAAAATGGTTAATCAGTGACCAACCGGGTAATCGCTCATTTCGCATTCGCTTGTCGATTACATCGCCTAAGACGGTCGATTTCGGTAGTAAAATTAATTACCCACCCGCAAATGGATAGTTTAAATCTTCCAACTAATAGAACCGAATCGCATGCATGACACCCCTAGAAAACAAGAATAAGTAAAGGCATTAAATGCAAACTTTAGCAACTTGGTAAAAATAGCCCCTGAGGTTTAAGTGTCGTTGCAAAGCAAGTCCTTTAGCATTAATTGCTATCTATAGCAATTTGGCAAAAATAGTCCCTAAGGTTTAATTGTCGTTGCAAAGTAAGTCTGTAGAATAAATAACTATCTATAGCAATTTGGCAAAATAGTCATTAAGGTTTAAGTGTCGTTACAAAGTAAGTCCTTTGTAGCCACCTAAAATAGTCCCTAAGGTTTTAATTGTATTTGCAAAGTCGGTCCTTCATGGATTAACCAAATAAATATCCAAACAAATTTTCGGTCATTCATCGATTCCAAATTCACGTCTACAAAAGAATCCCATTACATCGCGGGTTTCACACTCGTATATACTAAATGTCGGGAAGAAAGCGAAGAATAAGCACGATTAAATGCAAACTTTCCCAACTTGGCGTAAATAGTCCATGAGGTTCAGTGGTACGCAAAATAAGTCCTGCATCATTAATTGCTAACTATAGCAATCGGCAAAAATAGTCCCTAAAGTTTAAGGGGCGTTGCAAGGTAAGTCTGTAGAATTAATTGCTAACTATAGAACTTGGCAAAATTAGTCCCAAGATTTAAGTGTGCACTACAAGTAAGTCCTTTGCTCAATTTAACAGATCGCATTGCGTCCTACACTCGTTAGTTCTAACTTACAATTGTTGGGTCCTTTAATATAGATTTTTAAATTTAAATTCAATATATTAATGATTTTCGTATAAAGTACAACACGTACTACAATTAAATGAGCAGGAACACTTCTAGTGTTTTGCATTTATTTAAATCAATATATTTGACTAACATGTATTAAAAAAAAGGATAACAAACAAAACACGACAGCACATTTGTCAATTGTCACCGCAAGTTCAAATTGAGACCTTTGAAAATCTAGCGAATCATCCTATATTTTATTTGAACAGAAGCCAATCATACTATATATAAACAAACAATATGTTACATTGTACAAACACCCAATAATAAAATGGCATTTCTCAAACATTATCTCCTCATCTTTGCTCTATGCATTCTCTACGTAGAATGCACAGACCCATCTGCCCAAGTTTGTAACGAGAACTCAAATAAAACCACAACCGAAATAACCAAAAACATTGATTCACTCTTAACCAAACTTGTCCAAGCCACTTCCCAATCAGGCTACGATGCAACCTCAGTGGGCACGGGCAAAGCCCAAGTCTTTGGGCTAGCCCAATGCCGAAGAGATGTCTCGAGTGGAGACTGCTCCTCTTGCATCCGTAATGCATCAAAAGAAATCCGAAAAATGTGTCCAAACCGAGTCGATGCTAGAATATGGTATGAGTACTGTTGGTTAAGGTACAACACAGAAAATTTTATTGGAAATGTTGACACGGGGTACGGGACTTTTTATTGGAATGTAGAAAATGTGACAGACCCAAAAACTTTTAATAAATCACTAGGGGCACTTATGTCTCGGATTAATATGTTAGCGGCGGCTCCAGGTAGTAAAGGGCTCGGTAAAGGGGAGACTAAATTGTCGGATTTTGAGACTCTTTATGCGTTGTCTCAATGTACCCAAGACTTGTCACAACTTTCGTGTAGGCAGTGTTTAGCGATCGCTGTTGGTAATTTTCCGACTTATTGTAATGATAAGAAGGGGTGTAGAATCATATATAGCAGTTGTTATGTTAGATATGAATTGTACCCTTTCTTTTTTCCGCTCGATAAGAAGTTGGCTCTTGAAAGCTCTTCGATGACAAATTATTCATGGGTGATTACTAAACCTTGAGTTTAGTGACCAACATGCATGCATGATTAGTCTTATTTTCAACAAGATACCAATAAGTTTATGTCGATTGTTGTACTTATGTTAAAGAACTCAATGGGTTCTTTTTATAGCAAAAAATAACATATATTTTACTTAGCTTTGTATTATATTTATATTGTTGGTTCACTTTGTTCTAAAAAGAATGTTAAACACGAGGACAGGACGTTTTTCATATTCAACCTATCTATATATAGGAGCGAGTCATTAACTCAGATTTGCATGGTTTAACCGGGGAACTCTCTGCGACTCTTTACAGCCAATTCCGTGGCTACTTCAGTGATGTGTATCTGTTTGTTTAGTTTTTTTATTAAGTCCTGTAAAATGAAAGTGTCTGTCTGGATATATGTTGTCTGTTTATAGATAACTAAATGGTTGTTTGTTTTGTGTGATGATTAAAGTGTCTTAATCAGAGAAAATTACTGGTATACCCTTTTATATGAAATATGTGGAATTATAGGTTTAAGAATGGGAGGGTAAATATGTAAAAGCATAATAAAGGGGATGGACTTAATTTGGAGACCCTCCACCCCATGGCTTTTTTTACGAAGTCATCTTTTTATTTTAAGCCCCAAACAAACAATCATTTAATGACTTAATACATTTACATATTTATCTATTAAGACTCTTTAAGTCCTTATCAAACACCACCTTAGTGAGTTTAAATTTAAGATCTTTTGTAAAGAGATTAGGATGTCCAATTAATGGGCAACCATGGTCGTGATAAGTTAATTTCTTCTATACACTCTTTAATTGATGTATCATCACATCGGATGTGATAGCCAGATCGTAGATCTATCTATTCCGATTCTTCTATAGCCGTTTATCATTTCTTGAGACGACTCAAGAAAATGACCCAAGGTTAGTGGATTGCCACCTTTATCAAGATTTCTAATCGATCTTCACGTACTTTACTCGAGAATTTGTTCCACTACGATTGTTAAGGATGAAACGTCTTGTTCGTTCATCTTAGGTACGTAGAATTAACCTTCGGTTCTGTTAGGACCGTTATCAATACGTTGGAGAAATCTATGTACAGACCTATATTGTCAGGAATCGATTCATTAAGAAATCTCTTTAGTAGGTTTTCCAGCTCAAAGAGTGATGTGTTGCTTGCGTACAAGTTTTAAATTTATAAGAGGTGATTTACCAAATCTATTAATAACCCATACGAGCAAGTGAATTCGTCCGTTATAGAAAGATTATGAAGGAAAGTCGGGATCGTTCGCAAGGATTTGTGAGTGAATCGAGAAATAAGAGATAAAAATCTATTATAAGCAATCCAAAGGTAGCAAAAACAAAGATGATGAAATTTAAATGATGGGTAAAAGACATAAAATAACAACGTACTTTTCAAATTTTGCCGACTTGAAACACTTATTTTTTTATTATCTTACTTCACCAACGAACTTTCAAAATTTGTTCCGATTTCACCCATATGACCTGTTTATATTAAAATAATAACTGAAATGATTATATTACCCTTGTATTCTTTAAAATTTATTCCGAGTTCACCAACGAACTTTCAAAATTTGTTCTAACTTCACCCATATGCCAAGGGTAATATAGTCATTTTAGTTATTATTTTAATATAAACGGGTCATATGGGTGAAGTCGGAACAAATTTTGAAAGTTCGTTGGTGAAGTAAGGTGATAAAAAAGTAAGTGTTTCAAGTCAGAAAAATTTGAAAAGTACGTTGTTATTTTATGGCTTTTACCCTTAAATGATTAAAAACTACACTTGTTTAAACTAGTTTACTAGTTATGATGAGCATGATTGTGATAACTCTTTTAACATGTTGGTTGTGATAAGTATATGGTATTCTAATCTATTGTTTTTACAAGTTAAACCTTCGGCAAGATTTTGGTTCATAAAAACAAGTTTTAAGTTTAACCAATCAATTTAAGATCAATTCAAGGTTAATAAGTTTGTTCCATGTTAATTTCATAAACTTAAACACAAAAACAACTCTTTGTTTAATCAAATTCTCTTAAGAAATGGTCAATACAAAAGGTAACCAATCATAGACAAAAATGTTACAATTGATTATCTACTATATCTTTCGACTACAAAGTAGTTTCTAATCAATCCGATTTAACAAATAAAAGCATTTTCATTACAACTACATTCAAGCTCCTTTGTATAATCAAGAATAATGGGTAAAAATAATCATTCATACACAAATGATTATAACTAGTTGAATAACAATAAACCTTTCGACCTTTAGAATTATGAGCAACTAGTCAAACTTGATTAACAAATGTCACTATGAAACTTAAACACTATTGGATCTTACAATCAACTTGAAATTGAATTAAACATGTTATCACAATCATAAGCAAATCATAGTATAACAAACATCATCTAAACAAGTGCACAAAGGCACTAGGCACTCATAGCAAACATGAACACAAACTCAGAATATTGAACACTAGAAAACATAATTGAAAGTCTTACAATGATTGAAAAGAGATTACAACTAACAAGGAAATGATACCACAAGTATTGGTGTCTCCTACTTGATGTTTTGGCCTCCAAATGTTAACTCCTAACATTCCACGCTTTCCTGGACTTTTTGGAACGAAAATTGAGAGCTTGAGAGGGTATTTGAGAGTGGTTTAATGAGTAGATAGATTGATGATTGAGGGGGGGGGGGTTGAAAACAAGCATAAATGGGTGTTATTTATACTACTCTCAAGGGCTAGGGTGTTTAATGCATCAACTTGGCCAACAAGCAGAGTAGAATGGACTAGAAAACATCATAGAAGGGCCTAGAATCGTTGGGAACAAGCTGGAAATCTTAATGATGAAGTTTCGGCAAAACAGGAGCCTCCAGCCGAATCGGTTGCTGGTTGCGACCGATCGGCTGGACCTTCTCAGCAGATGAAATTTTGGCTTCAATTGTTTGGCTTTTTTCATGTTCGCATTTCTTAATTCTATATCCAAACTTGATCTTTTCGTTGATTTGAAAATTTGGAATGCTGAACCCTTGGATCATTCATTCTTGAAATTCCTCCTAAGTGTGTATCTTTGACTAGGAAATCTTTGCATGATTACGAATCTTCATTTGTTCATCATTCTTTCACTTTTTCTTCCTTTTTCCTACACTTGGTTACATATACTAGACAAACGTTCTTTGATACGATTAAGTAACAAAATCATATGAATAAATCCAAATAACACACATAAAAGTACAGATAACGCTGCTAAAAACATGCGCAATTTGAGCGTTATCAAATTCTCCACACTTGAACTTTACTTGCCCTCAAGCAAATCTAGAAGTAAAAAATATAAATCCACATGGTACACAAGTATAATTGAGAAAAATGTGATGCAAATCTACCAAATACAAGATAAGATTCATCATTTTAGCTTTAACGGCGAAAAATCAAGATGTTTGACGATACCCTAATGATTTTCTTTCATGATGAACATTTCTACTCACCTCATGAGAAAGGAATGAAATATAATTCACTCAAATCAATCATTATTTGGTGGAGTAATTAAGAGAAATAACACTCATTGCTCAGTCATGATCTTAATATTACCATAAGCTTATACGAGAAATAAAACTACACCGACATGGCATGAGTACCAAGCATACATATCAAAGAGGTCTTTTACTCGGGTTATAATTAAGGGTTAACTAGGCTTACATTCAAACATTACATACAAGAATACAATAGATCAGTGGCGCGAATTCTTGATTAAGTCAAACAACGGATGGTCACTAGAGTATACTTTGGATCGCTGGCATGTCATTTGATCCTTCAAAAACCGGATGGTCACTAAAATAGCCGTGCACTTCATATTTTCACAAAGCCAACAGGGAAGGGGTAAAGCATGGGAATTATTTATGAAGTAAAAGAGAAAGAATATAACATAGTCAAAGTCTCAAGTGTTGCTAGCTACTTCGAACCACTATCACATAACTTTAGAAAGTCTCATACTTGATCAATCGATAGATACTTCATAACGACTTTATTCTTGTCACCTTATAAATGCGATGACTTCTTATTCTTTTTTTCTTTTTTTTTTATGAACATAACTTTTCAACAAATGATCGTAATTCCAATAGAACATCCATAGAGACATGGAGTTTGCAACTTTACCCAAAATTCAATGATTTCCCACATACTTTCACCTTGCCACGTAACAAGCAACCAACCGAGACTTGAATATGGGTAAGGCTAGGCTAAAAATGTAAAATCTTTTTGTATTTTCCTGGATTTATCAAAAATTAAAGAGAGAAAAGGCTCAGATGGTAAAACTAATGGAGAGCAACTAACCAATGCGGCCAGCTGAATATATGGAAAACGGAAGACTATTTGGGTGAATTCTAAGGGTGCCTCTTATCACGCATAATTACTTATATCACACAAAAATGCGATCTCACAGCGGTTTCATAATGATTTACAAGCACAAGTTCTAAAATAAATAAAATCAGCGGCACACTCATAAAAAGATCTAAGCATAAAATATGTATGTTGAATGCTAAACAGGCTCAAATCCTCACATTTGGTGGAAGGGTTAAAAAATGTGCTAGCAAATGTTATCGATCCCAGAATGGATTGCAATATTATTCGGGACACATTTCAAATTTTTCAAAAATTACAGATTTTACCAGTGGATTGATCTAGTTATTCTAATATATTAATCCTAAAAGCGTGAAAATTACTAAATAACAAGGGCAGAAAATATTAAACTTTAAAAATATAAATTTTACTCATATTTTCTATTCACCCCTCCCCCATACTTATGTTGAACATTGTACCAATGTGTGTTAAATCCAAAGATCTGGACTCAACTAGGGTATTAATAACATTGATTGATTAACCACAGCGGAATGTAAAATAAGAATACAATCAACATTACTAATAAGGTTTTCTTTATTCATTGATAATAAACTAAGACATAAACTAACTATACTAATATACACACAATTTCTTTGTGTGTCTAGACTCTCATTGGGAGAGTTCTATTCTAAAAGGATGATTTGTAACCTACACGCCTACCCTCTTTATATAATAGAGGGAGGTTACAAGAAAACCCTGGATTACTAATAAAGCTAACTAACAATTACATATTAGGTCCTCATTGTTTCTTCTTTCTCCATTTCTGCTTGTGGGTTTTGTAATCATCAAATCTGTAATTCCCAACAATATTTCCTATTTTTGATATTACAAAACAATCTGTATAAAGAAACAATGCTAAAAAATGTCATCACAATAATAAGTTGCACCTGCACATCATGAATCATCTTCCCCTTTTTGTAAACATCTAATAGGGGTCTTGTGCAACTCTGATACGCTTACGCAGCGCGTTCGGGGTCAAAGGAACTTCCTTTTCATCGAGCAAGTTTTTCAACACCCTAGGCAGTGAACCTAATCATTGTAGTGTAGTATTAGGGTAAGCCACGGGTATTGATATCGTTCTCTAGGGAATATGAATGCTAGTGAGAAGTTACTACGCTAAGTTTGAGGTTGAGGAAGATTATTTTTATCTTTTTTATGTTTTTTTAGGAAATTGAAAGGTACGAATCTCGGGTATTGGATTTGGGGGGTTGGTATTTCTACCGATTACTCTACTATTATCTAATTATCTAAACTAAGGTGGTGGTAGTCTATGTCTAATTAATGTGTGCTCGTATGATAGTTTAAAGATGTGTTTACTTAGGTTTTACTACTCCTTAATTATCTCCTATTGATGGTTGAGTTGTCACGTCTTATTCTTAGTTGCGTTGTGTGTCTAAAGTTGTAGGGTATGCGTTTCTCCCAACTCTTTGAACTTACCAAAGGGTCTCGTCTACAAAACCCACTAGGATAATAAACTCTTACTCTAAGGCACTCTTTGGATGGTTTAGCTTACAACTACTCGGTAATTATATTCTAAGGTTCACAAAGATGAATCAAGCATTAAGTACAAGCGAATGATCTATCGCATTACTAGATCATTAATCAACTAAGATAAGAAACAACCAATCAATATTCAATAATTAAGTTTCATACTTCCTAAGCAAACACATAAATAAATTAGCCGGACATGGAGAACATGCAAGCATACACACAAATAATCAAAGACATAATTGAATTGATGAAGTAAATACTTATCTTGATGTAAGATAGGGTTTGAAACCCTAAAATCTTGTACAAGACACCCTTGGTTCGGTTTTAGGTTTTACTCCACCAAAGACTCTCCTAAAGCGAAAATTCGGATTCTATATATAATATTACATAAGCGGCGGCGTCACCTTATGTTTTGTGACACCGTCGTGTCGCCGTCATTAAGGTTTCGTCTTGGCCACGTTAACCTTGCGGCGGCGTCACCTTATGTCTGTGACGCCGTCCTCTTGACCGGCGCCGTCTGGATTGAATCTAGGCCGTCCCGAGTAGCAACGGCCTACTCTTTTAAAGCGACGTCGTTACTTAAAAATAGGGTATTTGGCTCTTGTATCGTCACAAAATCCTCGACGGCCGTAATTAACACCGACGCCGTCGCTTACATTTTCAGACTTTGAGTGTCTCAATTCGACTTTGGCCATTTTCTTCGTATATTCGCCTTTTCGTCCAAATAAGTGTCATTCCAGATTTTGCCTTCAAGAGACCTAAAAAGTGAAAAGGAGCGATATTAAGCAATAACGGATACAAAAGTGATCAAATAAGGACTTAAACGACCCTCAAAATGGTACCTTTTAAAACCTTATCAAATATCCCTACACTTGTTATTTGCTTGTCCTCAAGCAAATGTGCTTTTAGCCAATTAATTTATAAGTTAGGGGTCATGAAGCATTGATTTAAAATGGTCCACAACACATATAAGCCCATAAAAGTCATAACAAGCACGAAATTACATACTAGCACCTCACATGGGGTGTTTGGATACTCACATCTCTCGGTGTATATATGAAATATAACAAATAGGAAATGGAAGATGAACACTCATTAACCGGTCCTAGTACACAGATTACCATAGGCTCGAGAATAGATCAAACCTCCATCGCTTTGGCGTAAGCACCTAGGAAAGACTATCAAAGAGGTCTTTTAAAGGGTTGTAATGTTAGGCTTACGGTAGGAAACAAGGGTTTGGTGGGATAGGCTATTTAGTGGTGGCTAGTCAAAATCTCTATGTTAAATGCATACGAAGAATGGCGTTGCTAAGCCAAGACTCGACACTCTAAAACTCTAGGTAACGGAAATAAACAAACATAAATTTAAAGGATAGATGTAGGATGGTAGCCAGATGTATTTTTTTTTTTTTTTTCACTCTATTTTTTTTTTTTTTTTTTTTTTTTCGATTTTTTTTCATACATTTTTACTCTACCATCCCCTACGGTAACATCAAAATGATAGGATTTATAGGCACATCCCTACACTTGAGTTTTATTACTCTAACACTAATTTGACCCAATTGAAAAGATCAAAACACTTGGGGTACATTATTACGCAAACAAAGGGAATTTGAATTTAACGTTCCCTTACCGTCATTTCATAAAATTTAACTTTTCCCATGAATCCCAATCGTCCCAAAACTGTATACAAAGGATATGACTCGACTTAGCAACTTATGCAAGCAACCAGATAATTGAACTAAGGGTTTAGGGTGATAACTGTAAGGTATTAGTTTTCACATACACATCAAACCATAACACAAAGTGGCGTATAAATGGAATTCTAGAGAGAGAAAGTTAGAGGTTTAGGGAACTTAGTGAGAGAAAGTGAAAGATATTATTATGAGCTCCAACTCTCTACCTTGGGAGGTAGAGAGTATTTATAGTCTTACATAAATCGCCACACATCGGGCCGTGGATCGTGCATACGGTGGGTAAAGACCCGTCTGGTCCTCCACGGTGTTACTTAACTAAATACTACTTAACTTAAAAGAACTACGACTACGAGCTTTCTAACGATTACATATACTTGAGGTGACCGACTCTTTAATACCTAGAATTTCTAATTCCTAACAATCTCCCCAAGGAGGTCACCTCAATCATGTACCAAAATTACATTGAATACAACTAGATAATACATTAACAATTGATCTTGCATTCTTGATGTAGTCCTTTGCTCCTAAGATCGTAGTCATTGATTCTTCACATTGCATGTTTGGTTACTCCAAGTGGAGGTCTTTACCGATCCACGTGATAATAAATTTGAACCATCTTTTGAGATCATCACTATCAAAATCTACGAGACATCCTTTGTGGTGTTGGTATTATGTGATGTTGTGACTTTAGGATCGACATGCTCACATTCGGATCATGATATCTTCTCATCGAGTAGCGGAAGCTTTTATTGAATCATGATATTGGCGCAGCGTAGCGAAGCATGGAGTGAAAATATCGAGTCATTGATGCACTAATCATGATTTCTTTTAGATGAATGTGTTAAGTGAGCATGCGTCTATGGATTGACCGCTTCATTACGATCGATCACCGCAAACGTCGGGTGTACACGCATACAGTGATTAGCAATAAATCGCACGAAAGTGTCTTTGATCACTTCGTTGAATTGAGGTACACGCCCACGGTTCCCCGTTGATCAAGACATGTCTTGCTGTGATCGGTATAATTCGAAGAATTTCCTTGACGAGGTTCCAAGAATGTTCTATTTGTTCTCAAACCGGAACATCTCAAAGAAGACAACACGGAGTGAGTGAACCAATAATTTTAAGTCCACCGATTGATAAAAGAGATTTGAAAAACAATTCGTGTATTGCTCAATAGAAATTGTTTTGGCAATACAACGAAGGTTTTATTGAAAATCAATTATCAATCATAAAAACACCTTTGGTTTGAAAAATGAGTACGGTCGATGTGCTAAAGAAAAGAGTTGTTAGCACAAAGACCGGTTTTTCAAAGGTATCCGTCAATCCATAACTCGAACCAGGATTGATTCAAGAGATTGAATCGCCCCATTGTTTACATTCGGTTGTCACATGGTTGATCCATATAATAGATCTCACATGCCACCTACCAGAGCTTGTTTGATGTTGGCTCGAGAAGGCTTTCCATCTTCATTGTGAATATGTAAACACATCACTCGGATGTTACGGCAATACCACAAGGATAATCGTGGGACTCAAGATATAATCTCTCTTTCCACATTGTGTGAAGCAGAGAGTCTTCATTGAGAGTGTCCTAATGAGATTAATTGATGATCTCGTGGCTTTAGGCTCAATTTTGTGCATAATTGGATCACGTGTCGAAGACTAGGAGAGGTCTCCTTCTTCAATATCAACAATCTCTAAGAGAAAGTCGATAGATAATGTCGGTTCCCGTGAGAATGAAACAAGTCCTTTTAAGAGGAACTTGAGTGGTTTGGAAAGTTGAAGTGTAGTGCGCCACTTTGGGTCCATGACGTCTTGTCTTCAATACCGATGTTACCATCGGTAGCATATGAATTGAACCCAGTTTCGCCTAAGGTTGAATAAATGGAGGGCTATTTGTTTTCACCCTTCCTCATTCAATTCTTTTTAATTCTTCAACCCTTGATGCTTACCGTGACTTCATAGCTAGAACCTTGTTGGGTTTATTCCAAGACTAGCTCGGTCTTGGTCCGCACTCTTCCCATATCTCATTTTTCTCCTTTTATCATCATACCTAAGGACTTCTACGCTAACTAGTGGATTGTCCTCGGTAGATCCCTCCGGATCTGGCGGATCATGGGAACACATACCTAACCTTATCATCCTTATATCACCGTACATAAAGTAAAGTTGGTCGGTCAATTTGGTATTGTTCATCCGTCATTGGGACCAATTGAAAACCATTTGAAAATCAATCCGGATACTTGTGATATATTATCAAAACATTTTGTACCGAATTGTTTTTGATATTTTTAGAACAAGTGCTCCCCTCAATATGTGCATCAAATGTTTGAAATCGTTTTGCACACGGAGGCAAGAGGAAGAATTTACTTCTTTGATTACCATTTTCTAAAGATATCAACATCACTTCCCGATCATATCAAGAAGATAAAGCATTTTCGGGAAGGATGAGGTTTTCATAAGTTTGCTCCCCTCAATATGTGCCTCGTGATTAGAAAAGAGTTTTGCGCATACTGAGGAACCCGCACATGGGATAAATGATCACGTTTCAAATCATAGGTTTAAGATAGATGCTCCCCTCAACATGTGCATGGAAAATTAGAAATCGTTTGTCACATGTGGGAAGGACAGCATATACATCCTTATAAAACCATTTACCGAATTATCAGTTTAAATCCAATTTAAATCACACATTCTCCCCCGATCACAATTATCAAATCATTTGAGATTTGTGATCTCTTATAGATTTAAATTGATTTTGAAAGCTTTTAAGGAGAATTGTGACTTGATTATGAAAGCGTTTGAACTGATAAGGATCGGATTTTAAGACTTTAAACTCCATTAAAAAACATGCATGAATATCCTTTGAAAACAATTTAATGCCAAATAACTTTTTAATTTAATTGAAATCATTCTCCCCTCAATCAATGACATAGGTTGTTGATTGAGAGATAGAGATTTTGACAAATAAGTCCGATGATTATCAAAAATAGAGACCGAGTTATTTTTCAAAGCGAGTTAGTTTTCACTATATAAATGTTTATAGAATCGAGCATGGAATTTGAAAAACATGGTAAAGCATGGCTCTGTTCTTTCTTTGAAAAGCGGGTTCTTGCTCGATATGACAAGAAACCATTGTTTCTCTTTCTCCCAAAAATATTTTTGATTTTTTTTTTTAATAATAAAAATTCGAACAATATCTAAAGTCCCGTGTCATTCTTTGAATGACAACAACAAGACCGTAGATATAATCGAATCGAGAGAAACATGACAAAATGACAATATTTTTGAAGATTTTTGAATTTTCAATTTTCAATTTTTTTTTTTTTTTTTTTTTTTTTGAAAGTTTATATTTTTCTATTTGATTTTGAAGGTTTTATAATTTTGTATTTTGTTTTTCGAATAGATATATACAAGAGGCAGATGAAGATAGACCTTTACTCCTCGTCTTCCTCCCGAAGACGTTTGAGTGTTCACGGTTGAAGGCTTTTTAAGCCAAGACATGGAAGAATAAACTCAAACGTTCTCTTGGAAGAGCTTTGGTGAAGATGTCGCTAAGCGATATTCGGACCTCACAAAATAGAGTTCCACCACACCTTTTTCCACTTGTTCCTCGATGAAATGATGTCGAATGTCGATATGCTTTGCTCTTGAGTGTTGAACGTTGTTGCATGAGAGAGCAATAGCACTTTTATTATCACGATGCGGAGGGATTTTGTTGAATTCAAAGCCATAGTCGGATAATTAAGATCTCATCCATAAGATTTGAGCACAACGAGGATGACATGGCTATGTATTCACCTGTAGAGGAAATAGAAGTGATCATTTGCTTCTTTGAAGACCGACTCACAAGCTTATCACCCAAAACCGAGCACCTCAGACGTGCTTGACGTGTATCTTGACAACTGCATGATCGGCATCTGCATAGGCCGTTAGTGACATACCGGTGTCCTTGGTACCAAAGACCCATATTGACGGTTCCTTGGAGATACCGAAAGACCCGCTTAATCGCTTCAAGGTGCTTTTTGTAGACTTAGCACGGTATCTAGCACACATGCAAACAAATGAACAAGATGTCCGGTCTACTAGCGATGAGGTACATCGGGATCCAATCATACTACGATATTTCGTTTGGTCAATCATGATCCACGAGTGGTCCTCATCTAGTTTGGTTCGATCAATCATGGGGTGTCAGCAGGTCACTTGAATCAAATCCAAATTTCTTTAGATCTCATTGCATATTTAGATTGATTTATGAAAATGCCTCCGGGACTTTGTGAAATTTGTAATCCCAAGAAAAATGACATTTGTCCCATCATTGACATTTGAAATTTTGAACTCATTTCATTCGAAAACGATCACATTCCATTGGGTGCATCGAGGCAAAATAATATCATCAACATAAATTTGAACATGAATTAAATGTTTGCACGACTTCACGGTGAACAATGTAGGATCAATCGCTCCTTTGCTAAATCCGGTTGATAGAAGAAACTTTGATGATGTATCATACCATGCCCTTGGAGCTTGCTTTAAACCATAAAGAGCCTTCTTCAAACGATAAGCGTGAGTAGGATGCTCTTGATTCACAAATCCTTCGGGTTGGTCGGCGAGACGACTTCTTTAAGATCTCCGTTCGTAAATGCCGTCTTCACATCCATCGATGACTACCATGTTCTTACTAGCAAGATTAGCGGAAAGATTACGATTGCCTCGATTCGAGCAAGCGGAGAAAAAGATTCTTCAAAGTCAATACCCTCCTCTTGACGGTATCCTTTAGCAACTAATCGAGCCTTGTTCTTCAACACATCACCATGCTCATCAAGTTTCACTTTGAATATCCATTTAAGAGCAATAATCATAGCACGATCTGAGCTGGTACTAACTCCCATACATCAAGTCGATCAAACTCATGAATTTCATCTTGCATGGCATTGAACCGACTATCTTCATTCATGGCGGTTTTAACATCTTTTGGTTCGATCTTAGATAGTACGGAGTTGAAGAAGCACCATAAGGCATCGGTTGCAAGTTGTTTACGTGTTGATACAGGGACGAGAGGATTTCAATGATGTTGTCAAGTGGATGATCGTGAGTCCATTTTCTAAGGTGTTCATGTGGCGGTTGTTGAGGGACCGAGGTAGCGAGTCGATGTCTCTGAAGAAGATGGTTCGATGATGATTCGTGAGCAAATATGTTTTCAAATGGAGCATCTTGGAGTAGCAAAGGAATTAACTTCATCATTGATGCGAAACAGTTCCATGATGTACATTTGAAGAATGATGATTTGTTGATGAGATCGAAGGATCGTGAAGGCTTCTTGGCTTAAAGACATTGAGGTCGAGGATTGACTTCATTCACGGAATATGAGCGACCTCTGTTGTAGGGATCGACACCTCATTAGTACATGGATCATAAAGTTCATCAAACATAGGATCAAACAATTTCTTTAAATCATCTTGAGACGGAGGTACATATGGAGTTTCTTGAGAGGAGTTTGGAACAAGGATGAACCAATGGGATTGTTTTGAAGTCACGGGTCTGAAATGAGTGTCCAGGAGCCATTTGACCGGTCACTCATCAAACGAACGTGAATTGTTTCCATGATATTTCGGGTTCTTTTGTTGTAGATTCGGTATCCCTTTTGTTTGGTGCATATCCTACAAATACTCAAATGTCGACTTTAGCCCTAAGTTTGCCTAAGTCTTGACCCTCATTAGTTGGATAACACAATGCACCAAACACACGAAGGAAAAGAGATTAGGTTTTCATTGTGGACAAGTTCATATGGAGTTTTTCCATGAGCAGTGTGAATCGAGGAACGATTTTGTGTGTAGCATGCGGTGGCAATTGCTTGACCCGAGAAACATTGGAACCTTTGAGTAAATCGGCATTGTTCTAGCGGCTTCAACAAGAGTTTGATTTTGTCTTTCAACTACACCGCTCATTGAGGAGTTCGTGGAACACTTCTTTGATGGTGATTCCAACGCTTTCATAGAATTCACTAAGTTGTTTGTTGACAAACTCGGTTCCATTGTGCATTCGATAATTCTTACGATTTTGTTAAGTCGAACTCGCAATTGTTTGATGAGTTTGATGATGATATCGGAGTTTCATCCTTTGTCCTTAAGAACTTGACCGGTGAATCTAGAGTAATCATCAACCACAACTAACACATATTTCTTCCCAAAGATATTCGCACCTCATTGGTCCACATAAATCCATATGAATCATATGAAGAACTTCGTGACGAGTTAGTAGGTTTGGGTTTATGGGCATACTTCTTGCTTTTTCCCAATTGACATCTTGAACAAAGATGATCCTTTTCGTACTTGAGTCTAGGTAAACCTACAACTAAGTCCTTTCGGTGAGATCATTGATGGTACCAAGTTCGGGTGATTGAGACGACGATGCCATAACCATGACTTTGTTTTGAAGCCTTTGATAACAAGCGATTGGAGAAGACCTCATCATGTCATCGATAGAGATGGTGTAAAGATTTGAGCCACGAGTTCCTTTTAACAGTTCCTTACCATTAAGTTCTCTAACAAAGCGGTATGTTTTCAAGGCTACTTCTAGATCGTAATCATAGAATTGACCAACAGAGAGCAGTTATGACCGGACCTTCCACATAGTATACTCTAGAGATGACACTATCACCAACAACGTAATCTCCATAACCCATAATAGCACCGAAATGATCATTACCGAATCTAACGGTCCGATGAATTTGCTCACGAAGTTCATGAGCGCGACCGGTCTCCGGTCATATGCTTGGAGCGACTGAGTCCGTGTACCACGTAAGCGATTTGAACGATCTGCAGTTGAACACGACAAGAATGGATAATCGGATAATTGGGATCCCCATGCAAGAATGGGTTCCATTTGGTTAGTAACAATGGTTGGAACACCCACATCGAAAAAGAAGCACTCATATCGAAATTAAGGCACCTGGAATCATTGTGAATAGATGCGGTACTAGTGTATGTATTAGCCCTGCTCACGGTGTGCTCACTTCTTAAGGAATAGTTCTACCAAGAGGCATCCATTTTCTAGTGGGCATTGTCGATTATTCTTATGACCAACGTGTATCCAAGAATAGCCTATCTTACTAAATGTTCTTCCTGTGGGTTTCCTTTGTTTTCTAACTCTCTTCGTTTTGCCTTTTTGCCTTTTAGCATGAACATTAGCAACATTAATCGGACAATTATCATCATTAGGCAAAGCATTAACACCACATTCATGATTAAAAGCGAATTCAAGCGGACATCGTACAAGGTTTGCAAATAGTATCGAATTGAATTAATTACAAGACGCCTATGGCTAATACTAGAATCAACACGATTCGCTTTATTCGATTCAAGCTTAAAGTTCCTAGATTGTTCTTCTACTTTTCCAAAGGCACATTCTTAGCTTGCGAGGTCCTATCATTCCTTGTATTGTCTTGAGACTTTGACCGCTCCCTTTAATGTCACCGATTACTCTGTAGAGGAATGGGAACATTAGTGGGTTTTATAACTCTTTGCATCACTGTTTAGATGTCTTTGGGATCCGAACTACATGCAGCACACTAAGGTTCACTTTCTTAAAACTAGAAGTCTTGGGATTTGTACTCCTAGATGGCACACTTGAGGTTTCTTTCATAGAATTGACAGATCTGAAATCTGAACTACTTACAGGCACACTAAGGTTCATATTCAAGACATTGGGCATCGAATGAATATCATACTTGGCAATAGGCATCGAACATGGAATCAAAGGATTAACTCTCTCACCTAATGACTTTGGGCATATTGTGATCAAGCATTCTAAGATTTCTTGAGATCGTTTGGCATATAAGCATGCATGACCAATTGCATTATCATGGGGTTTCTCTAACTTATCCTCTTCAACAATCTCACGCAGACATTCTAGGCAATCCTTAAAGGATGAGAAGTATGTTTGAACAAACAAGTTTGTTGTTCACGAGATGAGGAGGACATATTTCACAGACAAGGCATATTTATTACAAGAGTGAACCTTTGATACACCATTCTCCCCATTGGTCATAGGCATTTTCCTTTTACCCGACTCTTGATTCTCAATTTCCTTTTGCAATGAAGCTATTTGTTCGTTATTTTGTTACGAGTGACTTTTATTGATTCAAATAACTCATTGAAATGACGTTTAACCTTTTCATTTTCTTCTAGAAAACTTTCATTTTCCTTTTGTAATGCATTTACTAGGTTTTGAAGATGAAACGTTTGAGAATTCGAGAATCTAAAGGAGGAGGCATTTGGGAGCTGTCATATTGTTCGTTTGACCCTTTAATTGAGAGATTTGGGCTTTCAACTTTCGATCGTGTTGCATCGAGCTTGAATCTGCTCATCACGTTTGTTAATTTGAAAACGCATCAAACTCGGAGCATCCGAGGATGTCTTGATATTTGAAGTTTTGACATTTTCTTTAAGATGTTGATATTTTAGTTGTAAATTAAAATGCTCAACTTCTAGTTTAGAAAAATGTTTAACCAAATTGTCGTGATCATCCGGTTCAATTTTCTCGTTTAGTTCGTAATTAGTTTTTCAAGCTCAATGACACGATCATGGGAGACTTTCGGTATAACCGATAATTCATGAAATTTGGAAGCATTAATGGAACAATTTGTAGCAAATGAAAAACACATCTTGAGCAATACATTCGTAAATCGATTCTCATTTAGTGTATGCAAGTTCTTCCTCTCAATCTCATTATATTTTAGTGCTCGCTCATAGTCACTAACTTCAACTATCATTGCATCAAATTCCTTTTCCATTCCCTTAATATCGTTTCTATCCCTTTTAAGACTCTCAAAGTGATCTTTTAGAAGTTTAAAGAAAGGCATGACCTCGAGTTAAATAATATTCTTTCATTTGCTCAAAACCCTTTCTCCTTCCGTTATACCGGTGGGTGTGATCCTTTTTGCAAGTTTTCTCAAAATCAACAAATAGTTGAAATATAACATATTGGCTAATTAAGGTCTTGCTTTTAGTGGCAATTGTTCTAGGAACAAGATTCATTGGTGTATTAGGAGGATACACGATCGCTCTAGGCATTTTCCAAAGGGAGGGTTTGTTTCAACAATATTTTCGACTTTCTCGCTTATCTAAATCCATTTTCCGTAAAACTTGTTCGGGAGTCAACAATGTCCGAGGCTTAAACATGTTCAAGGAAGTCCAGTTTTCCTTCTTGTAATCATGGGGTGTGATCTTTATTTTTCTCTCTACAATTAGGATCATCTAATTTCTTGTTCATCTTTTCCTAGTGACCTCATCGATTTCTTATCTTCCTCGATGCACTCAACGCAACTAGGTTTCTGCTCTAGGTTTAAAGATTTCATTGTCATCATAAAGAACCTTATGAGCATTTCTAACCCTTTTAATGACCTCTGGATTTGGTTCCTTAACAATGGGAATGCTATACTTATCACTTAAGACCCTATGCTTAGTGATCATGAAGCGATCAATGGTGTTCCTTGTATGTACAACTTGTTTTCAAGTTTGTTTTCAAAGTTTTCGATTAGAAAAATCTTTCAAGAGTTTTGATTCCTTTGCATTAAATTCTTGCTTAAGCATTTTCACATTTTCTTGAAGTTCTTGTTTTTGCTTAGCGCTTTAGAGAGCTTTTCTTGCAAGGAATTTAACTCTTGTTTTAATACTTCTTCTCGAAAATTACTTTTTCTAATGATTGTACGCACTTGGTCATCCATTTCCCGCTCACGAGTGGTCAACTCAAATTTTGCACGTTGTTCATAAATAGCAACACGTTCTTTATAGGCATTTAGTTCGAAATTACAAACTCATCGTGGGCACAGCGGTGTATTCATCAAAAATATAGTCATTGTTGATCGCGGAGATGCATCACTTGGTACAACTTCACTTTCACTTTGTTTCACATATTGATCATATGGGACAACATTGATATTACCCATATTTTCAATATTTGATTCAATAGTTTCATTGATTGTACTTTGTCATGCATCTTTTGCACATCGACATCATCATATAGTTTTAATACCTCGAGATGAGTTTGTCTTTGGATGGGCCAGACTTGTGGTGAAGAAGAGACCTTGGGAGAAACCATTGGAGAAATGCTAGCCATAAAAATTATGTGTGCGATGGGTCCATCATCCACATCAGTCGTATGCATCACAATCGGCGACTTGAAAGGCATTCGATGATTGTGACCTATCTCCGAATAGGTCGCTCATCCACATCGCATCATAGGTCTTGGCATTGCCTCGGCTAGAAACAACAATTCCTCTTCATCCAAAGCAAAGACCATTATCCCGAGCTTGTACAAGCAAGATCTTATCTCAAGTAATCGGCGATTTCGTGGACGCTTTGGAGATGTGCGTTCCTTGCAATGTGTCCCTCACCACCACGCTTATAACATTTGATCGGCTTAGCTTGACCTTGATTATCATTCCTTCCTCGATTCGATTACCAACATAACCTCTACCACTCCACCTCTTCCCCGATCATCTGTCTTTCCGGCTCGGTTGCACCACGATCCTTCCATCTTTAACAAGAGCTTGATTGTGTGGGTTAGATGTCATTCGAGGTTGTTGTTGGTTTGTGGAGAGAATTCATGTTTTGACTAATCGGAAGAGCTAGTTGATTAATGAAGTTACCCACGTGTGCATCAAAGATCGCCTTGTTTGAACATAGGATCGGGAATGAGTTTGTGATTACCATTACCCAAGGGTATGACTTGTGAGGCTTTGGTTGTGATTCCGATGTTTGAGTAGAAGGCGGTTGAGTCATTAGGCGAGCTTGTCTCTCCTCGGTTGGTTTTGAACCGATTAAGAACCAATTTTCAAACATGGCATGTCTCTCATTCGAAGGAGGAAGGCATAGAGTTGCTCATAGTTTGTATTCTTCAAACCTTTAGTGAGCTTCACAGAGGTGACGAACTTGTGCCATTCGGGATTCATGTTGTTCACAAATTTTGAGTTCGGTGAATGTTAGGCATAGTCATCCCGATGTTCCTCATATCATTCACCAACTTATGAAATCTCACATAGTACTCATAGACACTTTCATCGGTTTCATCTTGAAGTGTTCAAATTAAGTCATAGAGTTGTGATTCTCTGCCTTCCATAGTTAATTGAACACGAGAGAAGCATCTTGACATTATCCCATACGGCCTTTGCTTCGGTGTTGTGATTGATCGACTTGTAGATGTCTTTAGGAAGACCTTGAAGAACAATGTTAGAAGCCCCGATATCAAAGATCGAATCTCTTTTCTCCTTATCATCAAGCTCATCATACATCTTTGGTATGTCCATTCCGTAAATCGAGTTCCATCTTCATGATGTCAAGTACATCTCTAGTCGTCTCAACTCGACACGGTCCTTCATCAATGGATTTGAGAATGTTGACACCATTTTCCTTTCCAAGTCAATAAATCGATTCGTTGAGCCCAAGAGTCATAGCCAGTTCTTTCAAGCATGGGTGGACGAGTGTCGATCCGACTTGAACATCCTCTGCAACGATGGATATGATAGTAGGAACATTGGTAGACATGTTAACAGTTTAAACGGATTTTATAACTCTATGATTAAACCGGAAATAGATTCTTTCACGGATTTTACTAAATCAAGAGAGAACCGTAAACAATCACCCAAGTCGCTAATGATAATGCACCAAGTCGCTAACACCTAATTCGCTACACCACCAAGTCGCTAGAGTCCCAAGTCGCTAGACAAATGCAAGTCGCTAAGTAGTAACTCGCTAAGCCTCAAGTCGCTAGCGAATTTTGGCAAAGAATTGCTACTCAAGTCGCTAATGATTCAAGTCGCTAAAGAGCAACTCGCTACGGACCAAGTCGCTACCACCAAGTCGCTACTCGTAGTGGAGAGTCCACTACTTGTACTGTAAATCGCTAGATCTAAGTCACTAGCTCCAAAACTGTAACTCGCTACAAAATTGCAAAGCAAGTCGCTACGAAGAATGAAGTCCGTATGTCAAGTCGCTAGCAAGAAAACCACAAAAACATCACTTTTCAATCCAAAAACAACCCTACCAAGATGATTCAAGCTTACCAAATGAAAACCTAAACACTTGTGATGATTCTAAACGTAAAAGTACTAACAAAATCCAAACTTTAACACAAGAAATCAACCAAATGATGCACAAACCACTAAACTTTTTCAAACTCAAAAACCACCTAAAACCCACTAGAAATCCAAAGATGTGCAAGATATGATCTAACCATGGCTCTTGATACCAATTGTAAGGTATTAGTTTTCACATACACATCAAACCATAACACAAAGTGGTGTATAAATGGAATTCTAGAGAGAGAAAGTTAGAGGTTTAGGGAACTTAGTGAGAGAAAGTGAAAGATATTATTATGAGCTCCAACTCTCTACCTTGGGAGGTAGAGAGTATTTATAGTCTTACATAAATCGCCACACATCGGGTGTGGATCGGGCATACAGTGGGTAAAGACCCGTCAGTCCTCCACGGTGTTACTTAACTAAATACTACTTAACTTAAAAGAACTACGACTACGAGCTTTTAACGATTACATATACTTGAGGTGACCGACTCTTTAATACCTGGAATTTCTAAGTCCTAACAATAACAAACATTTGCACTAAAAGTGAGTGCATAAGGGGTAGGCTAAGGCGATTTGGGTGTATATTTGGGGTGGGGTGTAAACAATGCTCTTTATTGATATTCGGAAAAACCGAAACATCACGAGAACCGCGAAATGATAGGCTCGAGGGGTTAACTAGGGTATCGTGTACTAAAGATGAGTACAACGCAAAGGGTGTGGGGAATTACTCAACCGATGTGGAAGAAGTAATTACATTACGGTATCAAACAAGGGTTATCCTAATGCCTCTTATCATTTAGTTATTCCTAACTACACAAGTGTAGTCTCACTTGCGATCTCGGAATGCATCACAAAACAAGTTCTAGAATCTAATATACTACCGGTTCACACTCTAAGCATTAAAGATGAATGCTTTAATTCCTACTAATCTAAGGCGATCCTCACATTTTGGGTGGAATTTGGGTGGTAAAGGGTTTTGTGCTAGTCATGCGACTTCCTATCCGTGAGACGCTTTTGTTAAGACTAATGGCCCACTCCTATATGTCATGAAAAATTTTAAATTTGGTGCCAAAATTACCCTAACCGACATTTTCTCATGGTTTATTATGCAAATGCAATTAGACAAAGCAAATAATCAAGGATAAGCATAGTTTCAAAGTTCCGCTTTATTTTCCTCTCTACACGTAAACCGAACATTGTCCCCAATGTTCCCCGAAGTATCAAAGTTATGATAAAGAAGGTAATCAAAACGAAGAAACTAATACTCCCCGATTAGCTCGGTAGGATCCGTGTGTGAAGTAATGGTTAAATCCTTTCCAAGAAGAATTTATGCGTGAAAAGCTCCTCAATCTTATGTAACTTCTTCTTGATAAATTAAACTCGCACACTTGAAGAAAACAAACGAAACCTTCAAGCGTAAAATCGGCGGTAATAATATATATATAAGACTCGATTTAAACTAGGATATAATGCTTGTGGAATGGATGTTTACGAATTTCTAAGATAATTAAGACCGGAAAATTCAAAAATTTATAAGTAGCTCGAAAACGAGAAAAAGTTATCGATGTTTTTACTCCTTCTCGATGCCGTCAGTTGCAATCTGACGACGTCGGGTTATCGACAAAAAGCGGTCTGCGATTTTACGGAAAAATTCTAAAAAATTTACATCTTTAGAATCTGGAAAAATTTCTGCAAAAACATCCATTATGACTCGATACAAGCATTTGACTCTAACAAACAAACATATATATCTTTTAGTTAATTGTTATTCTCATGTTTATGTTTCTTTTGAAAACGTGTGTAATCCTCCTTACACTTATCCCTTATGTAAAATACCTTTATATGCAATTAAGACAAGGTTAAAAATAAAATAAAGCATTTTTACAAATTTAAACATGAGGATAAACAATTAATAAAAGATATATGACACTAACAAGCAAACAATTAAGCATGGGTTGCCTCCCGGCGCTTTTCTTTATTTAAGAGTCTTGTAGCTAGACTCGTAGTCGTGCTCCTACGTTGCTTCACGCACACTCTCGTGCTCATACTTAAGCCATTCCAACGCTCTTTCATTCTTTTTGTAATCATCTCCTAATTCAAGGCATTTTTTGTAATACCGCTTAGTTTTCTCATATGGGTACCTAAGCCCACTTTGCCTATGTCTTTCACTAAGCAATGGAATAGGGGTCATTCTATTACAAGCCTCAATGTCCTTATGTTTAAACCTAGGATGAGCGCGTGGCATTTGGTAGATGAAATCTTCAACTTCATCAGAGAATGTAATTAGACCATCAATCATTCGTTCATTCAACCTAGTCAATTTTTGAAAGGTTTTCCAAAAATTACTTGAGTGAGGTCCTTATCTATAAATTCTCCTAAGTCTTCTAAGACCATGAACTCTACCAAATAAGCAAAACTTCCGACAAACACGCAAATGAATTACTCGCTTCAACAACATTGTTCCCTTGATAGGTTAACTCATTGACCTTGATTTTGTTGTATAGATCCCTCGATATTAAGTTTAAAGGTAAGAATGAATTCAAATAAGCATCGAACCCTTCTAGTCCTATTTTGCAAGGGAATTGCATGTTAAAGGGGCCATCTTTCTCAATCCTACACTTAGGGTCAAAACATTGGGAGGGGTCTTCCTCAATTTCAAAACTAACTTCATTAATGACCTCCCCGCTATCAAGTGCCTCACCATAATCAAATTCCTCATCAGAATCTGAGTAATAGAAAGGACTTTGTTGTTGCCAATTTATCTCATTATGCCCTAGGTGATTACCAAAATGGTGAGTGGGTGAACGGTTTTGTGGGATTGCGTTCTCAATCTCGGGATTGGGAACGGGTAGAGTGAAGAATCTTGATTGGAAGATACGGATCATGGTGAGTGATGGTTTTTACGAACGAAGGTCACGAAGAAGGGGATAGACTAAGAGAAAGCTAAAATGAGAAAAATTTTTACTTGATAGGAATCAAGCAAAGAACCTAAACGAGGTGGACTACTAACTAGCTATTCTATTCCGCAGGCGGCGCCAAAAACTTGATACGCTTACGCAGTAGCGTTCGGGTCAAAGGAACTTCCTTTTCGTCGAAAGCAAGTTTTCAACACCCCAGGCAAATGAACCTAATCGTTGTAGTGTAGTATTAGGGTAAGCCACGGGTATTGATATCGTTCTCTAGGGAATAGGAATGCTAGAGAAGTTACTACGCTAAGGTTGAGGTTGAGGAAGATTATTTTTATCTTTTTATGTTTTTAGGAAATTGAAAGGCACGAATCTCGGGTATTGGATTTGGGGGGTTGGTATTTCTACCGATTACTCTACTATTATCTAATTATCTAAACTAAGGTGGTGGTAGTCTATGTCTAATTAATGTGTGCTCGTATGATAGTTTAAATATGTGTTTACTTAGGTTTTACTACTCCTTAATTATCTCCTATTGATGGTTGAGTTGTCACGCCTTATTCTTAGTTGCGTTGTGTGTCTAAAGTTGTAGGGTATGCGTTTCTCCTAACTCTTTGAACTTACCAAAGGGTCTCGTCTACAAAACCCACTAGGATAATAAACTCTTACTCTAAGGCACTCTTTGGATGGTTTAGCTTACAACTACTCGTAATTATATTTTAAGGTTCACAAAGATGAATCAAGCATTAAGTACACAACGAATGACCTATCGCATTACTAGATCATTAATCAACTAAGATAAGAAACAACCAATCAATATTCAATAATTAAGTTTCATACTTCCTAAGCAAACACACAAATAAATTAGCGGACATGGAGAACATGCAAGCATACACACAAATAATCAAAGACATAATTGAATTGATGAAGTAAATACTTATCTTGATGTAAGATAGGGTTTGAAACCCTAAAATACTTGTACAAGACACCCTTGGTTCGGTTTTAGGTTTTACTCCACAAAAGACTCTCCTAAAACTAAAAAATTCGGATTCTATATATATATTATTATGCGACGGCGCCAACTTATGTTTTGTGGACGCGTCGTGTCGCTATCATTAGGGTTTCGTCTTGGCCACGTTAACCTTGCGGCGTCACCTTATGTCTGTGACGCCGTCCTTTTCAAACCGGCGTCGTCTCGGATTGAATCTAGGCCGTCCCGAGTAGCAAATGCCTACTCTTTTAAAGCCCGACGTCGTCACTTAAAAATAGGGTATTTGCCATCGTATCTTCACAAAAATCCTCCGACGGCGTCGTAATTAACACCGACACCGTCGCCTGCATTTCAATGAGCTTTGAGTGTCATCGATTCGACTTTGGCCATTTTCTTCAGATATTCGCGCCTTTTCGTCCAAATAAGTGTCATTCCAGATTTTGCCTTCAAGAGACCTAAAAGTGAAAAGGAACGATATTAAGCAATAACGGATACAAAAGTGATCAAATAAGGACTTAAACGACCCTCAAAATGGAACCTTTAAAACCTTATCAAACTCAGAACGCTTCCCCTCAAGTGATGCATGTAGATGGTAAGTATATGAACAATAAGCTTCCCCTTAAAAGTATACTAACCATCTCTTGAATCTCGGACTTTAATTGACTTGAAATAGTAGGTATAAATGAAACATCCAAGTGCAATAACCTCCTCCTCTCTCATGTAAATATTGCCTCAGCCGGCGATCTACCTCAATCCTTTGTTGCATCTCACAAAAAGGGTGAACTTGTTACATAATCGATTAAAAAGCTAATGCATCAAGCATCTTCACAATATCCTTATCTGATTTAGTGCGAACAAGAAATGTTTATTACACCTCAGTTATGGATCACTGTTAGTCCCTGACCTACCTCCCCATAACCGCCAAACCATTTATCCATCTCAGATCAAATCAATGACAATAATAATACGGTGTAAAAACAGCGGGTAATTACTATCAGATAAAAATGAAAATTTGTACCTCAGCTAAGGTTCATCACTGATCCCAGATCAAAACTCTCCATAGCCGGTCGAAATATAACAATGGGTGTGGTCCCGGACCAAACACGACATTGTTATGTTGTGTACTAAACGACTTGTGAACACCAAACCAAATCAATAAAAAGAAACCAAGACATAAACATCACATCGTCCAAAATAAAGGGCGTCAATGGACCTATAATATGTGTTGTCCAATATTAATCAACACTAGCAGCACAAACAAGAGAAGTCGGACAAAACTAGTAGCAATAACAAACAGTACCAGACACGGCTAGCAGAAGAAACCGTAAGCAGACCAGCAGGAATGATATAACCAGTAGTAAGACATAACCACTAGTACAAATCAGAATATGTAACCAGTAGGAACACCAAATCAATAACTGACAGCAGCAAATGAACTAGCACGACACATACCAGTAGGAACCAAAAACATGTGTGTCGTCAAGCAGAAAATATAATAATTACTAGGGCTCATCATTGAATAAAAATTCAACTCACCAAGACTAGTAATCAATGAACAAGATAAACTTTAGACGACCGTAATTAACTCCCAAGTGCCAAGATTAACCGAAATGCCTACCAGATTAACGTACCAAGCTCCGTAATTAACAGTACATGACCAAGATAACCATCGCCGACCAAGATTTATTGAAGCGGACTAGTATTAAATTCCCACAATCAAGATTAAACCATGTGTACAAACCACATCACAAGTACCCACTACAAAATCATATCAATATAACCTGTCCCATATATAGACCGACCATTGATCCACATGTACCAACCAATTTAATTCGAACAGTATCATTCAACCAAGAATTAAAATGAATGTCCGGTTCATAATATTGGTGAATTAATTTGAATAGTATCATTCAACCAATAATAGTCAAACGCCCCATGTGATCAAATGCCCTTTTTCAAGCCTACATGTGAGACCAATCAGAAAAATTTACAAAAAAGTGATACCAGATCCCACGTGATCGGTATTAATTTCAATCAATCAGTATCACCTTGAGGGACCAGAATCAGCATCTCATCATTCGCATTTAACCACCGACAAGATCAAATAAATTTTACAAATAATACAAGGTAATCAATGCTTCAATCAAACAACCAATAACATTTAATAGAGATCCATACTGATACGAGATTACCTCCTTTTATTTTATCGACTTCTTGATCAGGCACCCAAAAAAATTTGACCCATCATCATCAGATCTGCTCTTCTTGACAAAGAACTTTTTTCGCATAACCACGACATCAAAAACCTTATAAACCCTAGATCGAGAGCCACGAGGCTCTGATACCAATTGTTAAATCTACAGATCTGGACTCAACTAGGGTATTAATAACATTGATTGATTAACTACAGCGGAATGTAAAATAAGAATACAATCAACATTACTAATAAAGTTTTCTTTATTCATTAATAATAAACTAATACATAAACTAACTATACTAATATACACACAATTTCTTTGTGTGTCTAGACTCTCATTGGGAGAGTTCTATTAAAAAAGGATGATTTATAACCTAGACGCCTACCCTCTTTATATAATAGAGGGAGGTTACAAGAAAACCCTAACTTACTAATAAAGCTAACTAACTATTACATATTAGGTCCTCATTGTTTCTTCTTTCTCCATTTCTGCTTGTGGGTTTTGTAATCATCAAATCTGTAATTCCCAACAATGTGATAAACGGACTCAAAGTATGAAAATAAGGAAATGAGAATAAAACCATATTTTTCTGATGGTACTTTTGGCTAAAGTTTCACTGATCCAAGTGTCCATGAGAAGTAATCATTACCCACAATAATCTTATACAAAACAAACAAACAAAACAAAATAGTTTTATTAAAAATAGCGTCACGCCCCCACACTTAAGTTAAACCATCAGTTTAAACTACGGGGTGTGATTACTGAAAATAAAAATGAAATCTGAAAATAACACGGGTTGCCTCCCGAGAAGCGCTTGTTTTATTACTGAGTCATCAGCCTGACTCAAAACTCCTTTTAATCATGTAGGTTGATACGCTTACACAGCGCGTTCGGGGTCAAAGGAACTTCCTTTTCTTCGAGCAAGTTTTTCAACACCTAGGCAAGTGAACCTAATCATTGTAGTGTAGTATTAGGGTAAGCCACGGAATTGATATCGTTCTCTGGGGAATAGGAATGCTAGTGAGAAGTTACTACGCTAAGGTTGGGGTTGAGGAAGATTATTTTTATCTTTTATGTTTTTTAGAAAAGGAAAGTACGAATCTCGGGGTTTGGATTTGGGGTTGGTATTTCTACCGATTACTCTACTATTATCTAATTATCTAAACTAAAGTGGTGGTAGTCTATGTCTAATTATTGTGTGCTTGTATGATAGTTTAAAGATGTGTTTACTTAGGTTTTACTACTCCTTAATTATCTCCTATTGGTGGTTGAATTGTCACGTCCTTATTCCTAATTGCGTTGTGTGTCTAAAGTTGTAGGGTATGCGTTTCTTCCTAACTCTTTGAAGTTACCAAAGGGTCTCGTCTACAAAACCCACAAGGGATGATAAACTCTAACTCTAAGGCCTCTTTGGATAGTTTAGCTTACAACAACTCAAGGTGCTATAACCTAAGGTTCACAAAGATTAATCAAGCATTTAGTACACAACGAATGACCTATCGCATTACTAGATCATTAATCAACTAAGATAAGAAACAACCAATCAATATTCAATAACTAAGTTTCATATTTCCTAAGCAAACACACAAGTAAATTAGCCGGACATGGAGAACATGCAAGCATACACACAAATAATTGAAGACATAATTAAATTAATGAAGTAAACAACTTATCTTGGTGTAAGATAGGGTTTAGAACCCTAAAATATGACCTTGGTTTGGTTTAGGTTTTACCCAAAAGTTTACCCAAAAGACTACTCTCTAAAACTAAAAATTCGGATTCTATATATAAGATTACATGTGCTGGCGTCACCTTATGATTTGTGACGTCGTTGTGTCGCCGTCATTAGGGTTTCGTCTTGGCAAGTTAATCTTGCGACGGCCACCTTATGCTTGTGACGCCGTCCTCTTTAGCTTCTCGACGCGTCTGGATTGAATCTAGGCCGTCGAGTTGCGACGGCCTACTCTTTTAAAGCCCGAAATTTGTCCTTCAAAGCTAGCAATTTATCTTACGAACTGTTACAAATTACTCCGACGGAGTCGCAGATTAGCAAATGACGCCGTCCCCTTGTAATTTAGCGACTTGAGTGTCTCGATTCTTGACTTTGGCCATTTTCTTCATATATTCGCGCCTTTTCGTCCAAATAAGTGCCATTACGTAGTTTGCCTTCAAGAGACCTAAAAGTGAGAAGGAACGGTATTAAGCAATAACGGATACAAAAGTGATCAAATAAGGGCTTAAACGACCCTCAAAAGGTACATTTAAAACCTTATCAAATATCCCTACACTTGGTATTTGCTTGTCCTCAAGCAAATGTGCTTTTAGCCAATTAATTTATAAGTTAGGGTCATGAAGCATTGGTTTAAAACAGTCCACAACACATATAAGCCCCGCAAAATTCATAACAAGCACGGAAATTACATACTAGCACCTCACATGGGGTGTTTGGATACTCACATCTCTCTCGGGTGTATAAGAAATATAACTAATTGGAAATGGAAGATAAACACTCATTAACCGGTCCTAGTACATAGATTACCATAGGCTTGAGAATAGATCAAACCTCCATCGCTTTGGCGTAAGCACCAAGGAAAGACTATCAAAGAGGTCTTTAAAGGGTTGTAACGTTAGGCTTACGGTAGGGAAACAAAGGGTTTGGTGGGATACGTTTTTTTAGTGGTGGCAAGTCAAAAATCTCAATGTTACGTGCATACGAAGAATGGCGTTGCTAAGCCAAGACTCGACACTCTAAACTCTAGATAACTGAAATAAACAAACATAAATTTAAAGATAGATGTAGGATGGTAGCCCGTATGTTTTTTTTTTTTTTTTATTAATCACTTTATATTTTTTCTTTTTCTCTTTTTCTATTTTTTTTTTGGATTTTTTTTTTCATACACTTTTACTTTACCGTCCTCTACGATAACATCAAAATAATAGGGATTTATATCACATCCCTACACTTGAGTTTTTATTACTCTAACACTAATATGACCCGAATTGAAAAGATCAAAACACTTAGAGTACGTTATTACGCAAATAAGGGAATTGGCGTTCCCTTTAGTCATTTAAAACTTTAACTTTTCCCATGAATCCCAATCGTCCCAAAAGCGTGTACAAAGGATATGACTCGACTTAGCAACTCATGCAAGCAACGGATAATTGAACTAAGGGTTTAGGGTGATAACAATAATGCACTAAAAGTGAGTGCATACAAGGTAGGCTAAAGCGATTTGGGTGTACATTTGGGGTGGGGTGTAAACAATGCTCTTCATTGATATTCGGAAAACCGAAACATCACGAGAACCGCTAAAAGGATAGGCTCGAGGGGTTAACTAGGGTATCGTGTACTAAAGATGAGTACAACGCAAAGGGTGTGGGGGAATTACTCAACCGATGTGGAAGGAGTAATTATATTACGGGTATCAAACAAGGGTTATCCTAATGCCTCTTATCATTTAATTATTCCTAACTACACAAGTGTAGTCTTACTAGCGATCTCGGGATGCATCACAAAACAAGTTCTAGAATCTAATATACTACCGGTTCACACTCTAAGCATTAAAGATGAATGCTTTAATTCCTACTAATCTAAGGGCGATCCTCACATTTTTGGTGGAATTTAAATGGTAAAGGGTTTTGTGCTAGTCATATAACTTCCTATCCGTGAGACGCTTTTATTAAGACTAATGGCCCACTCCTATATATTATGAAAAATTTTAAATTTGGTGCCAAAATTACCCTAACCGACATTTTCTCATGGTTTATTACAAAAGTGCAATTGGACAAAGCAAATAATCAAGGATAAACATAGTTTCAAAGTTCCCGTTTTATTTTCACTCCCTACACTTAAACTGAACATTGTCCCCAATGTTCCCCGAAAGTATCAAAGTTATGATAAAAGAAGGTAATCAAAAGCGAAGAAACTAATACTCCCCGATTAGCTCGGTAGGATCCGTGTGAAGTAGTGGTTAAATCCTTTCCAAGAAGAATGTATGCGTGAAAAGCTCCTCCAACTTTATGTATCTTCTTCGATAAACAAAACCCTGCATACTTGAAGAAAACAAACGAAACCTTAGCGTAAAATCGGCGGTAGTAATATATATAAGACTCTACTAAACTAGGATATAATGCTTGTGGAATGGATGTTTACAGAATTTCTAAGAAAATTAAGACCTGGAAAATTCCAAAAAATTTAAGTAGCTCCGAAAATGAGAAAAAGTAATATGATGTTTTTATTCCTTCTGACGCCATCAGTTGCAATCTGACGCCCAAAGTTATCTGACAAAAAGCGGTGCGATTTTTCGAAAAAAATTCGAAAAATTTACATCTTTAGAATCTAGAAAATTTCTGCAAAACATTCATTATGACTCGATACAAGCATTTGACTCGAACAAACACACAAATATATCTTTTAATCAATTGTTATTCTCATGTTCACGTTTCTTAAGAAAACGTGTGTAATCCTCCCTACACTTATCCTTTTTGTAAAATACCTTTATATGCAATTAAGACGAGGTTAAAAACAAAATAAAGCATTTTTACAAATTTAAACATGAGAATAAACAATCAATAAAAGATATATGACACAAACAAGCAAACAATTAAACATGGGTTGCCTCCCACGAAGCGCTTTTCTTTATTTAAGAGTCTTGTAGCTAGACTCGTAGTCGTATCCCTACGCATCGATATAAGTGAGCTTGTCCTTAACAATGTCATAAGGATCAAACTTATCATTTAGGTTCCTAGTAGTACGTTCGGTTCGATACGCCTTTTCAAACTTTTCTCCATCGGGATCATAGATTGTTATCCTAATGTGCCATTCTCCATTTCCATTACTAGGCGGTCTACTCCAATCCCACTTATGTTTAGGCTTCTCAATTTTCCACCTATTCATAACGAGGTTGACGGGCAAACTTCCTAGGAACTCGGTCATCTTCCTAAATACTAAAGCGTCTTCGAACGGGTTTACTTCCATGTCTCTAGCCATCTCTTTTTCATGGAAAGTTGCTTTGCTAGCAAAGGCATCATCTAAATAGAAAGGTCGTTGGGGGCCTATGAGGTTTTTATCAATCCAAGGTCCATATCTAGAAGGTATTCTATCCATCCTAATCTCATGTGGAATTTCCTCCTCTTTGTAGTATGTATGCCTTTTGACATCGTAAATCGACCTAGCACTACCTTCTCCTACCACTATCTTGGACATCTTACAATCAATGATGGCACTAGCGGTAGTTAAGAATCCTCTTCCTATAAGTAATGGGCATGTCGGGTCCTTATTCATGTCAAGCACATGGAAATCGGTCAGAAGAGTTAACTCTCCTACGTGTACTACCATGTCTTTTATTATCCCTACTGGATATGAAACACTACCGTCTGCTAGACCTAAAATGGTTTCCGTTGGTTCTATTTTACCTAGGTTAAGGCTTCTATGGAGGGACAACGGAACAAGATTGATGCATGATCCTAAGTCGCTAGAGCATCGAGAGGTTTGGAAGTTCCAAGCCTACACGGAAGAGTAAATAGCCCGGATCGTCTAACTTTTAGGTAGATTATTTCACAAAGGCGGACCCATGTTTTCCAAGTTTAAGTTCTAACTCATATTTTTCTTTCAAAGCATTATAATAAGGTGCATGAGCTAAGACTTCAAGAACCGGTTTTTCTTGATGGAGTTCCTTGTACTCCTCCTCTAGATTGGGTTTTGGTTCTTGGTTGACGGGTTTCTCAAGAGTAGGTTCTACCAATGGTGCAGGGCCTTGGTACCTAAATTTGGATTGCTTAGAATCCTTGTTGATAGCATTTACCGAGTGAACCGTTGGGTGTGAGGGACATGGATGTGTACTCTCCCAAGGTGAACAAGAACATGAAGTCGATTTAAATCGAATTTACTTTTGGGTTCTTTATGGTATCACTTGGAAGTGCTCCAATTTCTCGTTCATTAAAGGCTTTTAAGAGTGCATCAAGCTTGTTTGTCATCTCGCCTTGCTTTCGCTTAAAATCGGCTTCAAGCTTAGTCAATCGAATCTCTTGAGATGACATGAATCTAGATGCAATTGCCTCAAGATTTGTGGGGTTCCCGGTGTTTAGAGAATTGAACCTATTAGGTGGACTAGATGAGCCTTGGGGTGTACTTGAGTTTTGATTCCACTTAAGGTTAGGGTGATTTCTCCATGAGGGGTTGTAAGAGTTTCCTAAGTTGTTTTGTTCGGGCTTGAAAGTGTACCACTTCTCTCCGCCTCCGTCGATGCAGCGTGAGGCGTAGTCGCAAAAGCTTGTTCGGGAGTCTTGTGCAATCACGAGTGTCATGGGGACCACTACATAATTCACAAGGTAGAGTGATTTTATTCACTTGATATGAAGACTTAGGATTTTTGTAGGAGCTCATGAGGAATTTTACTTGATCTTCAAGTTCAAGCATCCTACGGTCGGAAGGTTGTGAGTCAATTGGAGGTAAGGAGATTGCCTTAACGGTTTTGGGCAACTCACGGGGGTCATTCCAACTTTCGTTGTCATAGAGAGCAAGGTCCTCTATTATACCCCATGATTCTTCCGCGGTGAGATCACTAATTTTTCCACCGGCCGCTTGGTCAATGGATCGCTTGGTGGGGAAGTTGACATGATCATAAAAGATTTGGACTTGGAGCCAAAGATCAATGCCGTGATGAGGGACTTTATGGAGTAAGTCCTTGAATCGAGTCCATGCTTCGTAGATAGATTCACCTTAACGTTGTTGGAACATCAAGATGTCATTCCTAAGTTTTGTGGTTCTCCCGGTGGGAAAAATTGAGCAAGGAAACGAGTGGCGAGATCATCCCAACTTGAGATGGAGCCATGGAAGTCGCTAAGCCAATTACTAGCTTGGTCCCGTAGAGAAATTGGAAGAGACGCACGCGTGGTCTCCCGAGTAGTAGCATCAAGGTCAATAGAATCGACAATTTTAAGGAAGTCCTTAAGATGTCGATTAGGATCTTGAATGAAGTCCATTGAATGCACATCCATTTTGCACCAACCGGATGGTGTCGGATCGCAGGGCCGTAATTTGGGCTTGGTCTGGAAGCTCAATGGTGTTCCTATAGCCTTGGTGGCTAGGTCTCGAGTATTCACCAAGAGTACGGTCTCTTGGCGGGACAATGATTTGAGGGGGGTTTTCACCTTCCATGATAAAAAGTGATGGGGTTACGAACAAAGGTCACGAAGAAGGGGATAGACTAAAAGAAAGCTAAAAATGAGAAGAAAGTTTACTTGATAGGAATCAAGCAAAGAAACCTAAATGAGGTGGACTACTAACTAGCTATTCTATTCCCGTGCGCCTAAAACTTGATACGCTTACACGTAGCGTTCGGGGTCAAAGGAACTTCCTTTTTCGTCGAGCAAGTTTTTCAACACCCTAGGCGATGAACCTAATCGTTGTAGTGTAGTATTAGGGTAAGCCACGGAATTGATATCGTTCTCTAGGGAATAGGAATGCTAGTGAGAAGTTACTCGCTAAGGTTGGGGTTGAGGAAGATTATTTTTATCTTTTATGTTTTTAGAAAAGGAAAAGTACGAATCTCGGGGTTTGGATTTGGGGGTTGGTATTTCTACCGATTACTCTACTATTATCTAATTATCTAAACTAAGGTGGTGGTAGTCTATGTCTAATTATTGTGTGCTCGTATGATAGTTTAAAGATGTGTTTACTTAGGTTTTACTACTCCTTAATTATCTCCTATTGGTGGTTGAATTGTCACGTCCTTATTCCTAATTGCGTTGTGTGTCTAAAGTTGTAGGGTATGCGTTTCTTCCTAACTCTTTGAAGTTACCAAATGGTCTCGTCTACAAACCCCACAAGGGATGATGAACTCTAACTCTAAGGCCTCTTTGGATAGTTTAGCTTACAACAACTCAAGGTGCTATAACCTAAGGTTCACAAAGATTAATCAAGCATTAAGTACACAACGACTGACCTATTGCATTACTAGATCATTAATCAACTAAGATAAGAAACAACCAATCAATATTCAATAACTAAGTTTCATATTCCCTAAGCAAACACACAAGTAAATTAGCCGGACATGGAGAACATGCAAGCATACACACAAATAATTGAATACATAATTAAATTAATGAAGTAAACAACTTATCTTGGTGTAAGATAGGGTTTAGAACCCTAAAATACGACCTTGGTTCGGTTTAGGTTTTACTCCAAAAGTTTACCCAAAAGACTACTCTAAAACCGAAAAATTCGGATTCTATATAAGATTACATGTGCGACGGCGTCACCTTATGATTTGTGACGCCGTCGTGTCGCCGCCATTATGGTTTCGTCTTGGCGAGTTAATCTTGCGACGGCGTCACCTTATGCTTGTGACGCCGTCCTCTTTAGCCGGCGCGTCTCGATTGAATCTAGGCCGTCCGAGTTGCGACGGCCTACTCTTTTAAAGCCCGACGCCGTCCTTCAAAACTAGCAATTTCTCTTACGAACCATCACAAATTACTCCGACGGCGTCGCAGATTAGCGATGACGCCGTCCCCTTGTAATTTAGCGACTTGAGTGTCTCGATTCTTGACTTTGGCCATTTTCTTCATATATCCCGCCTTTGCGTCCAAATAAGTGCCATTACTAGTTTGCCTTCAAGAGACCTAAAAAGTGAGAAGGAACGATATTAAGCAATAACGGATACAAAAGTGATCAAATAAGGGCTTAAACGACCCCTCAAAAAGGTACATTTTAAAACCTTATCATAGGTGCACTTTTTGGTTTCTTCCTCGAAGATTTGAGAATATAAACTATGTTTCCTTTAACTATTCCTTAACCAGTATCATCGATATCAGATAGTTTTGCAGCATCGCAAGATCCAAGAAGAACATCCCAAATAAATCCAGTTTCTGCAGCCCATGGTGTGTTCTTTTTGTAATCCACTGGAAACGGTGCCATGAATGTGATAACTTCATATTCAAATTCAGGCAAAATTTTGTCGATTGAAATCTTGTTCATTTTCTCCTTATCATAGTATAACTTAATTTGGTTCAGCTCTCTCTTTGATCGTGACAAGTCTCGTTATTTCAACTTCAAGTTCATTGTTTTTATTAAGTAGTTTAGAAAGTTCCTTTTCAAGAGAGCATTTTTTCTTTAATATTTATTTTTAATATTCTAAACATATCCTCATAACATTTAACTAGTTCCTCATTTTCCTTTCGCAATTCATGAATGTTTAAGTTATTTTCACAAATAGAAGAGTTAGGTTATACCTCATAAGATTCGATAGCCATAAGACATGTAGCTTCCCTATCCGGTTGGTCACCATCTTCACTATCGATCCATGCTTCACCAACGAAGGCTTTATTCTTTTTTGCCTTCGGACAATCACTTATGAAGTGATTCTTGTCGCTACAATTATAGCACCCGCGTTCACGCCTTTAACTTTCACCAACCTTATTACCAAAACCATGATCTTTTCCAACCTTATTACCACGGTTACCAAACCGATTAACACGCCTAAAGTTGCCACCTCGTCTAAAGAACTTACTAAAGTTCCTTGCCATGAGGTTGAACTCTTCATCATTTTCTTCGTCGTCTTCACTACTTCTTTCTTAACTATCACAATTCATCACTAGTTTGATTCTTAGTGAAAATTTGCTTTAAGGGGTAACGATTTAACCTTCTCTTTCTTGTCTTTAGAAACAACCTTGTCGTTCTCTAAGATCATCTCGTACACCTTGAAGTTACCGATTAACTCGTCAAGAGGAAGGTCCACCAAGTTCTTGGCTTCTTTGATTGCCATCACCTTCAGCCACCATTTCACCAGAAGAGCTCGAAGAAACTTTCTTACATGGTTCTTATTGCTATAGCTTGGATCTAGAGATGTGAAGCTTGTAACAATAGCATTGAACCGTGTGTAACCATATCAATGGTTTCTTCGTCCGAGATCGTAAACTTATCATATTGTTGGATGAGTAAGTCGATCTTACAATCATTGACTTATAATATTTTAATGTTATTTGAATTATTATTTAATGTTTTAATTATTAATGAAATTTAATTTTGTTGTTAAAAGAAATGGAAAAAAAAAAAAAAAAAAAAAAAAAGTAAAAGTCGCTTTTACTTTGGCAAAAAATCGTCTGTTGGATGTCGGAGAAAAAAATATGATATGACAAATAAAAGTCGCTAGAGTTCCTTACGATGCATAGTCTTAGTTGCATGGGCACTGATTCATGGATTTCCTTTTTGATTGATCAAACAATAATTTAAAAAAGTGATTCATTTCATTTGACAATCACGGGATAACATCTTCTAGAATTAGAAGTGTCAAAAATCATACATTTTGACTCGAGTACATCGCATATTTTGTCCAACAGCAGTCACATTCAATAAACTTTTTTTTTTTTTTTTTTTTTGTTTAACTTTTTCTTCATTTTGTAAACATAAATATTACTTACAAAGTCACATTCATCGCAGCAAAGCTACGAATATATTAAAGTAAATTTGCAGAGCTGAAAATTAGAGATGTATTTCTGCTATTGTCTGATATTATGTAACTTAATATCGTTATATCAAGATAGAGGTCAGTACAAACATAAATGTTAAAAGAGATGATGTAGTCGTCGAAATGGACGCCGGTGGAGTAAGGTGGCCGGAAATGGAGGTGCGAATGGAAGTGAATAAGAAGGCAAGTTGAATAAATTGGAAAAGAAATGGGATGAAATTAATATTCTATAAATGTTTTTAAGGAGACTTGAATAAACAAATGCTTGATTAATAAACTACTCACGTACCACCAAATCAAATGACTTTGTTTTTCAGTTACAAACTACAAAGTAAAAAGCTCCGTGTGCAAATCATTACACTAATACTAATGGCAACCATAACCCCCAACTCACCAATTTGTTGACCGCATCCCTTTACTAACCCAACCACAGGCGACTGAGTACATTAGGTCCCGACATCCCTTCAACCATGCTTACCTCGTTATCACTAGGGTGTTCAAAATTTATTATCACAAAATAAATGTAATGGTTGGCTACTCGACCACAATTTTTCAATTTGGTTTGTGTGTGTGTGTTTTATTTATTTATTTATTTTGGTTACGATCGCTTTACTACTTGTCTATTGTTTGTGTGTAATTTTTGAGAAAAAAAGCTGATTTGACGCTGATGTGACAGAAGTAACCGCAAAAAACTGTGGTCACTATTTGCATCAGTCTTAGGGCATTCACAATGGACCATCTCGCTGCGGTTAATAGCTTATATTAAACATTCAATCTATTGTGGAGATGCTACATTTTGCGTTCATTGAATTACCGTGTGTCCTTGAACATACTTCTACTATGTGATAACGAGAGATTTTATTATTTTAAAATACATCAAACCCATTCATCAATTGCTTTTAGATAGGGAGTACTAGGTGAAAGGATAATTATAAGTTAAAACTAAAACCGACACTAAACTTATAATTCAATAGTGGATGTCTTTTTTGGGAAGCAATATCTATACTACTTTATAATGCATTTAGGTTTTTTTAAATTAGAACGCTTAAAAATTCAGATTTTTTTACTTATTTATTATGGAAAGATTTTTTCTAACCAAAATTAAGATAATTAGCCTACAATGATCGTGAGATATTACGTCACTTATTAACAATTTCAGTTCTAACTTCTAACAAACTCCGAACCTAACTCCTAACAACTAAAAATTAAGATAAAGAGCCCAATTATAAAACGACATGTCGTTTCTCAACTAAAATTCATCTTTATTTTTAAATTAAAATATCTTTTATCTACTTATTTTTTTATAATCTAATTTCACCATATTTTCTAAAATTTTATGCTCTTTAATTCAACATCCATTTTGATATATTTTATGAGTTTTAGTTTTATATTTTTAGTGGGTTTATTTTATTTTAATTCAAATTTTACAACTTTAACCTTTATTTCATTTATTTCAATCAATATAATCTTGATTCAAAAATCATATACTTTTTGGGTAGTATTTGACGCGTAAGAGATTGCGGTATTTTATACGCGGGAATAATGATGTCATGGAAAGCTACGAAAGTTACGAACCCAAACAAACACTTACAACTAACACATATATATTCGAAGTGTTGTGAAACGAATTCACTAAAGCAGAAGAAACACATATAACTATACTTATCGCCGTACGTGCTTGCGGATACCCATTAGTAGTAAGTGAATGTTCATATATATACTAAAAGATAACCTACAGCAAATTAAAGTTTAAGTGTCGGTTTGTTAATAAAAACGTCGAACCCAAACAGTATAATGCCATGCTGGGAAATATTTTACTAATCTTTGGAAGTGTGAATTTTGTACATTGTAAATTCTAATAGAGTAGAAGTAAATTTTAAATATTTTATAAATCTTAAAAATGAATAAATTTAGAGTGACGTAGAAATACATTAAATTGTATAAAGCAATGCATTGTGTGAGTTTTATATAAAATAATAAGGGCCCGTTTGGTTTATGGGTTTATCAAAGGGTTTGGGTTAAAAAACTAAAATCAGATGTTTGGTTGTTTTTATGAGATGTTGGGTTAAATTAGTCTTCTAGATATATGGGCATGAGATAAAGTCAAATGGTTCGGATTGTTTTTTGAGATAATTGGTCCACCTTTTATTTTTACCTTATTTTCTTTGTTTCTTTCTCTATTTTTTTTTTTTTTTTTTTTTTCACATTATAATTCATTTTTTTTTCTCTATTCACTATTAGTATAATAATTTTAATTTATATTTTAATATAAAATATATCTTTAAATATTAGTATTTTTCTCTTATACATTAAATCTTAAACCAAATTTAAATTCTAATAAAAAACCCTCTACGAACTAAACGAACCTTAAGATGTTGATATGATAATAATATGAAATATAGTGAATCCTGTATTTGCATTAAAGATGCTCTTAACCCTCAAAATATTAACGACACAAATATTGTGAAAAGGAATGTGTTTTTTTGTCGAAGGTTGACTTTTTTTGAACAAATAATGGTTGACTGACCGAGTCAATATCCAACTTGGTTCATAAAGTAATTAAATATCGGCTGCATAATGGCTTTATGAAAGAATCCACTACACTAGGTGCATGCTCAATCAGCCAGTGCGTCACGTACAACCATATAACTAATTTATATATCAAATTTCCACGTGCATTTAGTCCTTGGTTCCAACTTCTGGATACGATCGTTTAACAAAACCATCAAACTCAAAAAGAATAGGTTTAGCGATTTGTCGGATTGTCGCTTTATAATTAGGCTGGTCAATTTGAAATGTTTTTAAGTTGTGAGATTTGGTCTGTACTGTAGGGACAAATTGCTGTTCCAACTTTGAAGGTCTAAATTGGTCGTTTAGACTGTATCAGTTATACATGTAATCTGTCTGGCGAACCGCCTAGACTGCTTTTCCTTAACATCACTTTGAGCCGCTGAATATTTCTTTCTTTAGCCTTATCTTATGCGGAGTAAATTTGTATTCTACTTTATTACGTTAGATTAGTAAAGCAAGATAAGGTTAAATAAAGTAGATTTATCAATACAAAGTTATAACAATATGCTACTTTCATTGCATATAAATCATAATCTATTTATTGGGAGATTGAATCTCAAATCAGTCTCTTAACAATGGTGCTTTGCTTGCATCGATCTATGCCTTCAACATCTAAACGAAACCGCAAAGACGCTATGGATACATTAGCCGATCCCATGGCTGAGCTTTACAGCGACTTCGCTTCACATAACATGAAACTTGAAATCACTTTAAAAACTCTCGCCATATCTACTATCAGTCTTGTTTCAATCACTACCACGACCACCACACTCATTTTTACTATCACAAGAAGTGAGTCCAACGATCACACAACCAATAACACGCGCTACCCCGGCCACCACCACCCACGACACATAAATCTATCCACCAACACCTTATGTCTTTGATGGTTACGATCCTCTTAATTATAGACGACACGTTCCATGACTGACCCAACTCACAAGACTAATCATTACTCTCTTTGTCTACCGATCCAAACCCATTTAGTCATGCAAATCAACCCTTGCTACTGATTCCCTCATCACCACCTTCAACTGCTAACCCAACTTACAAACCGCTGAAAATCCAAGCCATCCTTAAACGCCCTCCCCCGTTTGCCCCACTGCCACACCACATGCTATCATCACAAGAGATTGACCGACTATGCATACTAAACTACTAAACCAACCTCTTGAACCATCGTTTCGAAACCTTGCTACCAAAGATATCCAAGTTGGTTACTTTTAGCCACGAACATAGTTTTCAAGGTCCGAGGACATTTCATCCCGATCATCAATCTCCACCCAATTTTTTTCTCCAATCTGGACATGAACCACCCTGGCAGGCATTTGACCCAAGGTACAAAACCACGAGCCTTGAAGACAAGGTTAGTTTTGAGGCGACGGGTATTGATACGTGCATGAAGGTGAAGACCAAGGGTATGTTTGGTATGAATGAAATTTGGGGCTGGAGCAGGCTTGGGGGCTGGGTTGGGGCTAGAGCTTTTAATATGTAAGTTGAAATTAGATTTTAGACTTGTTTGTCAAATGCAGTATTGGCGCTTATTATTAAAATTACTAAAATGATATAATTAAATGAGTTTTATGGTATATGTTAGATATTTTGTGAGTAAATATGTAATTTATGGTTCATAAGCTCGGGCTAAAGTTTTAGCCCTTTTGGGCTTATGATTTCATGTTCGCATGACAAACGAGACTTATTTTATAAATAGAACATTTTTGTTCAAGCCCCATAAACCCCTCATAAGCCCTCCCAAACACACCCAAGTCTCAAGTAGTTGATAATTTACTCCATGATATTACATACATACATACAAAGGCAGAGACAGGAGGCAGGGGTTGGACGCGTCTGCACTAGAAAAAAAAAAAATTATAGTGTAAATTTTTAAAATATATGGGTAGTTTTGTAATGAGCACCCTAATGAACCGATTTGTAATGTGTTTTCTAAAAATTATCAAAGTTTTTTTTTTTTTTTTTTTTTTTTTCATCCATAACTTTCTGTTCAGACCTGTCTACATACACGAAAATGTATTTGCATGCATGTAGGAGAAAGAAGTGGTCAATACCACATTGTATTAGATTTACGTTTTCTATTTAATTAGTTTTTCATGATTGAATATTGTTCCTAAAACATAAGCTAGTGGCATTTTCTTTTCAACCAATTATATGTAATATGTTCTATTGGAATATCATCAGAAAAACTGCTTTAAAAATGTTTCTTTTTTCCTTTTTGGTTTTTTTGAGAGTTGTTAACTCAATTAGCTAACTATCAGAAGTATAATTCTTAATTTATTTCTTGAGAGATTAACTATCTTAAATCGGTCTTTTAACAGGCTAGCTCATAGTTATAAATGTCAAGCAGAAAGCTTAGAGTTGATAAAAGCTTGCTTATGGATAAAAATGTTAAAGAGCCAAATAAAACCATCGTTAGATATAAACATTACACCCGTTTCAAGAAAACCGAAACCACGACGTGTACTTCTATAAATGTAATATATAGAATAAATAGTCAAAACCTTAAAACTGTGTGAATCGAACTTGTTTTATTCGGTTTAGTGAAATCTCAAATCAAAACTGTAATTATTTGTTAATTTAAAGAGCTTAAGTAATTAAGTTCCGAAGAAATACCCTATTCAATTTTCTTGATTTGTCAAATGCTTAGACTACTTGTAACTAAATCAGGGTCGGAGCTAGGAAAGTGACTAGTGAGTGTTTGTACCCTCAATCAACCAAAATTTCTTTTATATTAATTAAATACAAGTCTTGTAATATTAATATAGTCTAGTAGCATCTCCTAACTTCGAATTCTGGCTTCGCTTTTGAAGGGCCATGAGAACACGTCTTGTGCTAGGTGGAAGTGTGTTTGTAATATTAATTTATAGTCTAGTAGCATCTTCTAACTTTGAATCAAGTCTGCTTCTGAAAGGCCATGGCAACACGTCTCATTTCTAAATGAAAGTATATATAGTAATAGTGATGTTTGTTGTGTTATTATATTATGTTGGTTGGTGGTGCATTAGTTGTTAAAATAAAAAAAACTGACATAATGGTAGCTGACTGTGATTATGTCATTTGTGGTGATCTCTTAATACCACTACCGTTACATGTCTTATTTCTTCTAGTTAACTTATCTTCTTGTAAACTTCAACGCTATCGACTTTAAAAGGTCAACTCACTGAGTTTAGTCAAATCCGGCTGCATATCCCGCTTGCAGATCCCAAACGTAATTTCTGAACAAAAGCAACACTAGTTCTAACTTACAATTGTTGGGTCCTTTAATATAGATTTTTAAATTTAAATTCAGTGTATCTACAACACGTACTACAATTAAATGAGCAGGAACACTTATAGTGTTTTGCATGTATTTAAATCAATATATTTGACTAACATGTAGTATTAAAAAAAAAAGGATAACAAACAAAACACGACAGCACATATGTCATTTGTCACTACAAGTTCAAATTGAGACCTTTTGAAAATCTAGCTAATCATCCTCGTAGAGCGGAACTTGAGCATTTTTTTGAGAGTAGAATTTATTTTATACCGAATCGGAGATTTGTTTAGAACCTCAACTAAATTACCTCTAAAACTTATAATATTTGTTAAGTCACAGAATTTTGAGGTGGTGAGGCCTCCCGGTCTCCATTAAGGTCCGTCCTTGATCATCCTATATATAAACAAACAACATGGTACATTCAAACACCCAATAATAAAATGGCCTTTCTCAAACATTATCTCCTCATCTTTGCTCTATGCATTCTCTACGTAGAATCAACAGACCGAACTGCCGAAGTTTGTAACGAGGACTCAAATACAACCACAACCGAAATAACCAAAAACATTGATTCACTCTTAACCAAACTAGTCCAAGTCACCTCCCAATCAGGCTACGATGCAACCTCAGTGGGCAGGGGCAAAGCCCAAGTGTTTGGGCTAGCCCAATGCCGCAGAGATGTCTCGACCGAAGACTGCTCCTCTTGCATCGGTAATGCATCACAAGAAATCCAAAAAATTTGTCCAGACCGAGTCGATGCTAGAATATGGTACGAGTACTGTTGGTTAAGGTACAACACAGAAAATTTTATTGGAACTGTTGACACGTGGTACGGGTCTTTTTCTATGTATGTAGAAAATGTGATAGACCCGAAACGTCTTAATAAAACACTAGGGGCACTTATGTATCGGATTAATATATTAGCGGCGGCTCCAGGTAATAAAGGGCTCGGTAAAGGGGAGACTAAGTTGTCGGATTTTGAGACTCTTTATGCATTGTCTCAATGTACCCAAGACTTGTCACAACTTTCGTGTAGGCAGTGTTTAGCGATCGCTGTTGGTCATTTTCCAATTTATTGCAATGCTTGTAGGGGGTGTAGAATCATGTATAGCAGTTGCTTTGTTAGATATGAATTGTACCCTTTTTTTTTTTCCTCTCGATAAGAAGAAGTTGGCTCTTGAAAGCTCTTCGATGACAAATTATTCATGGGTTGTCACTAAACCTTGAGTTTTAGTGACCAACATGCATGAGTATTCCATGACAAATTGTTGTACTATACTTACCCCTTCTTTGGTATTTTTCTTTGTGTGATAGTCTCTTGAAGATCTAGTTTTTGTAGTCATTTGGATTGTATGTTTAGTTTTTTGTTTCCTTTCGGTCCTTTCCTCTATTAATTAAGTTATTTAATTGAGGTGGGATGCTTTGTAATGTATCTCGTTTTTTTATTGGGTTCTTTATAAAATGTTGTCCTTCTAAAAAATAAATATCTCAATGGGTTCTTTCTATAGAAAAATAATAATACTCTTTGTTCATTTAACTTTGTTCTAGAAAAAAAGGTAAACAGAGAAATTTTACATATTACATATTCATGATTATTCTTCACGCGGCCTTATCAGATATCTTCTTGATCATTTCCGACTTTTTCCTTGATCCCCTTCAAAATGTATGGGTTGGACATAAGACATACGAATCTCTGACTTAATCTACTGGGCCATTTTTGGTGGTGGATGAGTTCATTTTATCTAAACACTCTTTATTCTGTTCTTAGAGTTCTTTTTTTTAAAAGGAAGGATGGGACATGAGAGGTAACGAATTAATATATTTCATTCAAATAGTAAACATATAAATATATTTCATTCAGATAGTAAACGCTTACATGAAAATATGATTTTGCATTCTTCCCTCTTTAATTATTTGGTTGTAGTAAATTAATAGAATTGGGTTAACCGAAAAATCAATAAAAGACCTTAACTAAATATGCCTTAACTAGAAATAAAAGAATTGTTGCAACACCAATAAAGATTGGGCCATATAGCTTAAAAAGACGGGGGAAAAAAATATAAAAAATAAAAAATCACTAGATCAACAAAGGCACACAGGTAAATTTACAAAATTGAGGATGGTCATAAAACAGTTTCATTAGCAATCTGCTCAATTTTGGATGAAAAGCTTTACGAAGAAAACAAGTTACACTTACCATCCTCACTTTTTCCTTCCTCTTCCTTTCCTTTGTTAAAAAAATCTCAAAATATGATTTTTGTTTCTTTCCCTTCTCTTTCCTTTCCATTTGTAACTAAAATGGGATCAAGTTTTAGCCTCTTTAGATCATGGAGGTCTAGGCGTTGGAAGTCTTAAATCATTCAACCTTGCCTTACTTCTCAAGTGGCGTTGGAGGTTTGTCTCTAATCCTCAATCGTTATGGCTTGTTGTTCTCAATTTGATTCATTGTGAAGATGCCGATTTGGGCTCTAGAGGTTGTACAACGAACGAGATTTGGGCTAAAATCATTAGCTCAATTAACTCCCTTCACTCTCATGGAATCATTTCAAAAGGTACATTACGTTTTGTTGTGGGTTGTGGCAATAAAGTTAGATTCTGGAGAGATATTTGGCTCGGTGACGAGCCTCTTTGTCAGCGTTTCAATCGGCTCTATAGATTGGATATGCACGAAGATTGTTTGATACATGATTGTTTATCCTCATCTGGATGGACTTGGAATTGGCGTAGGCCGGTGGATAGTGGTCGTATTGGTGCTATGTTTTCTTCTATGTTGTCTGAACTGCAACATGTCTCTCTTTCTTCAAACCCTGATCAATGGTCTTAGGAGCTTGGAAAATATGGCACATTTACTGTTGGAGAAACACGAGCTCACATTGACGCTTACAAAGTTACAATCTTCCTTCAACGAATACATCTACTATCTGGAATAAATTATTGCATCGCAAAGTCAATGTTTTCATGTGGAGATTGAGTCTAGACCATCTCCCTAATCGTATAAATTTGTCAAGACGTGGTATAGAGATTGATTCAATTTTATGCCCAATATGTAATGTGGGTGTCGAGACGTCGGATCATTGCTTTTTCTCATGTGAACATTCAGCTTTGGTGCAGCTTATCTCCTCCTTCGTTACTTTCATGTTCTGCTCGGCATAATTGGATTGGTTCTATGCAATGTTCCAAGGACAAGAAGGATCGTTTATATGTTATTTTTTGATTCTTTGGAAGTATCGCAATTGTGCCATATTTAATCCTCCATCAATGAGGAAATGTGACATCCTAGATAGTATTCATTTTTTTCTTTTTCTTGGTTAAAATGTAGAGGTGCTAAATTGTCAAATTGGCATGATTGGTTAAAAACTCATTTGTAATTGTCTCTAGCTCCTTGCTAGTGTTTTGTTATATAATTTCTTCTTGCTGTTAAAAAAATAATAAACTTGAAAACAGAGTGTTAGTTTTGTATCATCAAATTCGGATGTAACATCCAAGCCACAAACACCACCCATAAAATTTAGAAAGTCTTTGAACCTTCATTATTTCGATTGCAATGCCTTGCGACTCATTTGACTTTTTATTCTCCAATAACATATTTTAAAGGAGTCTCAACTGTCAACCATAATTTAACTTTGACATTTTGACATAAAAATACCCTACATGAATTGTCCAATAAAGACCTCATTTAGGTTATGTTCGGCACGAAGCAATGTGAAGCTTTATGAAGCAGTACGCGGTAAGTAATGAGCATTTTGGTTTTAATAGTCATTTGGTAAAAAAGCGGTGAGCTTTACTATTTTTTAAAAATGCTCATTTTGTTATGGATAAATATGGAATGGATGTCCATATCTATTAGTATTATTAGTTATCTTTATTAGAGAATTGTATCCTGTGGGATACTCCAACTTGTACTATAAATATAAGCCTCCATGAGAGATGAATGATAATATTTTCTCCATTCTCTATTCCCTTGTTCTTTATATTCTTGTTATATTTATTTATTGTTCACAACACGTTATCAGCACGCTCTAAAAGTTGGATTTGTTATCTTAATCGAAGCACGCTCAAAGGATGGTCGATGATCAAGAATGACTCCATATGTATTTACCTTTGATTATCAGGTTATAATATTATCGGAGCCCACTGCAATTAGTCAATGGTTCTTCATTAATGATTAAAAAATCATGCATACAATCCAAGAGGTAAAATTTAACCCAACCCGTGTATATTAAGTACTTGTTACTTTTACTTGTTAGTAACAACGAGGTTTAGTGTGCGCGTTGGCGGTGTGTTCTATGAAACATGGATGTAGACATACATAGACAGTTAAGGTGTTTCTACATTTACATACCAAATTATGCAAGCAATTTACATACCAAATGATGCAAGCAATATATTGATCAAATAAAAGTGATGATTTACATGTTTCTCCTATACAGACTAAGTAGAACGGATGCAATGTTGGGCAATTGCAGCGGTAATCTTGTTAACCAAAGCAGGATCCCTGTTCACATTCCACGATGCAAATGCCTTTCACAATACTTATGACCTGAGACAGCTTCTTTGCTAGACCTCCATTTCTTCTGTTTTGGAAAGTTTTAACCATCAGAAAAGTAAACAAAAGATAATAAATAACAAATGGAGATGAAACAAAATGTGCAGACCAGGTTGAAAATGGAAGTGGCCATTATCTCTTGTTGAAGCTTACATTGATACTAATATTAGTTTTCATAAGTAGGAGTGATCGCTTCCAAACTGTCAAGTTTATTACACAAGTCAACCACTTGTGAATGGTCAACCGTAATAAAATTCAAACGGTCGAGAACGCAATGCAATTAAGTCCGGAGAGTTTAGTGTTTCCCGGTCGTTAAGTCCCAACGAAATGTAAGGATCAATAACCAAACGATATAGTGATCGGTGATAATGAACAAGAAAGGGGTATGATTTTGAATAACTATACCTAAAAAAAAAGTTTGTAAATTACAGGGGCTTAAATGCAAATTAAAGAAAATTAAAAAGCTAGATTATATTAAATAAACGCTATCACTATTTTTAAATTTTGATTTTCTTGATTTTTCTTTTATAAATTTGAATTAAAACTAATTTTAAACTTTAAAACTAAATTAAAATACTAAAAATTATGAAATTAAATAGGAAAATTATGAAACTATTTTTCAAAAATCTAAAATAACTAAACAAACTTTTGAAAATTGGATTTGTACTTTTCTGATTTATATTCTAATTTCTATGATTTAAAAACTATTTTAAACTAATTAAATTGCTAAAAATTACAAATTTAACTAAGAAAAATCTTGAATTTTTTGCTTTTTATATTTATCTTAATCTATGAAAATTGAAAACTTATTTTTTTGAAGATTTTCTGATTTATTTGTATTAAAAGCTATTTAAAAAGTCCTAAAAATTGATTAAAATCAAGAAAAATAGCAAACAGTGATGAAAAATTATGAAAAATTCAGGAAAAGTCTAAAATAATATTCTAAATCTATGAAAAATATAAAAACTAGGGCTTATGTGTAAGATTATGAAGCTGAAGTGAAACCGCTTAAGTAATAAGAACCTAAATTAAGCTATAAGCTCTTGTGGTGAACCGAACCTACCACTACTTGAAATAGGCTAAATCTAAGTGGAAACAACTTAATCCACCAAATGAGAGCTTAGAATCCTATCCCGAAAGCAAATTATAAAATTCCAACTTCTACTTAGCTAGGTTCAAAACAGTTCAAGCTACTACTTTGTAGCTTGAAAATAAGCCACCAAATAAGTCAAACTCAAAACCGATGTGGGATCCTAAACTAGACCTCGCAAGGGACTTATAAACCAAAATCGACCAAGGCAAGCTCTCATGAGCTTGTTAGTAGTTTCAAGACAAACACGTGCACACTCAAGATACATCGAGTGTGTGCGACAGGCACTTTTGAGCCATTTGACAAGTTTCGATTTGAAGCTTATAAAAATTACAAAATTTCACAAAATCGATTCCAACTCTTGACCAATTGAACTTATTAAGTCCAAAATTTCACTTGAATTGTTCCAATAATGAATCAATGAAAATTCTACCAAGTTGGGTGAAAAACAGATTTTTCAACTTTGACTTTTGAAACAGAAATAAAAAGTTGACTAAAATGAATTTTGAGCTTAAATTGTGAATTGAATGTGATGTTTTAAGCTAAACTAAAGCTATATTAAGCTACTCTAACTAGTTTCTAAACATAAATCAATCTTATGATCTGTAAAATTCCAACAGATATGCAAATTAGGACAGATTTAAATGATTTTGACTTTTATGGTTCCAAGGTTCAATTTAATGGACATAGTTGAGCATAAGAAACCTAAGGAATACCTAAATGTCCAATCTTATCTAGTAACCTAGACTCTAAATCAGCTTAACTGCTAATCCCAAACACTCTTAATGAAACTTCAATGCAATCTATTTTACCCTACACTTAAATTTCACCAATTCCAATAATGAAACTATAATCTAACTACTAAATATGAACTAAAAGCAGCAGAAACAACAATGAAGCACCACAAAAACAGATTATGCAATATTCTTGTTTAGAAAGGAAGCTTACATGGGATCCTAGCCACTATGGCTTGCAAACCAGCAAAGTACCACTAACCTAAACTCTGTTATCACCCCCAATTGAATACCATTCAACCCAAATCCATCTTCAAATCAAGTGACGTGAACAAGGCACCCATGATTTCGCACCTTGACTTTTCTTGACTATTTCACAAATTTATGAATTGTCGACTTGTAACTACACGTGCTCACATAAGCTTGCGAAACTTATGTGAGCATCTAAGAACTAAGATGGGGAATTTCAAACACTTTTAACTAAATTCAATTTAGAGGAATTTATAATGAAAAATTAATTGCATTAAAATGGAAATGAGAATACAACTTAAATCTGAAATCACAACTGCTACAATAGCTTTAGTTTAGTACAATGACAATTAAAATTACAACTTTAAGAACTAATTAAGACATTTTAATTAAAAACGACATGAAGGAAAATAAAAACTAAGAACTACTACTTGTCTCTCCTTGTCTTCCTTCTTTTTATACACCAAAATGCTCCCACTTGTACTCTGAGCAAATCCCACTTGTTTTCTGGACCATTGGATCACTTGACTTATTTTTGGCCATTGATGAGTTTTAGCGCCAAAAATGGTATATCAACAGGGGGGGATTGAGTGCAAGGAAGGAGAAGCTTTAAATGCTTCTTGTTGGTTTGTGGAGGTGGAGTAATAAGGTTGTGGAGTGTGAGCTGGAGGTGAGGGGATGTCTGGGTTTTGCAGAGCAGGTGAAGAAGAAAGGAGGGAAAAAGGGCGGGATTTGACTTATTGTTTGACCGGGGTTTAATATTAGACATGGGGTTCAAAACAGGGGGGTCAAGGTGTTATGGCGGTCAAGTGGCTTATTGGCGGGGTCAGTGTGTTTGTATTAATAACAAGGACCTTTCATGTAATTCACCAAACTTGAGGTGAAATTGCCAATTTTGCAAAGTTGTTCCAAGGGTCATTCTTGCCAAGTTTCATTAGTACAAGGACCATAAAAGACATTTTTAAACTTCCAAGGACTATTTTTGCCAATTTTAAAACTTGAAGGACCAAACTTGTAAATTCTCAAAACTTTTGAAATTTTTTACCAAAGGACTAATTATGACAACTTATGATTTCAAACGGACCTTTGGTGACTTTTCTTTTAAAATAAGTGCTCAGGGACTATTTCTGCCAATTTTGAAAGTCAGGGGACTGAAACTGCCAATTTTGCAAACTTAGCTCGATTTTCATCTGATTTTAAAATTTTTCACCAAAATACACTTTTGGGATATTTTCAGTATTTTGATGCATTTCAGAGCGTTTTTAAATGTTTTGCAGCTCAGATTTGACCAAAATGATGAGTATTTACACACTTATCAATCCCCACACTAAACTATTGCTAGTCCCTAGCAATCTTTTGAGAAAACTTAATGGATTTGAATCTCTTTACCAAAAGCCATTACTCGGAGTAGCCAAATGTTTCAGATTCAAGTAAGAACCTTGGTACATCGATAACCAAATGATTTTGAGCAAATCACCGACTTTCAACGGTTTGATTTGTCTTTACCGAAGCCACCGTTTGCTTCGGACTAGCCAACTCTTAGATAAAATATCTTTGGTGAGTGATTACCAATTATGGTTTTCAATCGCCTTTACCACAAGCCATAAACTTGCGGGCTAGCCAACTCTTCACTAATTAAAGATATGGTGAAATGAACACCATACAATTTTGGGCAAATTGCAAGCCGTCAACGGATTTGAGATATCTTTACCAAGAGCCGTTTGCTCTCGGATTAGCCAATCCTTTTGTTTATCGACATGGCGGATCGATAAGTAGTGAGTAAGTGCAAACACTTTACTAAAAAAAAAAAAAAAAAAAAAAAAAAAAAATGGCCAAAATGGGGAATTGGGTGGTATAATTACATGATAAAATTCGTGAGAATTCCCCACACTAGAAATGAATATTGCCTTCAATATTCAAAGTAAGCGGTTATGCCGAAAATGAGAACGTAAAAGGAAATACTACGGCCATTATTTGGAATTTTTTTTTTTTTTTTTTTTTAACTTTATACAACAATGGGCAACTCCCCACACTAGGGTGGAAGAAAATAGAAAAAAGTCGTAAATACGGTGAAAACCCATATAGTGTGCTACTGTTTTTGATTCCCGAGTCGCTAGCTTGACTCGATCCCGCATTCATTGGTTCATGGGAAAGTTTGTAGATCCGGACAACCACGGGAGGAATGTCCTCTCCAAAATAGTGCTTCAATCGATGACCATTCACTTTAAAATTTGGACCATCGGGTTGAGATAACTCAATAGTTCCATAAGGAAATACTTTAGTGATGGTGAATGGTCCGCATCAGTGGATTTTAGTTTTCTGAGAAAATCTTCAATCTTGAATTGAAAAGAAGGACTCGATCACCGATGTTGAAAACGCGGTTCTTGATTTTGAGTCATGAATCTTCTTTGTCTTTTGTTTGTAGATCAAATAGTTTCGTATGCTTGATCACGGAGTTCATTTAATTCATTCATTTGAACTTTCCGGTGATCACCACCGTCTGAATATCGTTGGCATGTTTCAAGGCCCAAGATGCCTTGTGCTCAAGCTCAATCGGCAGATGACACGCCTTCCGTACACTAGCTTGTATGGAGTACACCGATGGGTGTTTATAAGTCGCACGGAAGGCAGAGTGCGTCATCTAGCTTATCCGAACCAATATGGACGGTTTTCGCCTCCGTCCTTTCCGAATTCTTTTAATCCCTCGGTTGGAAACTTCCACTTGCCCACTTGTTTGGGGTGGTACGCAGAGAGAGGCGGTGAGTTACACCATACTTTTGCATGACTCTATCAAACCGGTCATTGCAGAAATGCGTACTACGATCACCGATTATAGCTCGTGGAGTTCCAAACCTAGCAAAAGAGATTTTAAGAATTTCACAACAACTCGGGCATAGTTGGTAGGCAAAGCTTTCGCTTCAACCCATTTTGACAAATAGTCAACGGCCACGAGTATGTATTTATTTCCTTGAGATGAAGGAAATGGCCTCATAAAGTCAATGCCCCAGATGTCAAAAATCTTACACACTTGAATGACGTTTTGCGGCATTTCATTTCTTTGTGAGATATTTCCGTGACGTTGACAAGCGCCACATGTTTTGACATATTCATGGGCATCCTTGTAAATCGTGGGCCAATAAAACCGAGTCAAACACCTTCTTGGCGGTGTAGTTGGGGCTATGATGTCCCCAAGAGGGTCCGTAATGGCAAGCCTTGAGAATGTCATTGGCTTCCGACCATACACACATCGCTGATGACTTGATCCGGAAAATTTTGAATAAGTAGGGTCGTCCCGAGTAATGTTTTACATTTTAAAGAATTTTTTTTGTTGGGACGACATCCCTTTCACCACAAAGTTACCCGCATGGTAATTTGCAAAGTCAAGAAACCGTGGGGTGAAGAGTCTCCACGAAAAGAAACCACATTGAGTGTTTCGAGGAGGAAATGTTTCGCTTATTTCCTTTTCTCGAACACATCCTGGTGAGGGTTTTCTAGGCGGACAGATGATCGTTGCCGTGTTCTCACTCCTTTTTATCACGTATAATGATATCAAATTCTTGTAGGAGGAGAACCCAACTGAGCAATCTCGGCTTTGCATCTTGTTTTGCAAAGAGATATTTGAGAGCCGAGTGATCCAGTATACACCACGCATTTGGTCAAGATTAGGTATGGTTTAAACTTCTCAAACGCATACACCACGCCTAATAATTCTTTTACGTAGTGGTGTAATGGGTTTGAGCTTCGATCATAGTCTTACTCGCGTAGTGGATAGGTGAAAATGCTTGGTTTTACGTTGCCCCAAGACCGCACCGATAGCAAAATCACTTGCATCGCACATGAGCTCAAAGGGTAAATCCCATGCTGGGCAACTAGAATGGGTGCCCGTAGCTTTTTCTTTAATGTTTCAAAAGCTTCGATGCACTCGGTGAGAAGATAAAAGGAGCATCTTTTCAAGAAGATGGGTCATAGGCAGGCGATTTTAGAAAAATCTTGTATAAATCTGCGATAGAACCCGGCATGACCTAGAAAACTCTAATACCTTTGACGGTAGTAGGATGAGGCAATTTGGCAATGACATCAACTTTTGCTCTATCAACCTCAATCCCGTTTTTTGAAATTTTATGGCCAAGGACTATGCCTTCTTTGACCATAAAGTGGCTCTTCTCCCAATTTAGACAAAGATTGGTGTCTTCACGCCGTTTTAGCATTTTTTCTAAATGGGAGAGACATGTTTGAAATGAGTCCCCAATGACCGAGAAGTCATCCATAAACACCTCCATTTTTTCCCGATCATGTCGTGGAAAATTGCCATCATACATCGTTGGAGCGTGCGGGAGCGTTACATAGGCCAAAAGGCATACGTCTGTAGGCAAAAGTTCCGTATGGGCGGTGAATGTGGTCTTTTCTTGATCCCGTGGATCAATGGGGATCTGAAAGTACCCCGAGAAACCATCAAGGAAACAATAGTATTCATTCCCGCTAATCTCTCAAGCATCCGATCCATGAAGGGTAGAGGAAAATGGTCTTTACGGTGGCTTCGTTTAACTTGCGATAGTCAATACACACACGCCATCCCGTAACCAATCGAGTTGGAATTAACTCATTTTCCTCATTTGTGACAATGATTATGCCACCCTTTTTGGAACACATGGATGGGGATCGACCCAAGGACTATCGAGATCGGGTAAATTAAACGGTATCAAGAAGTTTGAGAACCTCTTGTTTGATAACCTCGTGAATCTTAGGATTCACCCTTCTACGATGTTGATGGCGGCTTGAAGTCATCCTCCATCAAGATTTTGTGAGTACAAAACTCGTGGTTGATACCCTTAATGTCGGAGAGTTTCCAAGCAATTGCTTGCTTGTGTGACTTCAAGACCTTTATGAGAGCGATCTTATCCTCCATGATTAAGTCTTTAGCAATTATGACGGTAATTTATCATCACCTCCAAGAATGCATACTCGAGATGAGGAGGTAGGTCCTTAAGTTCAACCTCGGGAAATTCTTGAAGAGATGTTTGTACGGTTTGATTTCTTCAATCGTGATTTCTTTCGGAGGAGTGACGGTAATGGATCTTCATTTAACAATTGCTCAAGATAAAGGATATCTCCTCCGAATCATAAACACCATCAATTCCCGTGGAATCGATTCATCATTAGCAAGAAACTCATCGATCTCTTCCAAAAGTCACCTCCCTCAAAGCGGAGTAAGAGAGGGAAAGAGTCGGCAATAATTGGTTGAGAAGATGTGGTGGGATCCCACTCACGTAATTATGAAAATAACCAAGAAACTCTTGAGAGTACTCCTCAAGCAATATCAATTACATCGACTCGATTAACCGATTCAAGATCATAATTTGAGGAGTACCTCAAGTTTGATCAAGGTTAAAGGTGGCGACTTCATTACCCACACGTAATGTGATTTCTTGCTCAAATACATCAATGAGAGCACGCCCGTTCTCGTGAATCCTCGTCCAACAATGAGGGAACCCGATGATCGGCATCGAAGTCAACAACCACAAAGTCGGTGGAAAATGGAACTTTCCTACTTTCACGAATATATCCTCGGCGATGCCAAGAGGACGCGATATAGAACGATCTCGCAAGCTCAAGAGTCATGCGGTAGGAATAAGTTCGAAGAGAAAGTTTCTTCCATCTTGAATAAGGCATCAAATTGATGCTTGCACTAAGATTGGCGAGGCAAAGCATTCAATCATTCCCGGAAAACACAAGGCGTAAGAAATTTTCCAGATCTCCAAGCTTCTCGGGAAGCTTCTTTAATGTAATCACGAGCGGTTCTCGTTCGAGGAGTTTTAGCCATTTCAAAGCAGCTTTTTCTTTGTTGCTTAACATGTGTTTGAGAGTTGATGCAAACTTGGGCATCAAGCATGATGGCATCCGCAGCTTATGTCAAATGTAGTTCTTGGAAAATTTGAAAAATTTTTCCATTTGATGACCGGCTTTTTCATGAGCTTTGCTCATTTAAACGTGAGGGTAAGGAATAGAAGTTTTGGATTTGGGGTTTTCAACCGAGGTTCAAAGACAACTCTGGTTTGGTTTTGGGTTTCGGACAACTTGAGGATAGACATAGTTGGTACCTCCGTTATTAGTAGGAAGTTCCTTGTCCTTTGTTGCCTCGGGTTCACTTTCCACTACCTTCGGGAGAGAAGAAGAAGAGGTAGTAGGAATAGCGGGTCCATCATATGAAGCACAACTTCGGTTGTGATCGCTTTGCATCGCCCCTCGGATTAGCGATCGTGTTGCTAGGTAAAGTACCGAGCCAGGGTTGATCATTTAAAGACTTCTTAATGTCGTAAATCGGCTAACCAACAACCTATTCATTTCCTCTTGGGATTTCATGAATTGCTTCAACAACTCATCGATGATGGTCCAGTTGGAACAATGGCTTGATTTTGTGTAGGAAAATTCGCCTCTATTGTTTGGATTAGGGCCTTGATTTTGAAAATTTCCTTGATTATTGCCATAAAAATACCACGGGTTGAAATTTCCCGACCTTGGTTTCTATTGAAATTTCCTTGGTGTTGGAAATTTTGACTTTGATTTTGAAAACCGTTATTCGACTAAAATTACCTTGGTTTTGAAAACCTTGGTTCGCTCTATTTCGATTTTGATTACGGTTTTGGTTTTGGTTGAAACCGGGTGGTCCAGGTAGTGGTTAGGACGGTGGTCCGGGTCCATAGGAGCACGGTATTGGTTGCCTCTGAATTGGAAATCCCGCCCACAAGATTTACTTCAAAAGGGTTACCATCGGTGGCCATACAGCTTGTAATAGGCATGGGGCCACCGCAAGTAACACATACTTCCACTTTCTTAACTGCAGCAGGAGGTGAAGTTTGTGGAAAAGAAACTTTCTTTTGGTTAGAGAGCCAAAGCTTGAATTGCTTCCGTGAGTTTGTCAATCTTAGCATCGGTGCTAGATTGACTCACGAGCGATGAAATAGAAGGACCAACACCGACTTGGGAAACAACCGGTTTGCTTCGTGCGGTCGGACTTTAGACTTGTTTTCAATGATCGCTAAAGCTTCTTTTACGCTTTTGCTTAAGAAATTTCCTCCGTGGAGGAATTGAGAGAATCTTGATCGATTGACTCACCCATTATAGAAAGTATCGAGTTGCATCAACTCGGAGAAACCATGGTGAGGACATTTCATGAGCAACTCCTTAAAACGATCACACGATTCATCAAGGATTCATCAAACTTTTGTGTGAATTTGATGATTTCGTTTTAAGACTCGTGGTTTTGGAAGGTGGATAGAATTCGTTCACAAATTTCTTCACGTGTCTTCCCATGTTTCGATCGATTGAGGGGTTGTTTTTCAAGCAAAATCCGGCTTGTCCTCAACGGAAAATGGGAATAGAAGAAGCTTGACAAAGATCGGTAGGGACATTCTTGTATTTGATGGTAGATGCAATCTTGTTAAACCATCGAATATGAGCATGAGGATCATCCTTTCAAAACCATAGAATTGACTTGAGGTTACAAGATTTAGTAACCCGGTTTGAGTTCAAAATTTTCACCACAATGGTGGGATAACAATAGCATCTCCATACCCATCGATGGGTGCTGGAGAAGCTCACACATAGGACGTTCTTCCGCCATGATAACGGAAGTAGTGTGAGCGATCCGGATCTCGGATCCGACCGATGGGCGAACGTCACGGACACGCCTTCTTGGAATCTCGACAGCTCACGAAATGGGCTTCTGAGACCTAGAAGAGCGAGCACGCATACACCGAGTTAACTATAAGAAATCTCGAGTTAAGGGAATTATGAAAATGAGGAAAGAAGAATCTTTTGGGTTTTATGGTTTTATATATATGTAGAAACAAAAGAAAAATATTTTTGTGTTTTATATATTTTAAGATTTTTTTGGATTTTTGATTTTTATAAGAAAATATAGATATATATAGATGGTATGAACAAGGAGTGAATATTCAAATCACTAATGCTAAACATAAGTTAATTATCACACTCCCGGCGCGGCTAAAATTTGATTGGCTCCCAAACGGTAAAGTTTATTACAAGTCAACCACTTGTGAATGGTCAACCGTAATAAAAGCGGATAGCTTGAGAACGCAATGCAATTAAGTCCAGGAGAGTTTAGTGTTTCTCCAGGTCGTTAAGTCCCAACGAGCTATGCGACTGAATAACCAAACGTATAGTGATCGGGTGATAATGAACAAGAAATGGGGTATGATTTTGAATAACTATACCTAAAGAAAAAGTTTGTAAATTACAGGGGCTTAAATGCAAATTAAAGAAAACTAAAAAGCTAGATTATATTAAATAAACGCTATCACTATTTTTAAATTTTGATTTTCTTGATTTTTCTTTTATAAATTTGAATTAAAACTAATTTTAAACTTTAAAACTAAATTAAAATACTAAAAATTATGAAATTAAATAGGAAAATTATGAAACTATTTTTCAAAAATCTAAAATAACTAAACAAACTTTTGAAAATTGGATTTGTATTTTTCTGATTTATATTCTAATTTCTATGATTTAAAAACTATTTTAAACTAATTAAATTGCTAAAAATTTTAACTAAGAAAAATCTGGAAAAATTATTTTTTTGCTTTTTATATTTATCTTAATCTATGAAAATTGAAAACTTATTTTTTTTGAAGATTTTCGATTTATTTGTATTAAAAGCTATTTAAAAGTCCTAAAATTGATTAAAATCAAGAAAATAGCAAACAGTGATGAAAAATTATGAAAAATTCAGAAAAGTCTAAAATAATATTCTAAATCTATGAAAATATAAAACTAGGGCTTATGTGTAAGATTATGAAGTCAAGTGAAAGCGCTTAAGTAATAAACAACCTAAATTAAGCTATAAGCTCTTGTGGTGAACCGAACCTACCACTACTTGAAATAGGCTAAATCTAAGTGGAAACAACTTAATCCAGCCAAATGAGAGCTTAGAATCCTATCACGAAAGCAAATTATAAAATTCCAACTACTTAGCTAGGTTCAAAAGCAGTTCAGCTACTACTTTGTAGCTTGAAAATAAGCCACTCAAATAAGTGAAACTCAAAACCGGATGTGGGATCCTAAACTAGACACGCAAGGGACTTATAAACCAAAAATCAGACCAAGGCAAGCTCTCATGAGCTTGTTAGTAGCTCTGCACAAACCTGTGCACACTCAGTATACACTGAGTGTGTGCACATGGCACTTTTGAGCCATTTGACAAGCTGATTTGAAGCTTATAAAAAATTACAAAAATTTCACAAAAATCAGATTCCAACTCTTGACCAATTGAACTTATTAAGTCCAAAGTTTCACTTGAATTGATCCAATAATGAATCAATGAAAATTCTACCAAGTTGGGTGAAAAACAGATTTTTCAACTTTGACTTTTGAAACAGAAATGAAAAGTTGACTAAAATGAATTTTGAGCTTAAATTGTGAACTGAATGTGATGTTTTAAGCTAAACTAAAGCTATATTAAGCTACTCTAACTAGTTTCTAAACATAAATCAAGCTTATGATCTGTAAAATTCCAACAAATATGCAAATTAGGACAGATTTAAATGATTTTGACTTTTATGGTTCCAAGGTTCAATTTAATGGACAGAGTTGAGCATAAGAAACCTAAGGAATACCTAAATGTCCAATCTTATCTAGTAACCTAGACTCTAAATCAGCTTAACTGCTAATCTCAAACACTCTTAATGAAACTTCAATGCAATCTATTTTACCATACACTTAAATTTCACCAATTCCAATAATGAAACTATAATCTAACTACTAAATATGAACTAAAAGCAGCAGAAACAACAATGAAGCACCACAAAAACAGATTATGCAATATTCTTGTTTAGAAAGGAAGCTTACATGGGATCCTAGCCACTATGGCTTGCAAACCAGCAAAGTACCACTAACCTAAACTCTGTTATCACCCCCAATTGAATACCATTCAACCCAAAACAGGGGTTTAATATTAGACATGGGGTTCAAAACAGGGGGGTCAAAGGTGTTATGGCAGGGGTCAAGTGGCTTATTGGCAGGGGTCAAGTGTGTTTGTATTAATAACAAGGACCTTTCATGTAATTCACCAAACTTGAGGACTGAAATTGCCAATTTTGCAAAGTTGTTCCAAGGGTCATTCTTGCCAAGTTTCATTAGTACAAGGACCATAAAAGACATTTTTAAACTTCTAAGGACTATTTTTGCCAATTTTAAAACTTGAAGGACCAAACTTGTAAATTCTCAAAACTTTTGAAATTTTTCACCAAAGGACTAATTATGACAACTTATGATTTCAAAAGGACCTTTGGTGACTTTTCTTTAAAATAAGTGCTCGGGGACTATTTCGCCAATTTTGAAAGTCGGGACCGAAACCGCCAATTATGCAAACTTAGCTCGATTTTCATCGATTTTAAACATTTTGCATCCGAAACATATAAAATACACTTTTGGGATATTTTCAGTATTTTGATGCATTTCTGAGCGTTTTTAAATGTTTTGCAGTTCAGATTTGACCAAAAATGATGAGTATTTACACACTCATCAAGGAGGGAACTTCTTTTTGTAGGCGTAGCATAATGTGGTCGATACATACCTCAAAACCGGAATCTGTAAATTCAGGCGTAGTATAATGTGGTCGACACATAAGAAGGTTGGTTACCTAATTGTTAAAGGGTGTTTGGAATAGCTTTTTTTTTTGCTACATATATGCATATTTTTAGAAAGAACCTGGTTTGGAGTGTATTGATCGTCAAACTAATTCTTCTCATCGCATTTTCTTTAGGATGAGAATATAAGCGGTTTCGGGTAAAAATGAGATTATGTTGAAGGACTTGCACAAATTTAAAAGGCGACGTAATAACGATAGGCACAAAAACTAAGTTATTCCAAACATCCCTTAACCACCTAATGCCTTTTAGTCTTTTGTGAGTAATATTACAAAAATATCATCATACAACACTGTTATGAGATCACCATATAAGAAATAACAATGTGCAATGCGTCAAATTTTCATAATCTTGATCTTACTAACTACCAAGTTTTAGCCTTCTTAACTTACAACCTAAACATGGTCATCCATATAATTAGAAATTACATAACAACGATTTCGCATCTAATATCTAATCACCTATCCTCTTATAGACTGAGCATTCAATATCAATGACTCGTACTAACAGCAATCGATAACTAACTTATGTTTCAAAAATCGATCGTATAACTAATACCATAGCCTCCTATGAAAAAGCCTAATCCATGGCGTTAATAACCTTTGATCTTACTACTTCACAAACTTGCAAACGCGGATAATACATAAATCACTGAAAATTGCATGCTTAGATAAAAATGAGCAAATGCAGGCAGTATTTCCTAGACAATTTAACAGGTCTTATCTATAAGTAAAATCAGGAAAAATAAGCAATCCTAAACAACCCTTAAATTAAGTTCAATTGAACCAAACAAAAGAAAAACAATAATATTTAACAAATACAATACTTGCCTAACATAACACTAAAAACAGATTGTTGTATTAGTAAGCTCATAAGCCCACATATAAGCTTAAACAAACACTCTCGAAAGCTGACCATAGAAGTTGCTTGTTCATTAGCAGTTAAGTTTTGCAATAAGTCAAAAGTTATCCACTTATCAAAACTAAATTTAACATAACCACGAAATAAGCAAATCGGAAGTCAATATTCTACAATGCTTAGCTCAAGTAGCTAATAAATGTTTATTTATAAGTAGTTGTTGTACAAATAACTAGATTGAACACCAACTTGTCTGACCCCACCATTTTTCCTATAGTAGTGTGTCCGATTTATGGAAGACATTAATTAAGAGCATCAGAAATGGCAACGTACCTTTGGGCGTTTCTTGGTAGCCAGTGAGTGTGTATCTGTGGATAGGGTGGTTACAAATTTGACGTACTCTTCAATTTGGCCTTTAAGAAATCCAGGTGGTGATGATGATCCTGTCTCACAGCAGCATATGCAAAATATTCATTATTAACTGATGTTGAATGCAAGTCCGTCAATTCCCTGGGATCAATATCAGTGTGCTCTTTGTATAGATAGCTAGTAATGGATACCTGGTGCATATCGAAAAACAGATAATCAATAACACACAACGGAAGATCATAAAAAACAATCTTTAGTTCATTATAAATATAGTATTCGCTTAAAAAAATGCACATAACCAAATTACAGTAGGCCAACAAAAAAGTAGCTGCTAAGTTATTAACTGAATGATATTGCTAATACTACAAACATGAATTACAATATAGGTGCCACATCCATACAGGTTTGATATGCCTGCTCCTACAGTCACGCCCGAGCTAAAAAAAGGATCTTTAGTGCTAAGACGGTTGTTTAAAAACTGAAGGGAGGAAATCCATATACAAAATGAGTTGTATTAAATAAATGAATATACCAAATCAACCGATTCATAAGCAAAGTACACCTATGAAAAATATAAAGGTTTCATTGGAAAAATTCTTTTGAAAAAAGACCCAGCCTATACGACAAAGGATTTGTATAAACAAAATATACCTTGTAACTTTGGAAACCATGGAAGCTGGTGGGTTAGCCACCTTTTTTGGTCTCGATGATAGGCCACATGATTCCCTCTCTATTCCTATTTGGGGAAATTTATTTGGGAATCGTTCCATTGCATATGATATCCAAGCGACATTGATGTCATGGCGAACCAAAATCACCTACACAGTCTAGAAGGGTATAAGATTTCAAGTACGGAAATAAAACGGCTGCAATGAGCAATCTATCTTTTAGACCCATTTACATTTTTTCCATTTTATAGACAATAATGTAAGTGGAATATATTTAAAAGCCAAAAACTAATGTTTTCTTCATCAGGAAACATTTCAAGAAATTCATTGTGTGGTTTGGTTTCACGTACTATTTCGACAGCTTAAAACCAATGTAGTTATGTAAATACGTACAAATATCTGATTACAGCTAATATCATTACACATGGAAAAACATGTTACAAAAGTTCATGTAATAAAAAAACTAACCTTACCACACTCATTAAGACCGTTCATCCCAATCATGAGCAATGCCACTTACATGATTGGCAAGCAAGCATCAGCCATCAGCACGCCAAACTGCAAGCAACCATCAGCAACTTAATCACATTTTTAATTAAGAGATAATCTCAAATAAGCAACCTAATAAGCTAAAAAAATAAACTTATGTTTAGACTGATTCCTAGAAGTGGTGACTTCTTCACCTTGAAAAAGATGAGCAGGTTTATCATAACACACAATGGGCCGCTCCAAGTTCTACTCCTGTTCATATAATTCAGTAAATTCCTGAACTGAGTAGCAATAATTAAGACTAGTCACCCACAACCATCCATTATGTATTCATGACTAATAATTGATAACAGTCAAGATATAGTCACATTATGGATTAACATATTTTTACCTTATCGATGAATCTTTTTCAGCTCTCCATGACTTCCACACTTTTGATTGTGACCCATATCATGACTATATAGTGCAACCACTCCTTTATTTGAAACTCACCTTCGGTGTCACCTTTAAATAAGAATACATATTATTGGACTACAAAGTTTAGAAGAAAAAAAATTGTGAAGAACCATACGAAACAGAGTAATCTGAGTATCTGACATTGTCTTTAAGAAAAGTAATTTACTTTTATTTTCAAATAAATATAACAACTAATAGTAAATACCTTTGTAGGAATTTGAGGATTTAGAACCTCTTTCCTTTCAATTGTGTTTTGATCTTTTCTTAGCCTGGTTGGTCTGGGCTTAAACCCTTTTGGTGCAGAGTCATTTGTCATTGGGCTCGACGCCTTTATATCGCCTCCTTTTTGAGAATTCTACAACATAAACAGTTAAGGAAAAATTTTATAAGTCGACCCATATAAAGAATTACCTGTTTTGATCCCACCAATCTGCCTATTTTTTAGTCACTAATAGAGTAACACATCCTTAATATTTGATTGATAAGAGAAATCATGAAACTAACCCCACATAACACTTCTTTTCTGACTCTGGCATCGAAGAAACACGGTCCATAAGCTGAAGTACTCTCCTTCTTGCTTCTCCAGCTTTCATTGACACTGTGTAAATGCTAGACAACCCGAACACAGAAGTTCCAACTAGACACTTCTTTCTTGTCGCCATAATGCTCATGGAAGCTTTTATTTTGTTGGGGTTCATAATGCATAAAGCCTACAAAAAGATAACCAATTGGAAAAAAAAATCTAAATAGGCTAAAAGAGGATCAAGTATTGAGGAATAAAATGGCCATTGCGAAAGCCTCTTCTAGAAATATCATACTCGAATTTTTCCAGCGGCTAAGAAAGTTTAGTATTTCTACCATCCATATAAATGGCATATCGAAATACCCTTTTATTTTCAAATAAATATAACAACTAATAGTCAATACCTTTGTAGGCATTTGATGATTTAGAACCTCTTTCCTTTCAAATGTGTTTTGATCTTTTCTTAGCCTGGTTGGTCTGGGCTTAAACCCTTTTGGTGCAGAGTCATTTGTCATTGGGCTCGACGCCTTTATATCGCCTCCTTTTTGAGAATTCTACAACATAAACAGTTAAGGAAAAATTTTATAAGTCGACGCATATAAAGAATTACCTGTTTTGATCCCACCAATCTGCCTATTTTTTAGTCACTAATAGAGTAACACATCCTTAATATTTGATTGATAAGAGAAATCATGAAACTAACCCCACATAACACTTCTTTTCTGACTCTGGCATCGAAGAAACACGGTCCATAAGCTGAAGTACTCTCCTTCTTGCTTCTCCAGCTTTCATTGACATTGTGTAAATGCTAGACAACCCGAACACAGAAGTTCCAACTGGACACTTCTTTCTTGTCGCCATAATGCTCATGGAAGCTTTTATTTTGTTGGGGTTCATAATGCATAAAGCCTACAAAAAGATAACCAATTGAAAAAAAAATCTAAATAGTCTAAAAGAGGATCAAGTATTGAGGAATAAAATGGCCATTGTAAAGCCTCTTCTAGAAATATCGACTCGAATTTTTCCAATGACTAAGAAAGTTTAGTATTTTACCATCCATATAAATGGCATATCGAAATACCCTTTTATTTTCAAATAAATATAACAACTAATAGTCAATACCTTTGTAGGCATTTGAGGATTTAGAACCTCTTTCCTTTCAATTGTGTTTTGATCTTTTCTTAGCCTGGTTGGTCTGGGCTTAAACCCTTTTGGTGCAGAGTTATTTGTCATTGGGCTCGACGCCTTTATATCGCCTCCTTTTTGAGAATTCTACAACATAAACAGTTAATGAAAAATTTTATAAGTCGACCCATATAAAGAATTACCTGTTTTGATCCCACCAATCTGCCTATTTTTTAGTCACTAATAGAGTAACACATCCTTAATATTTGATTGATAAGAGAAATCATGAAACTAACCCCACATAACACTTCTTTTCTGACTCTGGCATCGAAGAAACACGGTCCATAAGCTGAAGTACTCTCCTTCTTGCTTCTCCAGCTTTCATTGAAACTGTGTAAATGCTAGACAACCCGAACACAGAAGTTCCAACTAGACACTTCTTTCTTGTCGCCATAATGCTCATGGAAGCTTTTATTTTGTTGGGGTTCATAATGCATAAAGCCTACAAAAAGATAACCAATTGGAAAAAAAAATCTAAATAGGCTAAAAGAGGATCAAGTATTGAGGAATAAAATGGCCATTGCGAAAGCCTCTTCTAGAAATATCATACTCGAATTTTTCCAGCGACTAAGAAAGTTTAGTATTTTACCATCCATATAAATGGCATATCGAAATACATCAAGTCTCAATCACAAATTTCATGCCACAAAGGAGTGCAAAATTTGTTTGCTTAAACAAATTTATTACGCTATGTTAAATATGTCAAAAATTTATGCTAAATTGCTAAAATACTAATACATGAGTAATGTTTAAGGTTAACCAACAATGCTCACCATCGTAATCCGCTAGAACTTTGAAGATAATCTTCTTCAAGTCATTTAGTTTTAGGATACTACTACATTACTTCATGACGAAGCCATCAATGAACCTTCCTCCAATTGCCAAACAACAATAACTATACTAAGCTTTTCTTTTGTGTTTATCCGTCACAAAATAATATATATATATATATATATATATATATATATATATATATATATATATATATATATATATATATATATATATATTATGACATAATCACATGAAACATCATACCAACCTGTAAATTCCAATATTCCCTTCAGAATATTTGCCAATAACCTGCAACTTTGAGTCACCTCTTGGCTTCGTCTGCAAATCAAAACAATACCTTCCTCTTGTCTTTGTGTTTATAAGAGATGGATGCGGAAACTTTGGGGGAAGTTTGGCGGGATCGGTGGAAATACAAAAAAAAAAATCAATACACAATGATGATACGAAAAAAAAATCATGTATGATTAAAGCAACCATACCTTGATGTGTAGTTTATTTTATGTAATTAGGTGGTACAATCTTGAAAGCTTCGCTTGTTTATCAAAACCCTCTTTAATCCGGCCATGAATTCATTTTTTTAGGAAGAAGATGAATGGCCGATGGAAGATGTAGCGGGTCGCAAGATCTGGGAAGGGTGAAGAAGTGTCTGGAATTTTTGAAGAGGAGAGTGTGTTTTTTTACTCTGTGTGTGGATTCTTCATGTAGAGAGGCGGTGGGAGGTGGGAGGTGGGAGAAGCTATAATTTGAGAAGATACAATGAGGCGGTGGAGTAACATTTAATGCTCATTAAATGCTGAGCCACTCATTTTCAAACACGTGTTCAACAACCAACCCATATCCTGCTCTATAGTTATATTAGATAGATAAAGATAATAGATCTCCATAAAATCTCGAAATAATTGTCATATTCATTTTTTTGGGTGTCTCAAAATAATTGTCGCATTCTATTTTAGGTAATAAAAGAGAATTTAGTGGAGAATATTCTATTTAGTGGTTAAAATTTGTAGGTCCCACTTTTATTAAACTATGTCTGTCATGCGGTGTGATAATTTTGAGACGGAGGGAGTAATAGATAATAGATAATTAGATAATAGATAATAGATAGGGATTAGTTCTAGAGAAAACCTTCTTAAACTAAAAAACGTAGGATGCATGGTGAGCATGACACGTGTTAGTGTGATCAAGGGTAATTGGGTATGTTGCTAATATTTACAATCCGAAATTTTGCATCTTAACATTTTTTAATTTCTGAAACGTGGGAAATTCATTAATAAGTTACTACGAAGTATTTTAATTTACTCCTGAAGTTTGTTCATCTTTAACGCATCATAAGCATGGTCATTACAACATTATTGTCAGTCGTTACGAATTCCCATCGTGCATCAAAACAAGTTTGCATCCAATATTATATAGATTAAATCTTGTTGCATCATAAATTATTTATAAATATTAACATAACATATTTGACAAAAGCATAATTTTAAAGAATCATTCCAAATATGAGAATATAAATATGTGGATCTGCATCATCTTTAAGCTGTCAAAAATTACAGGGTATGTTTGTGAAAATAGATTGTCTTGATCTTTGGTCTTTATTCTTGATCTTTGGTCTTTATTCTTAAAAAGATTATAAAAGAGATTATTTTATAAAATTCATGTAAGAACCTTTTATTTTCGAGATTATGGAAAATTATTTTTTATAATCTCTTATGTTTATGTCTGTAGAAACAAAGATTATTTTTAAGTAAATTATTTTTTAAAAAATAAGATAATCTCTCCATAATCTTATGTGCCAAACTAGCCTAAACTATGTCATGTTTAAACAATAAAAAAAAATGCTAATATACATCATTTATAAAGTATCAAACAGTCTCATCTGCATCATCATCATCCTAAAACTTCTTGCCTTTCAAAAAAAAAATCATCATCCTAAAACCATTGTGCATTCGATATCATGGTCCTTTGATACATCGAATAATCTGATCGAAATCTCTGGATCAATATGGTAGGATCGTAATACATCATCTCGAGCATCCATTTTGCATCTTTGTCATGATCATGATCCTCATCGATTTCACTATCATCATAATATCGATCATCTTCATCGTTGTCGTACATCAACGTTCCGGGAAGAATGTAATCGACAAACAAGAATGAAATTGATTAGAAAAAATGAAGCGGGGGAAAATATCGCGAGAATTAAATTGGTCAAAAAATTGAAGAATTATGAATCTGGAAAAAATAACTGAAACACGATTGAAGAGAATGACAAATTAAATAAGGATATTAAATCTCTTTTCTTTTGTTTGATTCCGTATTTCAAGCACTAGTGGTGGTGTAGTTACTCAAATGACCCTCAATTCACAAATTTAACTATTTGAAAGTTCAGTATAATCACAAAAATGCCCCTTATATTTTGGACCATGGATCAAATAAAAGTCAAATAATCCAACGGTTATTATGTTATCCTACTTGTTTTAGTTTAAGATGTTGTTTTAGTTGAACTCACTCTAAGAGACTCATGATCGTAATGTATTATAACACCAATAACACCGTCGCGTCGGTGTGCATCGAACTTTAACATTTAACATTAACGTCCCAAAAACACCCGCAACAATAACGTCCAATAACGTCAATACACCAATAACATTTCGTATTTTCACTTTCGACCCTAAACTAAAACAAACACTTCATTTTTAAAACACATATCACATTTAACATTAAAACACCAAGTACATTAAATGTTAAACGCAGATTACATTAAAACTTAAAAAAAAAACGACATTAAGCGTTAAAGGCGAATTAAATAAAACTACTAAAACTTAAAAAGCGAATCATCCGAGTCCCAACCATCGAGGCGGTTGGCGGAGAATAAAACTCCCATTCATGTATCGACTCTCCATGATGTCGAAGAAGTTGTCTTTAGTCTTGAGCTTCGTGCTTTTGCTCACGACGAGCGGCCTCTTCACGTCTCTTCTTCCATAATCTCCTTAAGGTTTCTTCATCTCGTTCCAGTTCTTGGGAGGAAGCCTCACTTAACCATTGGGGTGGTTTGAAAATCCACTGTGGATTGTTCACGGTGAACTTGGAACAATTGGGAGGTACGGATGTTTTCAAACCCAGGAAAGACATTTTACGGAGGTGTAGAGTAAACATCGGTTCCGCAAGTGATTTGGAAAGGTGGTTTCGGCAACTTTCTGAAATTTGGAAAATTCTTGAGAAAAATCTTTGCGAGACATTTTTGTGTGTGAGTTGTGTGTGTAACTTGTATGTGTTGTGTGTTCTAAACAACTACGGTAGAGTTGTTTATATAAAGAGTTGAATTTTGAAGCTGAATAAATCCGCTCATATTTGATTTTAAATTTCAAATTTGAATTTGAATTTATCCATGAAATTGACCAAGTATAATTTAAATTTGAATTTGAATAGGTGGAGGGTGTAAGTGAAAATTTATTTGAAATGGTTTAGGGGTGAAATGAAACTTTTTAACGTCGTTGGTAAACCAACGCTATGCCACCAACGCCTAATAACGCGATGCTTCCAGCGGTATAACGCCTAATAACGGCGTTATTAAGGCAATAACGGCGTTATGCCGTTACCTTTGTGAGTGCTCTAATAGGTAATATAACTTGAGTGGATAGTAAAATTTGTATACATGAAAAACCGTGTCGTTCACACATATTATTATTAGGCTTAAAGGTTTGATGAGAATAAAATAAAACTAAGAGAGGATGGAGTGGTACCCTAATACTCTGGGTGTCACATCAGCTCTATCCAATAAAAATCCTCTAACTCAAAACTACCCAATTTTACCCTAACACTACCCTAAGTAGAGGGAGTGGTACCCTAGTACCCGAATTCCATATATATTTTTTTTAAATACATAAAATCACATACAATATTTAAAATAAAAACATACCATTTCATTAAAAATAAAAACATTACATAATACTTTAAAAAAAACATAACATAATACTTAAAAATAACTAGATTAAAATTAAAAACCCACTAATCATCGAGATGCGGCAAGTATTGACGTGCTACGTGCTCCGTGAGATCATATCGAAGACGGTCATGGAGAACTTCGTCTAGTAACTCCGCTACCACACTGTCTTCGAACACTGGCTGGACCGGCTCATCCATTATATGAACCGGTGAGATTGCCCACCCCTCGCGTTTTATAACCATATTGTGCAAAATAACACACGCATGAACTTGATTGGCAATCTTCGCTTTGGTCATAGCTCGGAGAGGTCGATCGAGAATTTTTCATTTTCCTTTGAGAGCACCAAAAGCTCGCTCGACAACCTTTCTCGCCCCCTCTTGTAACCGTAAATCTCTTTCCTTTGGGTCGGTTGGACACGGGTATGCTTTAACAAGTGTGGACCACTTAGGATAGATTCCATCCGCCAAATAGTAGCGCGTTTGTAAGCGTCCATTCACGTGGAATGAACTATTCATCGTCGTTCCATTTCGATCAGAAGATACAAGTCATCTTGATTCAATACGTTGATATCGTTGTTTGACCGGTGGACCAAAAAGCATGCCAAATCCCATATCTTGTGACGCGGTGACTTCAAGCATAATAGTAGAACACCATAGTCACCTCTCGTATATTGCCTCTCAAATGCCTAGGACAATTTTTCCATCGGCGTGTGTACGGTCAATGCTACCAAGCATCCGGGGATGTGATGCTTCGCTTCATGGGCACGGAAAATGCGAGCAGGTCGTGTGTTGTCGGCCCACGAGGTACTCTCGACCGTACAACTCAATGATGGCCTCACAAAAATAATCAAGACTTTCACGTGGCGTTCTTGCGGACATGCATAAATATTCATCATACTCATCGGGGGATTGGTTGCGGTCATGAGTTGCCTAACGGCCGATGTGATTTTGTTTCGCAGTGAAACTTTTTTTTTTTTCAATCGCGTCATAGCCTTCTTGAAAATATGAGTATCTCGCTTCAATGTCACCCACTATTTGCAAAACATGCTTTTCTCCATTCGAATTTTTTAAAGTAATTGTCGTTGTACTTTGGTGTTTCAACGAACCAATCATTCTCTAAAGTTTCAAGACCTATTTCCGATGACGATTTACGCTAGTTCGGCTAGAGCTTGCCGTGTCTTCAAGATCTTGAGCCGCTAGTTGAAGCATATGTTGCAACGAGCTACCCGTGGATAGCTCGTCGGACAAAGACGGAATAACGTATTCGGAAGAATCGGAAGACATTTTTTTTTTAGAGATTAGTGTGTGTTTTTTTTGAAAGGTGGGGGTAATTATTTTTTTTTTTTGGAGAGATTAGTGTATGTTTTTTGAAAAAAATGAGTGTATGTTATTTGGTTTTAAAGGAATTTTTTTTTTAATTATTGCATGTAACCGTTGGATATTTCAAACGGTCGAATATTTCAAATTTAAGCATGGTACTCGCTCGAGCTCACAACTCGATTTTGCTACTCGATTGGACTACGCGATTTGCTCGGGGCGGTGTACCCGCTCGGGTTCATGAACTCGATGGACTACCCGAGCTCCACTCCTTCCTCCCTAAGGGACTATGATGCTATATGCGGGAAAAAATTTTGCTTGTAGCCTACGATGCTTATTTAGTTTCATACTTTAATTACTTGACTCTTATCTCATGCAATGACCATAAATTCTAGCTTAAACGAGCCAATATAAATATGATCGCGAAGACTATATAAATGCTAGTTAATTTTATGTTAATTTTGATACATCAAGAAGAAATCGTAAACAATTAGTTTGATTAACTAGCAAACTTATGCGGGTTTTATTTATTTATTTATTTATTTGTATAAACATAAGGCACACACTTTAGCAATTTGTTTTTGCCTAATTCAGTAGGTTTGTTGCGAGCTATTAAGATCTCAAGTTCCAATTAATAATTGTCTTCGTATATTACAGTTTGTAAGAATATATATGTATAAATACTTTATACTATTTGTTGAGATCAGCTCTTGTGTTTATTGACACTGAGATTCTATCGTCACAATCCACAATCCATATGATGATCCTACCAAAATTGTGGATATGAAAATAAAAGGTTTTGATAAAATTAACTGATGGAGTCGAAGGAAAATAAAGGATTTGAAGAACAACAAGATAAACACCCTAGTTTAACTTTTATTTTTCTTTGTTTACTTGTTTTGGTTGTATCGTGATTTTAAAAAATAGTCTCGTCAATTATTGAAACTAGTAGGTCTTAAATATGTACATGTGACAGTTTTTTTTAACATCACTTAATTTACGTTCCTTATAGAGAAAGCATCTTCCTCAATTCACTAACTAGCGAGTCTGCATGTGATGCGTGAGTCTTAGGTAATTATATTGTCTTAGAATAAATAATTTTAAAATTTTAAACATTCCTTAGCATGTCCTAAATAATTTATTAAATAGTAGACATACAAACAATTTAAGAAATTCGAAATATAAGACTTGACATCTAAAAAATGTCCTAGTTGGATTATAATATAGTAGAGATTTCACAGTTCTTTCCAGTCCAAACCCAAAAGCCACGTAACTTTTCTCACATTTACCCTAATCTCATTATTGCAAACGCAGTCACCCACTCACCCTACACTCAAATCACTTTATCAATAACACTCATGAATGAAGAACAACAAGATGCCCTTTTCTTATATGGCATCCATGTTAACAAAGACGCCCCACCCTACCACGCTAATTTCATACCGGCGCCACCACCCTCCTACAACAGCAACCAAAGACGCCCCACCCTACCACGTTTTTTTGGTACGTTTTTTTTATACATCCGAAAATTTTTTCACAAATATCGTTTTTGGTCTTAAAATAAAATAGATCCGTAATTTTTTAATAAATATCGTTGTTGGTCTTAAAATAAAATAGAACCGTAATGTTTTTGATAAATATCGTTTTTTGTCTTAAAAAATAGAACCGTATTTTTTTTGATAAATATGCGTTTTTTGGTCTTAAAAAAAATAGATCCGTAATTTTTTTTTTTTTGATAAATATCGTTTTGGTCTTAAAAAAAATAGATCCGTAATTTTTTTTTGATAAATATGCGTTTTTTGGTCTTAAAAAAAAATAGATCCGTAATGTTTTTAATTTTATAGATCCGATTTTTTTTGTAGATCTAATGATTTTATGTTTGTAGATCTAACATTTTTTAATTTTTTACGGTACCGCCACTCTCATGGGACAAGTAGTGGGACGATGAGCAGGAGTCATATTTATTGCGGAAATAATGGAGTATAGATTTGTACATTATGCTTTACATTTTGTATTAATTGGTGATGGGGTGTATTAATTGTTTGGTCGAAGCTTGTATTAATGTGTTGTATATAATGCATATGTGGTTGTAAGTCTGAATTTTGTGCTTTAATGTGTTGTACATCATGCTTTAGTACTTTCAAGTCTGAAAAGTCTAAAAATTAAATAGGAGAGAGAGTGGTTTGTGCATTATAAGTAGTATAGATTATGACCTTTAGAAAATTGCATGTTATGTATGCGCTGTTATTGTTCTAGCATTATGTTTTTTTAAACATGATTGTTGTCCATTGTTTTGCCGTTAATATTTTAGCACTATACAATAGATATGAACAAAGTTGATGTTAGGAATTAGAAATTCCATAGTGAAGTGTCGGTCACCCCATATATAATCTAGCATAAGTTAGCTTTCGTAGACATTCGTCATTTACTAGTTATTTAGTTTAGTGCAACACCGTGGAGGACGGACGGTCTTTACCCATTGTATTCACGATCCACGGTCAGAAGGAGGACGTTTAGTTTGTAACTATATATACCTCTACCTCCCAAGGTAGAGGTTTGACCTTTCATTCATCTTAATCTAACCTTCTATGTTTTCTTTCACTTTCTCTCTGAGAAGGCTCCCACTTTTCTCTCTAAAACTTCTAAACAATTCGACCCATTTGATATGTTATGATGTGTCTATGAAACCAATATGTTACAAATGGTATCAAGAGCCATGGTTAGATCATCTCTTACATATCCTTGGATTTCTAGTGGTTTTTAGATGGTTTTTGAGGTTGAAAAAGTTTAATGGTTTTTGCATCATTTGGATCATTTCTAGTGTTAAAGCTTGGATTTTGATTGTACTTTTTTGTTTAGGATCATCATAAGTGTTTAGGTTTTGATTTGGAAGGCTTGAATCACTGTGGTTGAGCTTGTTTTGGATTGAAAAGTGTGTTTTGAAGTTTTTCTTGCTAGCGACTTGGTTCTCGTAGTGTTTTTCATCGTAGCGACTTGCTTGATAAAAGTTAGCGAGTTCTGATGTTAGTTGTTAGCGACTTGAGCCTAGCGACTTGTCTATTGAGACAAGCCGACAAATAGTACAAGTTAGTGGATTCTCCACTACGGCTAGCGACTTGGTAAGGTTAGCGACTTGCTTCAGAAATTGTTAGCGAGTTGTAGTACAAATTGTTAGCGACTTGGTGTTAGCGACTTGGACCTTAGCGAGTTGCTCTTTAGCGACTTGACTGTGTAGCGACTTGGTGCTTTAGCGACTTGTGTCCAGCGACTTTGGTCTTAGCGACTTGGGCTTAGCGACTTGGTTCAAGAATTCTTAGCGACTTGAGCCTTTAGCGAGTTGTTACTAGCGACTTGTTGACTTTTCTCGACAAAACTTCAAACGGCCATAACTTTTGAACCGTAACTCCATTTTCAGCGTTCTACCCATCAAAACGACCGTGAGAACGAGGAGAATGGCACGCCGAATGAAACATTCGAGGCCTAAATCCGATCCGAACAGAAGTTATTGAGGTTTTTATGTTTTTAGACCTAAATTTCTCCGTAAAAAGGAGCATAAACCAATCCAAATCTCAACCAAACAACATCTCTGCTATTCCTACAAACAATCATAAGTCCTAAGACACAATTGTCTATCATTGTGACAATCCATCAGTCATCTTAACACGTTCCATTGGTCATTGCTTGACGGTTTGGTCTTGATTTTAGTAAAATCCCGCGAAAGATTCTATTTCTCGGTTTAAATCATAGACTTGTAAAATCCCGTGCATTCTACCACATCATGTCTTACTCTACTGACCTAGTGATTTCAGAAGTGCTTAAATTGTATGATGTTGTGGACAACAATGATAATGTATGCTACACTGATCGATTAAAGATGATTGAATTAAGCAATGAGGATGTGAGATCTCCGTGTTCAGAATCTAAAGAGAGAATTGCACAGTTTAGGCTATAAAATGCCATGCTAATGGAAAGTAACATTGAACCTTATCGACTACTTCACTCTACTTTCGTCATGCTTTTGTCCACATTAGGGATCGAACATGTAGTGCCATCTTCCGTCGGGATTTACCTACACCGACTAGAAACTTCTTGTTGAACTTAGAACAATTGGAACAACAACTTGATAAAGAAAAGGTTCAAAGGATAGTTCGGTCTTGCACTTCGGTGACCCACAAACAATTTCGATCGGTCATCGGTGGGAATTTACATCGATTATGATCAAGACATGGTGAAGTGTCTTTCAAGAAACACAGCTGGAATAGAAATTAAGCGTGTTCATAGAGACACTTATCCATCTCATGGATAATGTGGAGAAGTACATTGAGGAAGTTACTCAGACGGATGAAAAAGTGGATGAGTTTACAGTGCGATTGAGTGATTGTTGTGATAAGTTGGGTAATGTATCTATTGAAGAATCGGGTGTTCTTGAATGCGAATGTCGAGACAACAAATAATGATGAGTCGGGTAAAGCACTAGATGATGGATCATTGACCGAATCTGAGGCTCGAGAGATAGATAAGCTTGACCTGACCGGCGGTCCGGTGACTCTTGTTACACATGATGTGGATGCGATATCGGACGAGAAATTGAGCGGTGTCATGTAATGAGGTACCATTCTTGTTCAACACAATGCATCTGCGAAAGTACTTAAACAAAGCGATCATGATCTTGAACATGACTTTGATAAATCTTACATGGCGAGGTGAGTGCGAGATTAAGTGTTTCAAAACAAAAGATATGGTTGATAAAAGCTTTTGATGAACTTTCAAACAAATTCTCAAATCTTGAAAACATTGCATTTCACTTGAAATTGCGATCTGAGTAAAGAAGAAAGTTTTCAACTTAACAAACCATGTAAAAATCCGGAACTTCACGAATTCCGTGAACTTTTGAAATTAACACTTTGAAAGCTCGACTTCAAGACAAAGACTCAACCATTTACAATCGAAGAAACATATTTACATCTTGAATGTGAAAAGTAATTTAGTCATGAATACACAAGACATTGATGCTACTATAACAAGAAATAATAAACTGTCAATTTATGTGGCTAAATTACTAAAGGAAAATGAGTCTTTGAGAAAGCATCACATAGAACTAAGTGACTCTATCAAAGAAGCTAGAACTAAGTCAATGGAACAAACAAACCCTTTGATAGCAAAGATTGATGAACTCAAAGCTCAACTTCAGGAAAGGAGTTTCGCCATTGTTGCTTTAAAAAATGAGCTCAGAAAAACAACAGGGAATAGTATGAGCACTAAGTTTTCAAAACCATCAAACTTGGGGAAACCAGTTATTAGACAACCGAATGCGTTTAGATCCGAGCGACTAAAATTTTCAAATCGCGGTTTGCCTCCCAAGTTGATGCGAAACAAGTTTGACAAAACCGGTCACTTCACCTCACTTGCCTAGGAAAATTGATATGAATGACTTGTATAAGAACTCTTATCTAGAAATGGCTAGAAAGAAGCGCAGAATCACAAAGAAGGAATTTTAGGTGCAAGACCTAGGATGATGAATTCTTGATTTCAAGGCACCGCTAGTAGTTCTAAACCATTACCTAGGAACACTAATCTAAAGACTAGGGATTGTCTTATCTCTAAGAGTAGTTGCGTTTCGATTAAAGCTATTCCATAGCGAGATCACTCTAAGAAATCTAGATCTATTTACGAATCCAAACAATTTGTTTGCTCAAAGTGTCGAAATGTATCTTTAATGCGAATCATGATAAATGTTTCACAAAACCTTGAAGAAAGTAAATGCTCATGCAATGGTACAACTGTTAAGTCTAGGATTTACACTAAGTCATCCACGGTGCATATGAAGCAAATGAAACCAAAAGCCTCGCCTAGATGGTTACCAAGCTGCTAAATCTTTAGAAACTAGGAATAAGGATAAGTCTTCCACTATACATGAAGCCTAACAATCCTAGACCTTGCCATAAGTGGATACCATCGGTAGATGTTTTAAGGATGTTGGACTTAGGTGGATACCTACGGAAAGGCTGTTCTGGATGACAAAATCAAGGTTGTTGTGAAACCCCAAAGGGTTTGGATACTAATGTCACTAACCAAAATATATGCAATCAAGTTTGTAATATTAGTGCGGTAGTCCTTACTCGATTCGAGATACTTGATCCTTTACTACATGGGTGGCTTAAAGTATGGATTACAAATGGATTGATATCTCATAACTCACGGGTTCAAGTAACTCAATCTTGATATTCATTCGGCAATGACGTCATTCAAATCGATTCGGGCCTCGTACTTCATCATAATGGCATCTGCAGATAGCACTTTAGGCCCGTTCCTCATAGAAAAGAAAGGTGTATGCTTGATGCGCTTTATCTTGAAGAGAGAAATATTCATATTTATGACCGGTCTCATCGACATTCTTCATCAACATGCTTCATGTCTCTCCCATGATCATTCGATCATCAAGTGGATCTACATTCATTGGAGTTTACTCTTATTCACTTGTTAAATCAAAATGGCAACCGGATGCAATTTTGAGGGAGAAGAGTGAATATACTACATGATGATGGATGTTTGAATAATGGTCATACTCTCCTCCAACGCCTAATGTTTTACTTACTAAGGATAAATGAGATTTATTGTTTGGGATTGATTGGGTCAAGATATGTTTGATGAGTATTTCCAACCGCTAGCGAATGTTGCATTTTTCCATGAAGTACAAGTCAGGCTACTCAAGAAGCCTAATCTCTAGTTATTCCTCAAGGCGTTGATAATTACTATCATAATATTGCAATTGCACTCATGAATAATGATCCGCTCTTTGGTATTCATTTGCCAAATCTTCACGGATTATTATTCCTTCCAATGTGCATGCTATAAATCAACCACATGAACTTAAAGGAAAATGACTACCTCATCCGCTCGAAGACATTATTGGTGAATCTTCTAGATCAGTCTCTACATGTATACTCTTAAGGAAGAATGCATTGATGTTGAGGAATCATTTGTTCCGGTTCATTCAGTGGGTTAATGTACATCCGATTGTATGTTGTTTTCACGTGTTGGGCATTTGACACAAGTTGATAACTTCAGAGTTAATCATTTATCACTTATTTGAGATTGAAGTTGACTTTTACAAAGGCGTGTTCTTATTTGATAACTTGCTCGGGCTTAAGAATTTGAGTTGAAGACTTGGTTTATCTAGTTACCAGCAGTCGCGGTGGTTGGTTGAAGACCTGGTTAACTATCACTATTAGGAGTTTCGTTGTTTTACTCGATTGTCACATGTCGATGATGTGGATAATCTCAAGAGGTGTTAATGTCTCATACTCTGTTTGAGTAGTGAGTACTTAGATATTTGCTTGAAGCATAGATTCTCGACACCGTTCTTCCATCATTAAGTGCAAGCTTAAGATACAAATGCGGGAATTCGACTTGAGTTTCAAGTTTGGTATATTGGGTTTCTTCACGGTGGTCACTCAAATTGTCTACATATGGGTTGATAAAGATAGTCAAATAGAGTTTACGTAGCAGTTGATTCTCCTTTGGATTCATTTGGGTTATTTGAGTTCTTCTCACAAGATTTCAAGTTTATGGGTATATTATGTTTCTTGATTACGAGGTATTAAAACCCGTGAGGGGAAGGAGACATATATCTAAAAGCTCAGCGAGTACACATGATGAACTTAACACTTCTACGATTGAAGTTATCCGGAAAGACAATGGTCATAACCGTAGAGAAACTCGGTGTTTAACTCGTAGCCTTTGGTGTATTATTCCAACTATTTGGGGAAGTGGTCTCGGAGACTTTTGGTATGTGTTACTTGATGTTCGATTGGAAGAAATATGAGAAGAATATTTGGGCGTGAGATGATATTGCTTATCGACATCTTCAATATGATTATGATAAAGTGCTTACAGTTCTTGCTTCATGTACACTATGTAATGATGGTTTCGATGAGATCGCAACCATCATGGGAGAGATTTGTGTACATCGGGACACACAACATGATCACTTGATCGAGCTTAATCGATTATTCGAGTTGACATCTGCAGAGAAGATCGATGATTCAACCGATTCTTGTGATGTCGTCATCTCCACTATGGTGGGTACTTGTGTACATTATGGGCGATTGGTAATATGGAAGATAATGGAATGCACATGGTAAAATGAAGATGTTGATATATTGTTCCCCAGAATAGACAAGTGGTCAATCTCGAAGAGTAATGTGTACATCGGGGACGCATAGCGAGTTCATGTGATCGTCTTGTCGTTATTCAGATTTGATAACCAGCGAGGCGATCAATGTTTCAACTTGTTACTGGTGTTATCAAGTTCTTGGGTGTTGGCGTCATTCAATGAGGCGCTTTGTCTTCAACTCTACTTCTTAGGAAATGGTCTTTATTCGATGTTTTTCGGTTTGGGGAAGCTACCAAAGATTCAAATTGAGAAGGCTCATGTTCGAGACGATTTTCTTAGATGCCTCGAATGCTTTGGTGGTGAAAGTTTAAGAGATGATGTCTTCTATCTTCCACAAAGTCTTGAGCGATCTCCTTATCTCGGTACTTGTATCATCATCTTCTTAAACTATTTCTCTATCGTTGTAAATATTTTCAAAACCAAATACAAAATATAAAACCAACAAAACAAAATAGAAAAATATAAAATCAACAAAAGCCCATAAAAATCGAGAAAATTGAAAAATACCAAAATATTGTTTTCTCTAGACATGTCTTCAGTATCGATAATATATACGGTCTTAGAAATGTCATTCAATAATGGCACGGGACTTTAGATGAAGTTCGGCGAGAAGGTGTAAAATGTCTTTCAAAACATGTCTCAAAATATGGCTTACGATTATTTTGATGTAACCCGCTTCAAAATGGCTTGCGTTATTTCATCTGTAACCCGAACTTAAACTATGGCTTGATATTATTTACGATAGCAACCCGCTCTTCAAAAGAAGGAAAGTCTTGCACTAAACATATTTTCCAAAATATCGTGCACTTATCCTAAAACAATTTGAGAAAGTATGTGAAGGCCTGTTACATTACTACAAATGTTTTCCGTCTAAAATTCTTGAGAAAAATATTTGTTGTTTTCCAAAATGGTGGTAAAATGAGTTGCTTTAACAACAATCGGTTCGAGTTTTTATTAAATTTGCAAACTCAATCAATGACTTCAGCGCTTTTAAAATTTTCAAAAATTGAGTCATTGATTGAGGGGGATAATGTTTTCAAATCTATATCATCTAACGGGCTTTCTTAATTATCCTATATGCTTAATTAAAAATTGATGTTAACCTATGTTGAAGGACTAGGTGCATAGGATATGATTGCTAGGTTTAGATGATTAGAGTTTGATGATCACAATATTCCCATACATTTATATGATCTGATTGATATGTTGCATTGACTTTTATTAGTCGATTGTTGTTTGGGTGATGTCGACCACCATATATCTGTATGTGTGTTCACTAACGTATGCGAGCATATTGGTATATAAGAATGTTCCCGATCCGGATCCCACAATTGAAGATGATTGGATGCCAAAAGGAAAGGGTAACTATATCTTGGGTTGACAAATGAAGAAGCGGAGCTTAATTGGACTTCGAGGAGAGTTGGCATAAATGCAGCGTAAGAGGTCTCCTTGCATCGATAGATGGTTTTCTTCAAGTGATTGAAGAAAGCGGAGCTTAATTTGACCTAAGTTGGTATTAAAATGCAACGTAGAAGTCTCATTGCATCGCCAGACGGTTTTCTTCAAGCCCTACAACAACAACATCAGCGAAGCGACTCGACCACCTAACGTATCTTTGTGCGGGAATGTAGTGGATGATACCATTTTTCTTAAAACAATTTTGATAATATTGTTTTGAAAATGGAAAAATATTGTTTTTGAAAATAAATGGAACTTAATTTTGAAAATCACCGGACTTTATTTTATCAAAACCTAAGTCACTCAATCATCGACTACAGTCATCGATTGAGGGAGAGAGTGATTTAAAATAAAATATTTTCAAACGATATCTCTTCATAAAAAGTCCGGTTTGTACAAAAATTTAGTGGTGATCTAAAGATTTAATGTTATGTCATGGTATGATTTTCTTTAAAACTCTAAGATCTTACAAAATGAAATTTTTACATTCTTGTTTGATTGTGAAATTGTTTTATTTTACTTAAAGATCGTTTAAAACTATCATACGACACTAACAATCTTTAATGTCTAGAGTTGGTCCATCTCGGTCAATTTCAAAATTAAATCTTGCCACGTCTTTCCTAAAATTTTCTAAATGATTTAAATCGATGGGATCACAAATCTCAAATGGTTTGATATTTTGATCGGGGAGATCGTGATTTAAATCTCAAATCTTTTAATAAATTGGTTTTAGTCCTTCAAAGCACTCCGCCTCCATGTGCCAAACGATTTCAAATATACAATGCACATGTTGAGGAGGAGGATTTATCCAAAAACAAGATGAGTATTTAAACACAGCCACAAGTTCTCCCATGTTTTATAAACCTTATTAAATCACTTGGGATCCAAAATCTCAAAGGTTTGATATTTTTGATCGGGAGAATTTGTGATTTAATATGAAATTTGATAAAGGTGATCATTTGATTCCATGTCTTGGCTCTCTCTAATATCGCTAAACTCTTTCATATATTGATGCACATATTGAGGGGAGCGAATGGTTTCTTAATGGCATGTGTGATCGTATATGTGCTTCAAAGAACTCTTGCCTCTATGTGATAAAATGATTTCAAATATCCTATGCACATATTGAGGGAGAATTTACCAAGAAAATCAAATGGCTTTTCTATGAAAATTATGATCAAAGAAAATATTTCAAAGCCCTCTTGCCTCCATGTGCTAAACAATTTCTAAATCATATGCATATGTTGAGGGGAGGTTTTCTAAATGATCAAAACTATTAAGGTACAAAATGCTTTGATCTCGTATCACAAGTACCTTGATTGTTTTCCAAATGATTTTCAATTGGTTTTGAGAAGGAATGAACTGTCTTGAAAGACCGACCAATTTTCTTTATGCATGGTGTTATAAGGATGGTTAGGTTAGGTATTCGTTCCCACGATCCGGCCGAGCACGGAGGGATCTACCGAGGACAATCCACAAGATAGTGTAGAGTCCTTAGGTATGTTGAAAAAGGAGAAAAATGAGAAATGGGAAGAGTGAGGGCCGAGGCAGAGCTAGTCTGGAATAAACCCAACAAGGTTCTAGTTATGAAGTCTCGGTAAGCACTTAAGGGGTTGAAGAATGAAAAATAAATGAATATGAAAAGGGTGAAAAGAAATAGCCTCCAATAATTCAACCTTAGGCGAAACCGGGTTCAATACATATACTCTTGGTGTTTACTAAGGTAACACTGGTATTGAAGACAAGACATCATGGACCCGGTGATGCCTGCACTAAACTTCCCAAGCTACTCAAGTTCCTCTTAAAGGGCTTGTTTCATTCTCACGGAAACCTACATAATCTATCGACTTTCTCTTAGAGATTGTTGATATTGAAGAAGGAGACCCTCTCCTAGTCTCCGCATAGGAACCAAAAGTGCACAATTGAGTCTAGAGCCAAGAGATCATCCACAATATCTCATTAGGACACAAAATTAATGAAGACTTTTTGTTTCACACAATGTGGAAAGTAAGTATATATTTAGAGTCCTCGCATTATCCTTGTGGTATTGCGGAACATCCGAGTGATATGAAAATGTTCACAATGAAGATGGAAATCCTTCTAGAGCCAACATCAAACAAGCTCTTGGTGGGTGACATGTGAGATCTTCTCGTAAGATCAAGCTTGTGACAACTGGATAGAAACGATGGGGATATTCAATCTTGAATCAACCTTGGTCCAGGAAATGAATTGACAAATAATTTTGGAAAAACCGTTCGATGTGCAAATCTTCTTTTCTCTAGCGCATCGAATGTGTATTCATATTTCAATTCAAAAAGTATCTCTGATTGAAAAAATACTTTTGGAAAAACCGTTCGATGTGCAAATTTCTTCTTTTCTCTAGCACATCGAATGTGTACTCTTTTCGAATACAAAAGGTATTTTGATTGAAAATTGATCTTTCTCATAAAACCTTCGTCGTATTGCAAAACTCTTTCCTCTAAGCAATACGCGATTGTTTTTCAAATCATTTTCATCAATCGGTGAATCTCAATTCTTGGTTCACTCACTCCGTGTTGTCTTCTTTGAGGCGCTCCGGTTTGAGAGCGACTAGAGCATTGCGAAACCCATCAAGGAGATTCTTAGGAATCCTACACGATCATGGCGGTACTTGTCTTGATCAGCGAGGAAGTGGGCGTGTACCTCGATTCAATGAAAGTGATCAAAGACACTTTGTGCGCTTTATTGCTAACTTTTGTTTGCGGTACATTTAGGCAGTTGCGGTGATCGAATTGAGGAGTCAATCCAAAGCCGCATGCTCGCAAACATCACTTAATTGAAGGAATCATGGTGGTGCATATCTACATAAACGACTCGATATTTCTATACTATGCTTACGCTCTGCTGCGCAAATATCATGAACCGATAAAGCTTCGCTACTCGATGGAAATATGTCATGATCACGAAAGTGTGAGCATGTCGGTCCAAAAGTCACAACTACACATGATGGCAACACAATAAAGGGTGATCCGAGATTTAATGTGGTGATGATCTCAAAGAAAGCTCAAAGATCATCAAGATGTGGATCGGTTCAAAGACCTCCACTTAAAGTACAAAATATGCGGATTTTGAAGTATCAACGCTAAAGCACAAAAGATCACGAAAGTTGAAGAATTAAAGTCTACGAGCTCAAGGCGAAGATTAAATAGATTGCTAGGATTCGAAATGACATGGGTGACCTCCTTGGGGAGATTGTTAGGAATTAGAAATTCCATAGTGAAGTGTCGGTCGCCCCGGATATAATCTAGCATAAGTTAGCTCGTAGACATTCGTCATTTACTAGTTATTTAGTTAGTTATTTAGTTTAGTGCAACATCGTGGAGGACGGACGGGTCTTTACCCATTGTATTCACGATCCACGATCAGAAGGAGGACGTTTAGTTTGTAACTATATATACCCTCTACCTCCCAGGTAGAGGTTGGACCTTCATTCATCTTAATCTAACCTTCTATGTTTTCTTTCACTTTCTCTCTAGAAAGGCTCCCACTTTCTCTCTCTAAAACCTCTAAACAATTCGACCCATTTGATATGTTATAATGTGTCTATGAAATCCAATATATTCTGAGTTGATATGAAGCTATTTTAATACAAATACATAGAGAGAGTTGAAATTGGTTTAATAGTTAATGCAAGTTAATCTTATTTGTTAAACAATATATAAGTTTTGGATATAATGTATTATAATATATAGAAGCATTGCCGATTCGAGATTTCGATTCCTTAATAGCTAACTTTGGATGCATTTGGTATCCCACTATAGGAATGACATTATAACTATGAAAGTGATTAAAGATGTTTGTTTAAGATGAGGGGGCTCACCACTATGGTAATGAATGATAAATATAATCCATACTCTATATACATCTAAAGAGGTAGGAATGGATCTTTCATTGATGAGGGACCTACCACTACTATCAAATCATCATTATTATTCATTCGATTCGTGATACCAAACGCACCCTAAATTGTTAGAAAGAATCAATTTCTCTCATTAATATATGGTGGATAGAGATATCCTATAGAGTTATTCTATTTATTTACTTTTATAAGATTATTCATTAATTAATATATAACCAGTTATCAATATGTCAAATTCTCAACCTACATGATTTGCTTATGACTCATCTATTACTATAATATGTCATTGTGATATATAACTCATATTTGATAATGTGACTAAATAAATTTTGACTCTATGTTTCAACCTAATACCAATACATGTATCTATACGTGTCACGTATATTTGGTTTACTCTGTTTATCGTGTTCAGTTTCGAGCTTTAATATTAGCGGGATAATATTTAATTTTCTAGTTGAAAATTTCACTCCTAACTATCTAGATATATGATTTGCTTAATGTGCGTTTGGTAGTGTACTTTTATTTGAGATATTGCATGGTTGTAATTAATGGAATGATATACCTTATAAGATACATGCATCATGACCTCTAAAATTGGTAAGATATGCTATATACTATTAAGAATAGACATCATTAGCTGGTTGGCGGGATATATGTGCTATGCTAATGGTTCAACTTGATTATCCTTATAGATGTAAGACTAATTTGGTCCATGCTCATTATGTGATGTTTATTATTGCTTACGAGAAACCTTGATAATTGATTAATGATGCATGTAAATATATGTGTTTAACAAATAGTTCAGTTTGTATAGAACATGTTTTATTCTTTAATAATGCTATAGGTTCTATTGATTTGCTTGGAGATATATAAGTTTAAATGTGATGATGCAACAATTGAAGCACATGTGGTCATAAAGTATAAGTTTATGAGCCAAGATTATTGTAGTAATTGGCATGACCAGTTGGACCATCCGGTTTAATAATGATGCGAAATGTATAAAGAACCATGGGTTCTTCAAGGTTGATTGTTTGTTCTTATTATTCACACTGGAAGTTAATTGTTCATATATCACCACCATATAAGTAAGGACTTTGTCCTATAAAGTTTTGAAAAGAATATGAAGGAGATGTACGTAGGCCTATACATCCGCCATGTTGATCATTTTGAGTTTTAAAATCGATGCATCGTCAAAATGATTATCAAAGACGCAACTTAAAGTTGGCGTGTTTATTGGCTCGAGATATCAAATGTGAGCATGGATTTTCAAATTATATCTTTGAGATTGGTGGTGAATACTTCCAAGTATTGGGCGATTATTGGAATAAGTGTTGAACATTATGTAGCTCATGTTCATATGCGAATTGCTTTTGTTGAAGCGTTTATCAATCGTCTTCAGTTGATTGCAAAGCCAATAATTGTGAGAACAAAACTCTTAGTTTATGGGGCATGTTAACAATATGAATTCGCATCTTGCCAACAATGTATACTTAATCCTCCCCATTAGGATGATTTTGGTCACAAACCATATGTTTCCCATATAAAGTTTCATGTGAATGTGTGAAACCTGTATTGTAAATCCACCACAACGCACACAATTTGGGATGTTGAAATTGATAATTCATTCAGGGGGAGAATGAGCAGCGAGAAATTTGGAATGAATTATGTTGATATAAGATCCTCACACTAATGAATATGAACTTGAAGTTCAAGGGACAATTTACATTCTAGATCTATTAAATGTCAGACATGTTTAGTGACCTAAATAAGTGACTAGATCATATATATATGACTAGATCATATATACGCTGCTAGTGCTCCAATTATAATATATGTCCCAACATGACAACAAATGATTGGTAGTGAGTCTATGGCATGGCTGCAACATGATAGACTAATCGATTCCAATTAGAAGTCCTCGAATGAATACATAAAATGGAGCAAGAAAATTAAGATGGTCGGATTGAGGTAACAAAGACCCCATAATAGTCTCCTAAAGTGACACTAGACATGAAGGTGATTGAAAAACCCCGGGTACGTGAAAAACTATGAGATCTCAATAAATGATATAATGCAATGTCTAGTAAATTATGGAATCGAAAAGTAACGAATCGACGTCGATATAGTAATGATTATGTAAATAAATAAGATAGTGCTATAATCATGGTGAGGATCATGGAAGCATACCTGCAGGAATTGCAGTTGTATAAATGAATGGCTAAAAGATATAAAGACGCAAAGAACTAATGAAAGATTGAAGTCTCTTGTGATGAGACATGGTTACTGCGACTTAAAGTCCATACACATGAATGTGCAAAATTATTGGATATGCATCGGTCATTGTGTGAAAGCGAATTAAATTATTGAAATCATGATATTCAAGGAACAACTTATAGCACACATATATTTCACAAAGACTAGGAAATTGTCTTGAGGAGACATGTTCTAATGTGGTGGATCCATTAATGTATTTTGTAATTATAGAAGTCTGGCAATGTGAAGAATAATTGATATGCGTATAAACGATATATGGATAGAGCTCATGAAATGTTAAGGTTTTATTAGAGGATATAAAATGCATGAAGCATGCTAGTTATTTTGTAATGCTTAAAGCATATAAGAAAAGTTCTCGAGAACACTACTTGATTATATTGATTTAATCATGTTTTTTGGCATATTTTATAATCTCATTAGTGTATCTTGTATAGTATTGTGCCAAAGCCTATGAAACTTTATAAAGAGATCTAAATTTGAATATTGTTTAAGTTTCATACAGTTTGATTCTGATTATAAAGGCAATCGAATGTATAGAAGTTGAGTTTGAAATAAAAGACACAGTTTGTCTTAGCTTATGATTTGAACATCTTAAAGATGAAATCATTGTGCATCATGAAAGCTAAAGAAAGATGCTATATATCTTTATATGGAAAAACGACGCTCATGTTTATGAGGTCACTTGATGAAGAAAGACCCCTTTATTTATAAAGATGATGATCACAATATCGATTTATAGGTGTCATAGTTAAATGTATATAAAACATTGATTATTCTCACTAGTGGTCATAAATGATATAATGTATCATTTACTTTGTATTCGTTGATACTATATAACTTGTGAAGTACGAGGATGTACTTGTATAATGATATGTATGACATATGCTTAATCCTTCTTGATATATGAATGTGGAGAACACTTGTTTATATGAGACTCAAACATATATTTTATCAAGACGCTTACTATGTTGATATTTAAAGAAGTTGGTTTATGATATCGGATTGCACCAACTAAGAATTTTAAGTGATGTGATCATCAGGGGGAGAGAAGATACGCGTTACATTCTTTTTTCCTTGACCACGGTTTTTTCCCCACAGGGTTTTCCGACAAGGTTTTTAATGAGGCAACATCCCCGAGCGTATAAAGGAATTATGTACTCTTTTTCCTTCATTAGATTTTTGTCCCACTGGGTTTTATCTAGTAAGTTTTTAACGAGACATAATCCTCAAATGGACATCCAAGGGGGAGTGTTATGGATAAATATGGAATGGATGTCCATATCTATTAGTATTAGTAGTTATCTTTATTAGAGAATTGTATCTTGTGGGATACTCCAACTTGTACTATAAATATAAGCCTCCATGAGAGATGAATGATAATATTTTCTCCATTCTCTATTCCCTTGTTCTTTATATTCTTGTTATATTTATTTATTGTTCACAACACATTTTTTTAATTCTTCTTTAAAAAATTGTGAGCGGTGAAATGTAACTGCTTTTCACAACTCACTGCTACTGCTCACTAATATTTTTAAGTTTTGACAAACAAACCCTTATTAAACTTGATTTTTGTGTTTTTAATTCACTATATATGCGTTCAAATATAGCTCTATATATTAGCAAAACTAGCTAGTTTTATGCATGTTTGTTATGAGTATATGTCGTACATTTTTAAGTGGTTACAAAGAATAACTTAAGTTAATTAAGCAATTTTTATGCTTGGTAAAGTATGGTTAAAAGCGTTTAACAAAGATAAACAACTATTAAAATTTACACAATTATTTTCATGTTTAATTTGTTATTAGAAATAAATCAAAAATCTATTAAAATTGTTTGTGGAATAATAATCTAAATTGAATGAAAATGTTTAGGTGATCTCCTCACTTGGCTTACTCACAAACCAAAGCCATTGTCTAAAAAGAACTATGCTAACACTCGAATGGATTTAGTGACTTAGTTCTTCTGAGGAAGAGTAAATAGGTTTTGAATGTGTATCACATTAATTGCAAAAGATCGCATTTACTCCCTTGAAACGTTCTCTTTTATAAGTAGAATAAAAGGTGGTTACCTTGTAACGTAATAGGGACCTGTGGAGTATCTAACTATAAAGTACAATATTACCTTAATGCATTAAATGCTTCTATTATTAGAATGTGTCCAATCTTATTTTAGGGAATAGTGATGACAATTGTACATACAATTATATCAATTCTTTTACTTTCTTTGACTTCTTTGAAAGATGCTTTTCTACTTATCTACTCAAAACAGTTCCTGCCTAACATATCAAATACTTAGATATCTTTCTTGAATATATAAGCTTATAATGTTCTTGATTGATGAGGAGATCAAGGCAAGTCAGTGAGTTATTGTCACTACTCACCAACTCCGTCATCTTCTTTCTGGTTCAAGGAATTCACTTACGAAGATCCGCATCAGGAAGTGGTGAGGCTTATACTTATCTCTCATGAACTACTAAGATGACTCATTGAATATTTATTCATCCAATGACTTAAATTACACATATGATAGTTTATGTTCAAATCCTAATCACAAACTATTGTGCACTGAATTGGCCTAACAATCTCCCCCTATTTAAATATAAGTGAGCATAACAGTTTCTTCTTAGAAACTAAAATATAGTAAAGTAAAGTAAAGACTTAACTTATCCTAAGAACAAGTAAGACATAACATTTCATTTATTATTCATGAGTTACAACAAAAGTATAAATACATAAGTCATTTAGAGGCTTGCTCTTCAGATATGCCAATGAGCTCTAGCTTTACATTTTTTGTTAAGAGGAAGTTTTTGTCATCCCTCTTGTTGATTTCATGTTCCAAGATTTTCACAAGTCTTAGTCCTGTAAGAGTCTTTTCAGTCAATGCTAAAATCTTGAAGATGAGGAGAGTTTGTAAGTCCATGATGTGCAATACAAAGACTCACTGAATGGAACTCCCTCTAGAGGGAGTCTGTTGTAGTGAAGTCTAGCAATAAATGGTTCAGGATCAGAGGGAATACTGGATATTTTCCTCTTTTTCATTTTTGGGGAAGCCTTAAGAGGGCCCTTAAGATTGAGGGGTTTCTAGTACCACTTACTAGGAGCTTTTGTTGGAGTATGCTCATATCATAATAAATAATTATATGGCTAAACACATGTGAGCCTATGGGGTCACACACTTATACATGAAGGTACCATTTAATATATCGTATCGATAGTATTTGCGAAGATAACATACGTAACTCCGGATCAATAAGAGGGCACTAATTACTAGTTAAGACTTAGTAATTAATTAAAACGGAGAGAAGGATAATAAAGGGAATATGGCATTTTTGTATGACACAAATACAAAAGTGTATGAGGTTATTATCAAATAGTGTACTATTATCCACTAGTGTATTATACAATGGTGTATTATCTAATAGTGTACTAGTTATAATACTTCGTCTTGTATGCGAGTTTTGACCCAAAAAAATATTTTGTATTAATCTTGAATATTATGTTTTTAAGGTAATTGCATATAATTATATAGTTATAAGTTTAGTACACTCATGAAGTTTACATAAATCAAATTTATTTTAACATTTTAGTTTAGTATATACACATATAAGAATTTGCCCATGAAAATTATGATATAAGTACAACTAATACTTATGCATGAGTTTTTCATTATGTATTAATATCCATTAGGTAACCCAAGATTTAATTTTATTTAGCTGACAAAGATGTTAATGTTGTTATTTAAATTTCACTACTGAGATTATGTTGTACACATGATGCAAGTTTAATAGCACATAATGAGCGTTGATAACGTTAAAATATACTCCTTAAAAGTTTTTAAAAATATTTTTCTAGATATCCTTATATAAATAAATAAGAATTATATGAGTCATTGTTATAAGTACAATCGCATATATTTATTTTTTTTTATTAAAGTAACCCGTGCTTACAATTTGATAATTATATTCCCGTTTTTAGTAATTTAGCTCTATTTAAAATGTAAACTCGTGTCCACATAGGTTAAACTTTTAAAAATGAAATAAATGGGTCCTTATTGAACGCATATAGTAACAAAATTGATTCTTATAATATTATGCAAATTTATATGTTGTTATTTTAAAACAATATATACATTGTATTTTTTAAGATATAAAGTATAAGGGGGTATTTGTTTATAATCCAAAGTTATTAAAAAACATGGAGGTTTATAATGTTACACTTAACTCTATATAATTTTTAAAAATTCAACCACTAAAGTTTTATTAATTACCTCCTCTTTTTTTAAGTATTTGTTTTCACAAATTTGACACTTATATTTTTATGTGTTTTTTTTTATCAATCAAATTTCTCCACCAAATTTTTTAAGGTTTGACCAAAATCAATTTAATTTTGACTTTTATTAACCAATCATATCACATGATTTTGCTTACGTGGTGAAATCGAGCTCTCCTATTGGCCCAATTGGTTTTTCTATAAGAATGAATTGACAAAATCACTCTGAAATGATGTAATTCTTTTATTATATAAAAGATTACACACTTATGTATTACCCACTAGTATGTAAACTCTTTTATCTTTGGTGTATGAACTTTACCTATAAAGTCACAAAGTTCTTTCCCTTCCTCTTTGCACAAGCACAACTCATGACACACACACTATATGTAGTGTGTGTGTATTCTTTGATCCTAAACTAGTTTCTATTGTAAATCTAAGTTCATGGTTACTAACAAGGTTATTAGACTAGCATCAAGGTGGTATCAATGATTTGTAGTGTGTTTCTACTTAGATGAGATCAACTTTATTGATCTCTTGGGTTTCTTTCATAGATCGAGTATTGGTGATAGTCTCCGTGCAATCTATCGAATCACGCTACAAAGGTATGCTTTTACTAGTTATTCTTTGATTGATCATATGGCACATATAGATCATATGGCACATATGGATCCGTTTATAGTTGATTCTCTGCTGCGTTATTTATTCACCTTTATATTATTTATACCTTAAAACACCTATAGTGGTATCAGAGCCATCATTTATTGCCATATGATTATTGAGTATGTTTAAGATGGCCAAATTGCGTATTTTAAACAGTTTGGGATCCGGTTTTTAAAACAAGCCCTATGGGCAATTTTTCTATAAAATTTGACTTTTGAAGGTCCTCAAGTCAATGTTTAAGAACCCTAAGGCCATTAGTTACACGTACATATTAAGATTTTAATTCTTGTCAATTAATTTCCTAGATCTATTGCCTAATTATTTATCTCTTGTTATTTATTTGTATCCATGGCAAAACATGTTTTTGCTCATGGAATTAGCCAACATCTTGTTTATTCATGATATTTGTGTATTATTATGTTTCGTGTGCAAAACCGATGATAAACTAGACCTTGTATGCATTGATTTCCTGGTGGTTTGCATTTAATTTCTATTTGGGCTTTTGCCATTATTTAAATAATTTTGTAATGTATTTAAGTTAATTTTGCCATTGTTTGGGCACTTTACAATAGTTAATTAGTAGTGTAAGTATTGTATTCCATCATTCTAATAAAAGTGTCCTGAACAAAAATAAATAAATTATGATATGTGTAATTAATGTTAGTTTGAATTGATCGAAGTCATTTTATCCTCATAGTTAATATAGAAAAAATGAGTAATTAATGCAAGTTTAGATTAGAATGATAAAGTAGAAAACCAGTCATAATTATTGTTGGAATCACTCCTAAACAGTATTTCAAGTATTTATATTTCATATGTAATAGGTAGCTTTATTATGGCATTTATGTTTGTTTAAGGTCTAGCTTATGTAGAAGGCCCATAAGCTTAGGCCCAAGCCCATATAAGAAAGGATGGGAACTAGGAGTGTTGCCCTAGCTTCCCTCCTATAAATACCCTTGTAAACCCTCACTTGAAGGTTGGTTGTTCAAGTTTTTCTTTCACATACATATTACGCCTAAACCGTCATTAGTATCTTGTGTGTGTGTGCTTGTTTACTTGTTCAATCGCCTTATCTCTTTCTATATTACTTGTGTTTGTAAAACTAGTGACCTAACGATGGTATCAATCGCCAAATAGTTGGGTGTACACTTTTGTTTTGAAGTTTTTGGTTTTGGGTCTTCACGGCGTAAAGATAACGCATTCTTTGGCTCTCTTAAAAACTTGTTTTTACACTTTTAATCCAAGATTCTTGTACTTTCAACGTTTTAAGGTGTTAAAATACTTGTTTTGGCAAAAGTTTCAAACTTTATCGTGGATCATTGTTTTGAACTAGTTTTTATTAGTGGGTGTCTTTCTACGCATAAGCTGTTTTGAGTGCTTTGGATCATCAAGTTTCACACTTTTGTGTTATTTTGGTGTTATTGAAGCTATTTCATCACACAAAAGCGGTTTAGAAACATCTTTGGGCAAAATCAAAATTACGAGTAATCCTACGTATTGAAACCCTAAAATTACGCGTAAGATTATCCTTGGGTTGATCTTCGTTTCGTGGTTTATTCCGTGTTTTCTTACTTGGATAAGTCCGAAAATACGTCGACTTTGGATATCTTTTGCCTTTGTGATAGTGTAAAGATCATTTGAGCAAAAACCTAAACTTACGCATAAGCATAAGCTTACGCGTGAAATCCACGCATAAGATTCACTTTACGCGTAAACTTAGGTCTACGCATAAGGTAATCCTCGCCTAACTTTCTCGCCTAACTTTTGTCTACGCATAACTTTAGTGCTTTTATCCTACTTACGCGTAAGCTAAATCGTCACGCGTAACTCCTTATTGTTACGCGTAACTTTTGGTGTTTTTACGCATAAGTGCTACTTGGTTTCTTGTCTTTTCTACGCCTAAGGACACTTCATCTACAAAGGTTCATTCGACTACAAAGATCCATTTTTTACTTCACAAGTTTATCAACATGCCTCAACCACCATACTCTAACTATTTCCCTCACACTTATAATCATCAACAACAACAACAATTAACTCCACAACATCAACAATGGAATCAACAACAAGCTATTTATCAACAACAATTTAATCAGCAACATACTCCACAAATTGGTGCAATTCCACCACCACAAATGGTTCAACCACCACCAAGCCTTCAAGTTCAACCCTACACAAATGATTTCAATCAACATCCATCAAGGAACACTATGAAGGAACCCACTTGGTTTGCAAAGATGTGTGAAGCTTTAAGACCAACAATCAATTCATGAAGTTGGATCACTTGATAGACCTCCAATGCTCACTCCGAAACTACGATCAATGGGTGATAAGGTTCTTTAGGTTTTGTGATGCGAAGAAGCCACATGGAAAGTTCTTAAAGAAGGTTATCTTGGAAGGTCCATTTGAGATTCCTCTTGTTATTGTGCCGGAGATCCAGCTATTTGTTCCACCAAGAGATGAACAAACCAACATTGCTCTTGTTGCGAGATCTAAATGCTACGAGAACTTCTACACTATGAAGGCGATGAACTTGCAATGGAATACATCCTCTTAGGATTACCAAACCCAATTCTTCGTAGTGTTGATGCTCAAAAGATCGCACAAAAATGTGGGATCATATTCATCTTCTTATGGAAGGATGCATACTCAATCGGAGGATTTGGAATCCAAAATTTACTTGGCTTATGAACACTTCATGATTGAACACGGAGAGACACTAGAGTCCTATCATCATCGATTTTCGAGACATCATCAATGATTTAGATAAACACAACATCATCATGCCAAGAATTGCGGTGAATACTAAGTTCCGAGTAGTCTTGGTCACGAATGGGAGAAGTATGTCATTTTCTCGTCAGCGAAGAATATGCATCATTCTACTTATGGATTGTTGTACGATTACTTGAAGCCTCATGAAAAGGAAGTTGATCGGGAAAGGATTCTCCGTGCTCAAATTGCTAAGCGAACACATCCGGATAATCAACAACTTGCCTTGTATGCTCAATGAATTATCCTCTCAACCAAGCAACTCAACCAACTGCTTCAAACACACCTTCACGCCACAACCTCAACAAAATCAATTGGTTCCATACAACAACAATGCTCAAGCACATGTCGGTGAAGCAAGCGAGGAAATCGATCCGTTCGAAGCATTGCAACAAGGATTTGTGATGATTGCTAATGCTTTTGGTCGTTACACCAACAAATCCAACAATCGTATTCGTTCCTCATCTAACACACGGACTCAAGCTGTTGTGAACAATGGGCGTGTTGAAGTTGAATCGTGAATATGGTCATCGGATGGGCGGTGGTCAAGGGTTTAATGTTGTGGTAGGAATAACAACGAGCTCAGTGGTGGAGCAGGAAATGCTCGAGAATCGGTTAAATGGTCTTAGATGCTACAAGCGCAATGAGAAGGACACTGGCTAATGCATGCCCAAAGCCAAGAACTAGGGGCGGTGCTTATTTCAAAGAGGCTTTACTTTTGGCTCTTAAGAATGAAGTCGGTAGATCTCTCACGGACAAAGAACGAGCTTTATGGCGGATGCGAGACTCGGATGATGATATGGAGGACTTGCAGGCCAATCAATTTATTATGTTGATGGCTAATATGCATGAGCCGCACACGAGTGATCTGAGCCAGTGTATAATCGATGGCTTGTCTCGGTACCGAACAAACCATCATCATATCGAACTAATATCTCCGCCAACATCCGAATCCGGCGCGGATCGATCTATTCAAAATGAGTCATCTACATCTCCTTCGATGAGTTTCAAGTTAACCTTGTACTTACATTTGACGATCAAGATGACCTTATGGTTTCCTTTGATAATCAAATTGACTCCGTGGTTGTACTTGAGGATCTAAAGAATGATCATGTTGAGACTCACATTGAACAAGATGATCTGTTGCCTCATCCAGATTTTGCTCAGTTAATTCAAGACCATAAAATCAAAATGGGTGAATGTTATGCATTAAACAAGGACTTAAAAAGAAAAAATGCACTGTTAACCAAGGATTTTGAATGCTTACAAATGCAACTCAACTTTTTCAAAACTCAAGAAAACCGTGAAAAAGGTTTTGAAGCCGCTTTTGCTAAATCTCATCAAAGCGAAAAATATTTAGAGACGGATCGTGATCTAGCCGCTTGAAGAATGCTTTGTTATGCGAAATAGAACAACTGAAACATGAACATAAAAGCAACTTAACACTCTCACCTTGGAAAATCAAAAGCTAAGGTGAGTTGTTAAATTGTCAAAACAGTTCTCGACATACAAAAGCATTCAACGAATCGGGTGGATGACCTTCTTGAAAAAATTATCGACACCAAAACAAACTTAAAGAGTTTAAGCTGTTGTTTACAAACATGGTGAATCGTAACAACTATTGAAAAGTTTACCTTAAAACCCAATCCAAAAGGATATGGAAAAAATCTAGGCGATTACAAACCAAAGCTTTCACTAAAAACATTCAAACCAACTCACGAAGTTTCCGGTCGAGAATACAAAATTGATAATCTTGTTATGAGTGTTGTTGAATATCATCGGCAAGAGGAATTAGATGCGTAAGAAGGCGAGTCGATCAAAATTAAAAACGTTGTTTACAACAAACCTTTTAATTATAAAAAGCGATCACTTTCGTCGCAACGGATTCTTCTAACACACCAAGGGTTATCATCAAAACACACGAGTCTTCTATTGTTAATCCCCAACAGTTATGCACAAACTTATGGTCCTTTACCTTCAATTAGTGAATAAACTCAAAAACGAAAATCGAAAAATTCTTCGATATTTTGACATTTTCATGGTCGACCTCAAAATTTTACAACATGAGATAGAATATCGTTACGAAATCAAAGTTGAACATTTTCAATCGCCTCTAGCGCGAGAACAAAGAGACATTTTCGGAAAAATCTTTTACCTAATGTTAAAAACTTGAAAAGTTGTGCAATTGCACAGGAAAAGGATTTTCATAAGGAGCTTGGGTGATGAAAAGCGTTTTCGAGAAAGCGAAACATCTATTTCTAACACTAAGCGTAAAAGAAACTTTTGAGAAAAGATGTTGATCGACTCTTGGAAGATGTTATATGTCTTGATATCCATAATGTTGTGTTATTTTATTCTTTGCCATATGCATCGATTATATCTCTACGATATTGTTGAAAATGTTATGCTTGTTGAGAACACCGATAATGTGCTTGGATCGAGTCTTTAAAATCGAAAATAAACGATTACTTAACGAACTTTACAATACAAATCGTCGTCTTAATTGGTGTGAAAAGATATTCACAATCATCAACTTAGTTTTCAAAAGAAACTCGATGAGTTGCAAACAAAATCTTTTGATTCTAACATTGAGCAAGCTGGATGATCGAAGCGTGTCTTTGAAAAGTCAAATCTCAAAGTAAGAACAAGAACTTGTAAAAGTTAAACACGAATATGGTGTCATATTTGATTTACTCAAAAGACTCGACTTGAAGCATCAAACGAACTTGATCACTATCTTGCTCACACTAGAGATGTCATGAATTTTCTTTGGAAATATTAGTTACGAAAATCAAGATCGATTCACACTATCTCTAAGTTACGGAAATGTTAGGAAAGTATGAACAACTTCCGCTGCCGTGATTAAGAGATTAGCACCAGTCACACTTAGTAATCGTGAACCTAGAATCCCTCTTGCCAAATCACAAGTTGCTAATGTGTTTCCTCTCTTCAAAGCAGAATAGTTGCGTCTTTTCCAAGCGTCCGCACTTCACGACCTAGGTGCACTCAATCGAAGAATAGGAAGTTGCGACCTAAGAAAAGATCAATAAGGAATGCTAAAGTAGAAGAACACCCTAGGACTCGAATAAGACTCATGTTGCTTCCACTATAGATGTTGCGTCTAGCAAATGTAATAGAAATAGTGATGTAACGAATGCTAAACCGTTAAGTACTTTTGATATTGATCGATGCACCTTGTGTTATTTGTCGGAAGAGTATGAATTCGATTGTCATGACAAATGTGTTGCTAAAGCTATAATCTCTCGATTACGGAATCCTAAGAATCGGAATATCTCTAGGCCCACTAATCATTCTAAGTATGTGCTTGGTAGACCGCCTTCTTTAGATTCTAAGGCAAACTTTCTTTGTCCATTGTAACTCAGTTTCACCTCCTAAGAATGTAGTACCACCTAGTGCATTCACTAAGACAAAAGCAAAGAGTAGTTATAGATGGCGAAATGGATATATAACACACTAGGATTTAAACGGATGCCTAAAATTATCAATGTGTATGTCTAATATACACCTTGGAAGCCTCTAACATTTCGGGTTCCACATCTACTTCTATTCCATCGTGTAAATGCATGTGTAATGCGGTGACACAGATCATTCTCTGGATTGTTGATAGCGGATGTTCCCGACACATGACGAGCAACCTTAAGCATTATCAAACTTTATTGCAAAGTTCATTGGCTTTGTCGGTTGGGAATGATCACTGCAGCGACTATCATGGGCTACGGAGATTATGTCAATGGGAACATCGAAATCGGCGAGGGTTTACTATGTGGAAGGCCTCGGTCACAATCTGTTTCGATGGGTCAATTTTGTGATGGAGATTTGGAGGTTGCTTTCGGGAGAAAACTTGTTTCATTCGTGATCTACAAGGAAATGACCTTATGTCCGCTCACGTAATTCAAGTCTCTACACTATCTCTATGCAATACATGGTTGCTTCATCTCCCATCTCGCTTACTTTCAAAGGCAACATCCACAAAATCACGGCTATGGCACCGTCGTCTCACATCTAAACTTTTAAACCATCACCAACCTTGCTCGACACAAACTAGTTGAAGGTCTCCCACGATTCCGATATTCAAAAGATCACCTTTGCTCGACTGTGAACAAGGGAAAAGCACTCGTGCTCATTTTCCTTCAAAGGTGGAACCTGACTCTCAAACATGTGCTACATCTTCTTCACATGGATTTGTGTGGCCCGATGCGCGTGCAAACGATCAATGGCAAACGCTACATCTTAGTAATTTTGATGACTACTCACGATGGACTTGGGTCTACTTTCTTCGTAGCAAAGACCAAGCTCCACAAATGATCATCGCCTTTCTCACAAAAATCTGTGTTCAGCTCGCAACACCGTCGAGGCTAATTCGGACGGACAAAGGCGAATTTGTTAACCAAACCCTTCGTGAATTTTATGAGAAAGTGGGAATTGACATCAAACATCTATTGCACGTACACACGAACAAAACGGAGTTGTTGAAAGACGAAACCGAGCGTTAGTGGGTCGCAGAACAATGTTAATTAATGCTAAACTTCCAGATTACTTATGGGCGTGTATTCATCTGCATGCTATACTTAAACCGTTCTATGATTACAAAGCCACAACAAAACACCTTTCGAGCTTGTCCACAACCATAAACCGAATCTCAAACACTTTCATGTATTTGGATCCCTTTGCTATCCAAATAATGATCGTGATGATTTTGAAAGCTCAAAGCCAAAGCCGACATTGGAGTCTTTTTGGATATTGTGAGAATTCTAAAGGTTACGGATCGGAATCATCGTACAAAGCAGGTGATGGAAACGATTCATGCTCATTTTGATGAACTCACGGAAATGGCTTCGAGTATATGACTTAGAACCGGTCACAACCGTTTAAACTTCCTCAACCCCATCATCGGTGAACAAAGCCCCCTAACTAACTCGTCAACAAATGGAAAGGTTATTTGCTCCTACGTTACGTGACGATATTGATGAATGTGCTCGGTGTATCCCGCTGTTTCATTGCACAACACGATAATATTCCTTTACGATACACTGCTACAACAACTCTGTTGAAGATGCACCTACACGATTGACTCCAACACAACAGTTGAACACACCGCTTCCAACAATGATGAACCGGTGATGATATTACGAATGAAGTACCCCACTGCGATTTTGATCCAAATCGTTCTTGACCCGTTTGCTAATGAGTCTGCTTGCACGGATGTCGCGGAATCTTCAACAAACCATTTGAATCCTCGGAATGCACAATGTATACCAACATCAACCTCTACACATAGATGGACAAAAGACCATCCTCGGCTAACATTATTGGCAACCCGAATCAACCGATCGTTACGAGACAACGTCTTCACACGAGATGGTGAACATTGCATTTATGCACTCACCGTATGCCAATCGAGCCTAAAAACATTAAAGACGCAATGACAAAAGACAACCGGATTGAATCCATGGGAAGAACTCAACCAATTCAAAGCGTCTTGAAGTATGGGAGCGGTTGAAAGACCAGCGAGGGTCTCGTCATTGGTCTAAAATGGATTTGGAAAAACAAATTGGATCTTGAAGGAACGTCATCCGAAACAAGTCACGTCTATTTGCCAAAGGTTATCGTCAAGAAGAGGAATAGACTTTGAAGAATCTTTGCTCGGTTGCTCGTCTTGAGGTCATTCGGATATTTCTCGCGTTCGCGACTCATATGAATATGACGGTCTATCGGATGGATGTCAAACGGCGTTTCTCAATGGACAACTTAAAAGCAGGTCTATGTCGACCAACCGGATGGATTCGTTGATCCCGAGTTCCCGAACCATGTCTACAAACCGAACAAAGCTCTTTATGGTCTCAAACAAGCCCCTCGGGCATGGTGCGATAAGCTATCATCTTTCCTCATTGCCAATAATTTCACCAAAGGCTCGGTTGACCCAACTCTTTTATACAATATCACGGGCACATATCTTAATTGTTCAAATTTACGTGGATGACATCATTTTGGGTCTCAGATAAAAAGTTTTCAATCGCTTTTGCAAAACTAATGAAGAAAAATTTTGAAATGTCCATGATGGGTGAAATTACGTTCTTTCTAGGACTGCAAGTTCATGAATCACCCGTGGTATTTTCTTGAGTCGGTCAAATATGCCCTTGAGCTGTTAAACAAATTTGGAATGACAACTGTGACACTTATGCCACACCAATGGCTCATACCAAGAAGCTAGATCTTTGATTTACATGGGAAATTGGTTGACCTACCAAATACCAAGTATTATTGGGTCTCTCATGTATCTAACGACTAGCGAGACGATATTGTCTTTGCCGTTTATCTATGCTCCGTTATCGATCGCGACCAAGCGAAACCCACCTCTCGAGGCTAAAAGAATCCTCCGATACATCAAGGGAACCATTAACTTGGGGATCCGTATCCAGAAGGATTCGGTTTTGAACTAATCGCTTTTCAGACGTTGATCACGCGGGATGCTTAGACTCGAGGAAAAGTACCTCGGGAGCTCTACAATTTCTCCGTGATAAAGCGGTGTCTTGGCAATCAAAAAGCGGATTGTACATCGTTGTCATCAACCAAAGCGAATATGTAGCTATGTCCGCATGTTGTGCTCGGTCATCCGGATGAGAACACAACTCAAAGACTATGGTTACGTATTCGACGAGAATCCGATGTCTGCGACAATCGAGTGCCATTGCGATCTCGCAACTAAGTTATTTTCGAAATCAAAGCACATCGATCTTCGCTATCATTTCATCAAGGACCACGTGGAGCAGTGCCGTTGAATTATACTTTGTGGGTGCGAATACCAATTGGCGGATCTTCTCACCAAAGCCTTGCCTCCCGCTAGGTTTAATGAGTTGGTCCACGGATTGGTATGAGGTGTTTGACTCAAGAGGAATTGAATGACCTCTTAAAGCAGTCTTAAAACACATCAAACACCAAAACATCCTTTTGTAAATATATTTTCAAAAACAAAATACAAAATATAAAATCTTATAAAACAACAAAAATATTCTTCTAATCTATTTTTCTTTCAACATTGCAAGTACATTTCTTCCGTCAACACCTTAATCTTTCTAAATTCGGTATTTTTCCGATCAAGTGTTGAGGGGGATAAATCAAAACTTTAACTGTTTCAAAACATCTGTGTACTTGCATGTTATCATATCTCGGTTGTTTCTTTTAAAAAATGGTGGTAAATTCTCTGGTACAAAGACACTCCTCGGACTTAAATTAATAACCTTTCATTATTTTCTCAAGTCTAGGGGGAGTGTCGTCATGTTTCTTTCCTAAAAATCTTTGTTTGGTAACCAAAATGGAAGTTAAATGGCTTTGTTTGAAAAAGGAAAAGGTGGAGGGACCAAAACTGTCAAAACCTTAAAGTTATTTTAAATAAAATACCCTCACCTAACTTTCACTTCTCATTTATTACTCAAAACCTAAAACCATCCTACGCATAGAATTCACTCAAGTAATCCGTGTTTCAGATCATCATTTTGTAAGTAATTTCGTGTTTACAACATGTTTTTTAAGCAATGGTTTTGAATTTTTCAAAAATCCAACGGTTAAAACTTTGTATAATCTCGTTTTTGTGGTCTACGCATATGTGAATGAACACATGATCAATATTGGGTGTTTATGATTAAAATAATAGTGTCAAAACGTTTCTAACACATCAATGATACAGTTTTAATCATCAAAACTCGTCCAGAATCACGAATTAAATGATTTACGAAATTAGGGTTTATGTGTCGATTTGGGTTTTTCCAAATGTGAAGTGTTTTGGTATAAAAGATTGTTGGGTTATAGTCTTAAGTGGTTGAATTAATGATTTCCATGATTATTAACCACCCGAAACACGAATTGGTTAACATTTTGGATTTAGGGTTTAAAGTTCATAATATTTGGTAACTATTGATTCACAAACGAGTTAAGTGTTATAACTTGGTATAAAGACTCCTCAACACTCTTAAACTACGAGAAAAAGCTTTGTGCATAATCCATGGCTAGATTTCATACAGCGTAGATTTAGGGTTTAGACTACGCGTAAGTTTTTCTACGCAGAATTGTTAAAAGCGTGCATTTGTGTTTTGCTCTGTTATAAAATGAATTTTGTGTTAATATTGATGATTTGATGAATTTATTTCGGGCTTGCTACACTTATAATTCGAGAATCAAGGTTGTTGTAACTCTACGCATAAGGATCACCTTACGCATAGCTTGTTATGCGTAAGATTAGTCTTCTGGCGTAGCTTCTACGCATAAGGTTCTACATATGGGACTACGGCGTATCTGTGAAGGATATCGAAGTGATGACCTCACGATAAGGTCAACTCTTACGAGTAGCCTTACGCGTAAAGGTTAATATATGCTCACGTGTAACCTCTACGCATAAGGTCCAATTTTTCTTACCGTAATATTTCTTACGCGTAAGTTAGGATCCTACGTAAGTTTACGCCACGCATATATCATTTACATCTCGCATAACTTTACCAATCCTACGCATAAGCCGGATCATACCTTCGTTATGAATTGTTACGTGTACAAACTTGTAAATAAACTAATCATATCGTCACGAATCCAATAATGTCACTAATAAACTTAAATCGTTTGATATGTTGTGAACAATAAGTGATAAAATAAACTTTAAAACTTAAAGTTAACTAACTCATGAAACATTTCACGGCGTCATTGGACTATTGAACATACAAGTGACTTAGGACTCGTAACAATCATTGACATTGTACATTCAATAACTAGACAATAAGACCTTACATTGACTAACATTATGTCTTCGATATGTTGGTTCTTTTGGCTAATATTATTTGAGATCACGACATGGTGAACAAATGAATGTGGATGCATATGAAGTTCTCTCCATTCTTGATATCTATCCTTATGGCTATCCAATGAAGATAGGAAAGAATAATCTCGAGTTGACTTTGACACCCTCACTTGCTCGAGTCTTCGTGTTTAATTGCTATTGATATTACGAGGACTCATCCATATCGAATATGCTCGCTCACTCTGCAACTGTTCACGAGATCTATATAAAGCAGTTACGGAACACTATGGAAAGGGTCGAAGGGACGGATGCTTTGTGGCGGTGACTCGAATCACAAACAAGTCACCATTACACAAGATACTTAAGGGTTGTTCTCCTAATTCACAAGTCGAACCAACCAAACTATATGCCACACCTCTTGAAGAGCTCACTCTCAATTCTTAATCAATATCGGTTATGATGAGGCTACGGGAGTAATCACCAAGCATTCTCACGTAGAGCTTAAGAGTATTCCTCAACCATGGAGAACTCTCTACATGATCATCACCAAGTCTGTTTACAGTCGTGGCGGTGGCTATGAGCATCCTAAGCTCATGGAGCGCAAATATTTTGGGCATTGGTCAACATGAAACACATCGCTATCGAAGCTCGATTTGGGATGACATGATGTCATTTCTCAACAAACTTGGCTCAAAGATTCCTACATCGGATATACTAAGCTGTTGATCCAGAGAGCACTTGGACTTCATCTGATATTCCCAAGAGGCTCAATGACCCGACAATCACGATATGTTGGCGGAACCTATTCTATCTGTCGAGAATCAAGGAATCGTCTACAAAGAAACAAGGTGATGTGTTGCAGATTTCCTTTTAGCGAAGATGTCGAAAGCTCGAAGCGTACAAAAGGTATCTCGGGAGGAAGTTAGACAAGGCAAAGTTGGTCATCTCGACGAAAAATCTTGGAACACCTGTAAGGAGAACCGAAGAGGAAGTGCAGAAGCGCCACAATACAGAGATAGTCGGAGGAATGTTCCAAAGAGAAACCTACCCCTAAGAAGAAAGTTCCTTCTCGTGAAGCTACTCCTATCCCTTCCTCTACACAGAACCTCTAAGAAAGCTTTTGGACGAAAGTTACGAAGGAGCAGAATCGACGAAGAGATTTCCTACTCGAAGCGCAAGGATGACAATCCTTGATACCTAAACCTCCAAGTCCTCAAGGCGATAAAGGAAAGGAAGACTCACGCACTTGTGACCTATGATGAAAGCTACGAAGAAGAAGAAGAGCTCTTGGATCAATCATACGGAAGAAGCTTAACATCGTCGACACCTTCAAAAGTGAAGAATTTGCTAAAGACCAAATGGGTGGCCGGACGATCAAGTGGTGTCGCTTGCTCCTCACCGATCCCGATGCGGTTAATCGACCCGATAAGGGATCGGTGCCACCACTCTTCGCAACAACAAAAGCTTGTGGAGGATACTATCGAATATGAGTTTGAGAACCACGACATCGAGAAGTGCGAGAAAGATAAAGATGATGATTATGACAAGTTTCTTACGGGTAGTCCACACATTCACGAAGGAAACTTACGAACCGCCTAAGGACCCCAAGCCTCCTCATGTCTCCTCATCATTAGACTCTTCATCTCATTCATCACCACCACCATCAAAGAAGTCAACGGATCATCATCCAAATCGTGAAGAAACCACCTCGCTCTTGGATTTCTCGGACACATGAAAGAATTGTGAAAGTGTCAAACAAGTCGGAATGAAGACATGTTATCTGAAAGCTTAACTTTCTCAATCAACAAATACAATATCTACATGGCGAGAATGACAAGATGCAAGAAGAAAGGAAGTTTATTCAGAATTCATGAAAAGTCATCGTCAAGATGGGCCGAGCGAAATGATCGAAAGTTACACTAACAACTACCTTGAATATCTTTCCTAAAGTCACAAAGGAGCATTCACCGGACAACTTTATCCAAATCTTATGCAAATCGCCAAGCAAACTATCCGATCAACGCCCTAGCGTAACAATCAATCCAACCGATCCGGTAGTTGTCTCTAACAATGAATTGGTGGCCAAGCTTGTTACACAAATGTCGCCACAGTGCGGTGCTCAGTGCTCAAGAAGCAAAATTGTATCAAGCAACGCTAGACTACCAACTTCAAGAAGCTTGTAGATTTGAGGCGGAAAAGTTGAAGCGTCCTAGAGGCGATGAAAATAAGGATAAAGACAAGGACTCGCACCTAAGCGTCGAATCGGTCGGTGGATCTTCTTCGATGCCACCTCCTCCACCACGGACTTCTTCTCAACAAAGTCTCCTCCACCTCGGTCTTCTTGATAAACCTCGGGACGATTCCGAGTTACCACCCCGACTCAAAAAGCGGTGATTACTTTGAGTATACGGGTGGTGACGATGAAGAGGTCCTTGAGCCCTACAACAATCCACCTCACCCAAACAAGTGCGAAACCGAATCATCATCAAGGCCTTCCAAAAGAAGAAGAAGACGACTCACTGAAGTCGTATCATGGCTAGATGACGATAAAACCAAAGAGTTTGAATGGTTCTCCACACTTGTCAATCAAACTCCATACCGATGAAGGTCAAGACTTGGTAGAGCGGTTCTACATTGGAGCACGCAAAACTTTTGCAAGAAAAGTTCCATGTGAAGAAAATGACGAATCGAGTTGAAGCGAATCAAGAATGAAGCATTTCAACTTCTAAAGGCGACTCGAAAGCGCCTCGAGGTCGAATATCATCTTGAGAACATCGCTCGAGCTATTTCTAACAACATGGATTGGCTCAATCCGGAAGCAAACATTGGCTTCACACAAAGGACAACCTCCATACTACACCGATTGGACCAAACCTCTACCGACCATTGGCCAAACGGATGAACCACGGTTCCCTTTCGATACTTCTTTAACGAGACACGGATTTTCTTTTACACGGTAGCGATGGTTCACGAAAATACTCTACATCGTTGACTCTTCCATTCCAGTGACTATTTACTCAAAGCGCATAGCTATCGAGGCGTGCAAATCACTTGTTTTTCGACAGCGTGCAAGAATACGACCGAGATGCATTGTATGGGATTCATCATTGGCACGACGCGAAGAATCTACTACTGAAGCTAAAGATGATGATTATGACAAGTTTCTTGGGTAGTCCACACATTCGCGAAGGAAACTTCGAACCGCCTAAGGACCCCAAGCCTCCTCATGTCTCCTCATCATTAGACTCTTCATCTCATTCATCACCACCACCATCAAAGAAGTCAACGGATCATCATCCAAATCGTGAAGAAACCACCTCGCTCTTGGATTCTCGGACACATGAAAGAATTGTGAAATTTGTCAAACAAGTCGAATGAAAGACATGTTATCTGTAAAGCTTAACTTTCTCAATCAACAAATACAATATCTACATGGCGAGAATGACAAGATGCAAGAAGAAAGGAAGTTTATTCAGAATTCATGAAAAGTCATCGTCAAGATGAACCGAGCGAAATGATCGAAAGTTACACTAACAACTACCTTCGAATATCTTTCCTAAAGTCACAAAGGAGCCATTCACCGGACAACTTTATCAAATCTTATGCAAATCGCCAAGCAAACTATCCGATCAACGCCCTAAGCGTAACAATCAATCCAACCGATCCGGTAGTTGTCTCTAACAATGAATTGGTGGCCAAGCTTGTTACACAAATGTCGCCAGCGAGTGCGGTGCTCAATTGCGAAGAAGCAAAATTGTATCAAGCATCGCTAGACTACCAACTTCAAGAAGCTTGTAGATTTGAGGCGAGAAAAGTTGAAGCGTCCTAGAGGCGATGAAAATAAGGATAAAGACAAGGACTCGCACCTAAGCGTCGAGAATCGATCGGTGGATCTTCTTGATGCCACCTCCTCCACCACGGACTTCTTCTCAACAAAGTCTCCTCCACCCTCGGTCTTCTCTTGATAAACCTCGGGACGATTCGAGTTACCACCCCGACTCAAAAAGCAGTGATTACTTTGAGTATACGGGTGGTGACGATGAAGAGGTCCTTGAGCCCCTACAACAATCCACCTCACCCAAACAAGTGCGAAACCGAATCATCATCAAGGCCTTCCAAAAGAAGAAGAAGGCGACTCGGCTGAAGTCGTATCATGGCTAGATGACGATAAAACCAAAGAGTTTGAATGGTTCTCCACACTTGTCAATCAAACTCCATACCACGATGAAGGTCAAGACTTGGTAGACGGTTCTACATTGGAGCACATAAAACTTTTGCAAGAAAAGTTCCATGTGAAGAAAATGACGAAATCGAGTTGAAGCGAATCAAGAATGAAGCATTTCAACTTCTAAAAAGCGACTCTGAAAGCGCCTCGAGGTCGAATATCATCTTGAGAACATCGCTCGAGCTATTTCTAACAACATGGATTGGCTCAATCCGGAAGCAAACATTGGCTTCACACAAAGGGACAACCTCCATACTACACCGATTGGACCAAACCTCTACAGACCATTGGCCAAACGGATGAACCACGGTTCCCTTTCGATACTTCTTTAACAGAGACTGGATTTTCTTTTACGGTAGCGATGGTTCACGAAAATACTCTACATCGTTGACTCTTCCATTCCAGTGACTATTTACTCAAAGCGCATAGCTATCGAGGCGTGCAAATCACTTGTTTTCGACAGCGTGCAAGAATACGGATCGAGATGCATTGTATGGGATTCATCATTGGCACGAACGCGAAGAATCTACTCTGTGCGCACGGTTCGAAGTCTCAACACGCATGCTGAGTTCTAAGGACATCGTTGCCATCAAACACGTTGATCTCAAGTCTAAGTGGGACTACACCTTCTTGAAGAATATCATAGTCAAGCGACAAGATGAACAAGACTATGAAATTCTCCGAAGGCGACTTTGAGAATTTATCCTCAACGACATCGAAGACATGTACCTTGCCAAAGTACGTGGTCGTATGAGACAATTCTCATTGAAGTTCAGCGTGAATTTATCAAGTCGGTTCTCATCTTCATTAGGCGCATCGTGATCAAAGAGCGTGTAGAAGATATCCGGTGGTGTTGAATCTTATCGACGCGTGTCAACCTCGCTCCTCCAACGCTTGATCTTCCTACATCAATCGCCTAACTCAATATCGCTCATCGACAAACCATTCGAGTTGTTTACCGAGTGAACTTCAAAGCGCTTAATGGCGTGTAGTGAACTTCGTAAGTCGGGATCATACTTTGAAGGCGGTTAGGGATGGATTGGCGTCTGAGGTTGAAGGATATCGCTGAAAATTGGGTCTCCTAATGCTGGAATTCTCGGGAAAGGAGGGATGTGAGGCGAACCATCACAATGATTGATGAAAGGTTGTTGAGACGGGATCGGTTCGAGACGATTGGAGAGATATGTTGGTGGTCGACCAGGATTAACATAACCGACTTTCAACGCCCTATGCGCACTCACGGGAACATCACTTTGCACTTCGGTACCCTTGAATTGGTTCTTTCATTACATATTTGGATGAATAATTGTATATGTCTATGGCTGTGCACACATGTGATGTACAACCCGTAATTGTCAAGAAAGGACCACGTAGTGCGCCTCGATGCCACAATCCTTATAAAAGGAGCGAAAGCTTCTTATTTTTGAGTAAAACCTATCAAACCTTTCATTTTTCAAGGTTTTGCTAAAAACACAAGTACTTCCCATATGATTTTCAAAACCTCAACCGTTTATATCACTAGTTGAGGGGAGTATTTGAATTAAAACTTTGTTCACAAATTGTTCATAGTGGTCATCTTCCCAACACTCGAAATGGTCATATTTATTCTCGAATCGTTCAAAATAACATTTTATATGCCATTTTTGAGGGGAGAAAAATTGTGTGATAAGAAATATGTTGTGCAAAATGCAAATGAATCCGTGTACCTCGGACTTAACCAACGAATTGACGGTACTAAACTGTTAGTAACTCGAAAAGACTTGTCTGGACGGGTAATAATTTCAAGCTAGTTCGCTAGTAATGTAGCGTGTCTCGCAAAGGACTTGTCCAAGTAGAAAGTACCATTCGAGAAACTCTTGATGACATGAACTCGTGGTATGACAACCTTCGAGGTTTGTCTACACCTTCAAGGTAGTTATTAGAGCTAGTTGTCACTAAAAGGCGACAATGTAACTCTTTAACTATGCAACGAACCGTGTCTCGCGGGATTGTCTATCTTGATGGATCAATTCAAAAAGTCGCTCTTTCCTCACTTTGTGCATTTAACCATTAAAACTATTTAGCACATGTGGAGGGGGACTATTTATGCAAAACCTTATCTCTCACAGTGGTTCAAACATGTTTTTCATTTACAAACCCTTTGAGAGATGTTCTTCACAAACTGTGGTTTTAATGGCAACATAGGTTAGTCATGGAGTTATAAGGTGACTAAGGTTAGGAATAACCGTCCTATGATCCGCCAGAGCCGGAAGGATCTACCCAAGGACACTACCATTAGTTAGTATTAGAAGTCCTTAGGAATGATTGTAAAAGGAGAAAATGAGAATCGGAGAAAGAAGGAGTTGAAGAATCAAAAGAAATGTAAAGTAAAGGGTGAAAAGAAACGACCCTCCAGTTATTCAACTTAGGCGGATACAGGGTTCAATTCATATACTCTTGGTTGTCACTTAGTGACACCGGTATTGAAGATTAAAAGTCGTTATGGACCCGGTGGCGCATGCACTAAACCTTCTTAGCCACTATAGTTTTCTCAATGAAGCTTGTTTCATTCTCACAGGAACCCTACGTAAACTATTGGCTTTCTCTTAGATTCTGTTGGTATTGAAGAAGGAGACCCTATCCCTAGTCTCCGCTCGGAAAACCAAAATGCACTATTGAGTCTAGAGCCACGAGATTCATCAAAAGATCTCTTAGGAACACTTGACATTTAATCACTTGATGATCAACAAATAAGATTATCGATGGTTCATATCGAGTCCTTCACGAGATCTTAGCAATCGTCGAGAACATTTATGAGAGGTTCACATCCGTGATCCTCGGTGATTGAATGGAAACTCTGCCGGTCAACATCAAACGTACCACAAAGAAGTCGCCGGTAACTCCCGTGGATTCGCGAAGTGTGTCTCAACGGTCTGATCGTGAGGTGATACTACGGTGTACCTCAATGACTCATCCGAACTGTAGATGTGCCGGTACATCGCGTTATCTCACTTGTGGGACTCCGGTTCGAGGCGGCCTTTGTAAATTAGAGTTGTGTTTTCACACTATGTGTTAACACTCTCGAAGTTCAAACTTGTAAGTCGGAAACCGCTTATTACTAACCGTTTGAAATGTTTTCTTCTTATGGAAGCTCGGGGCGGAATGATCGTCTTGATTCTTCTCATGCTCACGCCAACATCATCACTAATGGAAGTTCCATTCGAATGCAACACAACAATCGAATGATTCTTCATCAAATCAAAGAATCTACAAATTCAAAGACTTAAAGAACTTCATCGGTATTGATTTCCAACGTCAAAGCGTGTGAGCATGTTGAAGAATGACGTGAGACACCTTTGGAGCAATGAAGCGGACACTGAAGCGATCGATGAGACAACAACATACTATCACTTTCACCACAAAGAACAATGATCAAAGAACAAAGTTAAAGATGACGTCGAAGCATAAGCTGTTCAAAGATAACTATCTCTCTACACCGGGAGATTGTTCCAATCAAGGCAATTCTCTCACAAGAAAGAAGAATGTCGAAGACGTCGAGCTACTATTACATCAACGCCTTCACCGTTTACATTCATATATACTTGAGGGAGATTGTTGGAATCACTCCTAAACAAGATTTCAAGTATTTATATTTCATATATAATAGGTAGCTTTATTATGGCCTTTATGTTTGTTTAAGGTCTAGCTTATGTAGAAGGCCCATAAGCTTAGGCCCAAGCCCATATAAAAAGGATGGGAACTATGAGTGTTGCCTAGCTTCCTCCTATAAATACCCTGTAAACCCTGGCGAGGGTTGGTTGTTCAAGTTTTTCTTTCACATACATATTACGCCTAAACCGTCTTTAGTATCTTGTGTGTGTGCTTGTTTACTTGTTCAATCACCTTATCTCTTTCTATATTACTTGTGTTTGTAAAACTAGTGACCTAACAATTACTATTAATATATAAAAGTGGACACTTATTTTGGGACAAACATAAATAGTAATATGGACAATTTTTGGGACGGAAGGAGTATCTAGATTAGCTATTGTAACCATGGTTTGGAATGAAAGCGGCAAGAGACAAAAGCATAAAATGTGAACAACATGATTTGGCTGGTGGCGGGCCGGTCACATGGGCCATACAGCGCAGTGCGGTATTCATTTTTTCCGAAGTTGGGCTAGGAGTTAAATGCGAAATTTGAATGGCAAATTCATAACTCGATGAGCTACAGCAGTTTAGTGTTTAGACTAGAGAGAATCTTTTATGAGTTTTTTGCTCTCAAAATACGAAATCAAATGCACTTAGGGCCTCATTTGCTCTTGCTAAGGCTTGAAGCAAGTGGGAGTTATCTTTGTGGTTGTATTAGCATGTCCCTAGTTAACCCTTTGGTTTAAGTGATGTTGTTATTATACTAGTGGTCATATTAGTTGTTAAAATAAAAAAACTGACGTAACACTAGCTGATTGTGATTATGTCATTTGAGTTTTTTTCTTCTGGGAATTGATATGTACACATAGCATTTTGATTCATGCACATAAAAATTATTATGTTTTGACTATTTTGCCCCTGTATAATTTATGACTTGAATGTGATTTACTCAACCTCCTCACGCTCCTAGATGGCTCACCTCCATCAATTCCTTTTCACGTCAATAACCGTCGATCACTTCGGGCTTCCATCATCATTTCATAATCCACCTTGGTAGAGATGAGATCTATTTAGTACCATTTTGAGAAAATTTGACAATTGCATACATATTCGATTTTTCAATAATAAGTTTCACCATGAATACTCATTCCTTCATTAGTGACACAATGATACTTCACATTTTGATCTTTTAAATACTCTAACATGTTTGAGTGCTACTGGTGCCAAGTATCACTACATATTATTCATCTTTACTAGTTATATACTGATGAGGAGGGCTTGAATCTTAAAAATATTGCAATGGAAATTCATGTAAATTAAAGATGTTATCTTAGAAAACAAAGACAAGTAGATGAGATGGAATAAAATGCTTATTGGTTCTTGATTGGTTAACGAGCATCTCATGTACTCCACAATTCGAATAATCAATTACCAAGTGCAACTAAAATACTTAGGATTAATCCCACCCCAAATAGATTTATTAATGAACAAAAATGTATTTGTGACACTAAGCGGTGACTCGAGATTCAAGAATGCGATGTCGTGAGATTGCCGTCAACATCATTGGAATTACGTCACGCGTAAGGTCGTCAAAATTAAGGAGGTGAAATGAAACATTTGTGAAAAAATTCGGGAAGAAAAGAAAGCAGGAAAGAGAATTGTATTTTATGTGTATGAATCAAAATGTTATGTATACATATCAATTAAATTTCTTTCTAGGTAACTTATCTTCTTGTAAACTTCAACTCATGAAAATTCAACAGTTCAAAACCGACATAATATATAGATCGACAAATTCAACGCTATTGACTTTAAAAGGTCAACTCACTGAGTTTAGTCAAATCCGGCTGCATATCCCCGCTTGCAGATCCCAAACGTAATTTCTGAACAAAAGCAACATTAGTTCTAACTTACAATTGTTGGGTCCTTTGATATAGATGTTTAAATTTAAATTCAAGTATATTAATGATTTTCGTATAAACTACAACACTACAAATTAAACTAAAAGTTTTAAAGAATGATCCACATATAAAACTAAAGATCAATGAGAAGAATTTTTAAAATAAAAGAATGAAATAACTATAGCTACGTATTGAGATCGTCGATTTGATTTAATCGTCCCTAATCTTTAGATCGTCATGATATATTTTCTATTTAAAATTAGATCGTATATATATATATATATATATATATATATATATATATATATATATATATATATATATATATATATTACAGTTTTCATCGAGTTATACAAATCACATGTATTTTTAGGTCATATGTCAAATTTGTTCTTAAGATTACTTTCGTCGTTTCGTTTCAAAATCACTTTCGAACTAATTGTGACGATCTAAATGAATAGTGGTGCGTCTAATTCAAATCGATCATGATATCGAATATCGGTTATAGTTATTTCTCATTCTTTTTATTTTAAGTTTTCTTCTCACTGAATCCTTACCTCACATATAAATGATATCCTTAGACCATTGCACTATAAAAAAGTACAAATATTTATTGGGTACAAATATATACGGCAAGGTAGATAATTGCTAAGTATATATTTAACCTCGCATGTATTTAAATCAATGTATTTGACTTATATATATATTAAAAAAGGATAACAAACAAAACACGACATCACATATGTCAATTGTTACCACAAGTTGAAATTTAAACCTTTTGAAACCTAGCCAATCATCCTATATATAAACACACAATATGGTACATTGTATAAACACCCAATAATAAAATGGCATTTCTCAAACATTATCTCCTCATATTTGCTCTATGCATTCTCTACGTAGAATCAACAGACCCATCTGCGCAATTATGTAACGAGAACTCAAATACAACCACAACCGAAATAACCAAAACATTGATTCACTCTTAACCAAACTAGTCCAAGTCACCTCCCAATCAGGCTACGACGCAACCTCAGTGGGCATGGGCAAAGCCCAAGTTTTTGGGCTAGCCCAATGCCGAAGAGATGTCTCGACCGAAGACTGCTCCTCTTGCATCCGTAATGCATCACAAGAAATCCAAAAAATGTGTCCAAACCGAGTCGATGCTAGAATATGGTACGAGTACTGTTGGTTAAGGTACAACACCGAAAATTTTATTGGAAATGTTGACACGGGGTACGGGACTATTTATTACAATGTTGGAAATGTGACAGATCCAAAAAAATTTAATGAAACACTAGGGGCACTTATGTATCGGATTAATATGTTGGCAGCGGCTCCAGGTAGTAAAGGGCTCGGTAAAGAGGAGACTAAGTTGTCGGATTTTGAGACTCTTTATGCATTGTCTCAATGTACCGAAGACTTGTCACAACTTTCGTGTAGGCAGTGTTTGGCGATCGCTGTTGGTAATTTTCCGACTTATTGTAATGCTAAGAAGGGGTGTAGAATCATATATAGCAGTTGCTATGTTAGATATGAATTGTACCCTTTCTTTTTTCCTCTCGATAAGAAGATGGCTCTTGAAAGCTCTTCGATGACAAATTATTCATGGGTTGTCACTAAACCTTGAGTTTTAGTGACCAGCATGCATGATTATTCCTATTTTCAGCACGATATAAATAAGTTTATGCTGTTTGTTGTACTATACTTATGTTAAAGATCTCAATGGGTTCTTTCTATAGAAAAAAATAATACTCGCATATTTTTTTTATCCGAAGTGTATGCTCTTTGTTCATTTAACTTTGTTTTAGATATTTATGATACTTCTTCCTTGATCCCCTTCAAAATGCGTATCCAGTGAGGTTGGACATAAGATGTTTAAGACATACGAATCTCTGACTAAGCTACTGGGCCATTTTTGGTGGTGGATGAGTTCATTTCATCTAAACACTCTTTACGACTTTACATTCTGTTCTTGAGTTTTTTTTTTTTCAAAGGGAAGGATGGGACATGAGAGGTAAGGGAAAGTAATTAAGGAAAGGTGAAGATAGAAAGTTGGTGGTGTATCATGATCTCGAGTTTAAAAGAGAAGAAAGGAAAGCTCTAAAACAATTACAAGCATGCCTTTTTAACCATAAAAGCTTCATAAACATGATCAATCATTTTCTGTAGAAAACATATAACTGTGAAAAGATTGATACCTCACTAACGTTTGTAAGGGCTGTATAACAACGAATTAATATATTTCATTCAAATGCTAAACATATTAATATATTTCATACAGATAGTAAACGCTTACATGAAAATATGATTTTGCATTCTTCCCTCTAATTATACCTCGAATTGGTTGTAGTAAATAAATGGAACTGGGTTAACCGAAAAATCAATAAAAGACCTTAACTAAATATGCCTTCACTAGAAATAAAAGAATTGTTGCAACACCAATAAAGATTGGGCCCTATAGTTTAAAAAGACGAAGGAGAAAAAAAATAAACTACACTAGATCAACAAAGGCACACTGGTAAATTTACAAAATTAAGGATGGTCATAAAACAGTTTCATTAGCAATCCGCCCAATCACGGACGGATCTAGCATGTATGAGCAGGCAGACGCCTCCATAGTGGCAAAAGGTTGATATTTTAGTGTAGTTTTATTTAATTTGGCCTTTTTCGAAAGTGGACCTCACCAAAACTCAAATCTTGCACTCACATACTAAAATCCAACATTTAACTCTTTAAAGCGCCTAAATCTTTCGTATACAAGAAAATATTCGATTTAAAATTACGTTTAGTTTTTCTTTTGCGTTTGTTCTGCTATAAAAAAAAAATTTTCACATCTTATTTTTACGGGTCCGTCACTCGCGCCCGATTTTGACGGAAAGCTTTCTGAAGAAAACAAGTTACGATTCCATCCTCACCTTTCCTTCCTCTTCCTTTCCTTTGTTAAAAATCTCAAGACATGATTTTTGTTTATTTCCTCTCTTCCCTTTTCATTCGTCACTAAATTAAACTTGAGAACAAAGTGTTAGTTTCGTATCATCAAATTCGGATGTAATATCCAAGCCACAAACACCACAGATAAAATTTAGAAAGTCTTTGAACCTTCATTGTTTCGATTGCAATGCCTTATGACTCATTTGTCTTTTATTCTCCAATAATAACATCTTTTAAAGGAGTCTCAACTGTCAACCATAATTCAACTTTGACATTTTGGCACAAAAATACCCGAGATGACTTGTCCAATAACGACCTCATTTAGTACGCTTGATTTTTTTGTTTTAATTCACTATATATACGTTCAAATATAGCAATATATAGGGTTATTAAGCGTAAAATCGTTATCTTTGCCACTTTTTGTCGTTATATGTGCGTTTTTTTCTTCATTCGACACCAACTTTTTAAAATTGTCTTATTGTGTGTCTTTGTGATCATTTTACTTACTTTTCAAATTTTGAAGGGTAAAATGGTCATTTCATCATTGAAATAATGAAAGACACACACGATAGCGAATCAAAAAGTTGGTGTCAAGACGAAAAAAATATCTGACATCTGATAAAAAATGGCAAAGATGATCGATTTTACGTTAATAACCCTCTATATATTAGCAGAACTAGCTAGTTTTATGCATGTTTGTTATGAGTATATGTCATACCTTTTTAATTGGTTAGAAAGAATAACTTAAGTTAATTAAGCAATTCTTATGCTTGGTAAAGTATGTTTAAAAGCGTTTAACAAAGATAAATAACTAATAAAGATTTACATAATTATTTTTTAACGTTTAATTTCTATTAGAGATGAATCAAAAAATCTATTAAGATTGTTTACGGAATAACAATCTAAGTTGAATGAAAATATTTAGGTGATCTCCTCATTGGGCTTAATCACAAACCAAAGTCAGTGTTTAAAAACAACTATGCTAATACTCTGAATGGATTTAAGGACTTATTTCTTACGGAAGAATAAACACTTTTTTGAATGTGTATCACATTAATTGCAAGAGATCACATTGACTACCTTAAGACATTCTCTTTTATAGGCAGAATAAAAAGTGGCTACCTTGTTGGGTAATAGGTACGTGTAGAGCATCTAACTATAAAGTACAATACTACTTTAATGCATTAAATGCTTCTATTATTGAATGTGTCGAGTCCCATTTTAGAGAACAGTGATGACAGATGTTCATACATTTATATCAATTTTTGTACTTTCTTTGACTTCTTCGATAGATGCTTTTCTACTTATCTTCTCAAAAACGTTCCTGCCTAACATATCAAATACTAGTACTTATATATCTCTATTGAATATAGAGTAAACTACACCATTCGTCCTTGTGGTATCGTTGACCATCAAGTTTAGTCCTTTGACAAAAAAAATTGCCGTTGGTCATAGCTGCGAAACGTTACTCGGTTGGTCCTACCCTAGCGGTGTGAGTAGCAGGCGTTAAGCCTATTTAAATGGAGGGTATATTTGTCATTTCACACTTTTCTTTACCAAACTTAACCCTACCCGTCCCACTTAAAACATGCGCCTCTACTACCTTGAAGATCCATCCATCCTTGTCTGCTTCTTTTTTCGAAACAAAACCCACTCTTCTCATCTCAAAATCCACCCATTTCCATTTTGATGATTGTCTCCTTGCACCATCATTCAATCGCTATCAAAACACAAGTCAAACAAGAGGCAAAGATGATAGTTCATTTTATACTTTTCTCTCCTCCCCAAGATATGTCACGAGGGTTTAGAAGATGGAAACTTGATGGTGACCTTTGCGAATCCATCCCATCACAAGGCTACTTTCAGAAAGCTAGGGTCAAAGCAATCCCTTTTCCCTTTTAAATTTGCAATCGAATCACGAGGGTTTCACACCCATCATACACTTTAATCAAATCACAAGAACAAGATTTCTCAAGGATGCTTGAAGCTGTAGCTGTGACCTTGGCGTGGGTTCGGATTGAATAGTGCGTAATCGGGTTATGTCATTCTTTGAGAGAAAATGATGTTTTAAAATAGCAGGTTGAGACTTGCTTTCAAAACTTCATGTTATCATCCCCTAATAATATATTTTGTAAACACATCCTAAGTCGTTTCATTAGCTGTAATGAGATCGGATATATAGTTAACAGTTATGGGTATCTTTTAAATCATTAGTTTTTTTGTTATGTTATTCGTGTAATTGTGCCTAAATATGATGAATTAGAGATTGGTTTTATGACTGTGGAGGAAAGTTTTTTTGTTTTTAATTTGTGAAGTTAGCAACATAAAATTTGCTAAGTCCTTTGAAAGTCCTTTGACCGAATAACTTAACAAAGGTTTTATGAATTAGAGATTGGTTTTATGACTTAAGCTTCAATGTTGGAATCCAAATATACGACGGTCAAAGGTTTTATGAATTAAGAGATTGTTACGGTGGACGGTGGTAGTGGTGGGTGAAGATTAAGATTAAGAAGTAGTGGTAGGTGGGAAGATTTAGGTGGAGTGATTGTTGAAGAAGAGAGAAGAGAGTGATTGGTGCCCATGGTTTGAAGAAGATGATATATTAAGAAGAAGAAATGATTGGTGGTTTGTGGGTGGGAAAAGACAAAAATACCCTCCACTTAACAAGGCTTAACGCCCGTTAGTCCAACCAGTTAGGGTGACGGACCAACGATGACTAACGTTTCACAGTTAAAGACCAACGATGCAATTTTTTTGGTCAAAGGACGAAACTTGATGGTCAACGTATACCACAAGGACGAATGGTGTAGTTTACTCTTGAATATATAAGCTTATAATGTTCTTGATTGATGAGGAGATCAAGAGCAGTCAGTGAATTATTGTCATTACTCACCGACTTCATCATCTTCTTTCTAGTTCAAGGAATTCACTTACAGAGATCCGTATCACGAAGTGGTAAGGCTTATACTTATCTATCATGAACTATGAAGATGACTCATTGAATATTTATTCATCCAATGACTCAAATTACACTTATGATATTTTATGTTCAAATCCTATTCAAAGATTAGTGTGCACTGGATTGGCCTAACAATATCCCCCTATTTAGATATAAGTGAGCATAACAACTTCTTCTTGCAAACTAAAGTAAAGTAAAGACTTAACTTATCCAAAGAACAAGTAAGACCGAATATTTCATATATTATTCATGAGTTACAACAAAAGTATAAATACATAAGTCCTTTTCAGGCTTGCTCTTCAGAAATACCCATGAGCTCTAGCTTTACTTTTTCTGTCAGGAGGAAGTGTTTGTCGTCCCTCTTGTTGATTTCATTTTCCAAGATTTTCACAAGTCTTAGTCCTGCAAAAGTCTTTTCAGTCAATCCTAAAATCTTAAGAGAGTTTGTGTGTCCAGGATGTACAGTATAAAGACTCTCTGAATGGAACTCCCTCCAGAACAAGTCTGGTCTAGTGAAGTCTAGCAATAAATTGTTTAGGATCAAAGGGAATACTGGATCTTTTCCTCTTTTTCATTTTTGGGGAAGCCTTAAGAGGATCCTGAAGAGTGACGGGTTTCTGGTATCACTTCCTAGGAGCTCTCTGATGTTTGAAAACCAGTTTTAAATTTATAATAGGGAACAATTAACACCAACGGCAATCACCTAGTCGCATGTAGTCTATCTTTAGTAAGTCAGAGTGTCGAACCAAAAGAGCGAGTAGTTTTTGTTATGTAAAATGAGATACAAATATCTAACTAATAAATCGAATTAAAAAGCCAGGTATGTTTTAGATCCGAAACAGTGGCGGATCTAGGAGCAAACCTAAGGTAGTTCCCTAGCTTAATCGAGACGTAAAATATTAATGGGTCATCATGTCGGGTCGGGTCGAGGCACATTGTATTCAAAGTGCATCATTATTTTACAGATAAATAATCTTGTTGTTTCTTGTTACTTATTTTTTATATAGTTACGATTAAAAACCAAAAATACCATTGATTTCAAACTACTCCGTATTTATGTTGCCCACATTTTTATAACGAATGTACAAGTCCTTCATTCTTCAAAACTTGCCTCCTAATTGATTATTTAAATAAAAAAGAAAAAAAGAAAGGTGCATTGGTATCTCCAACCTCCAAAAAAACTCATTTCATTTTCCAAAATAATATTCTCTCCTTTCACCTTCTTCAACTATCTATCTCTCTCTCTCTCAGTTCTTCATCTTCTTCATTTTTTTTATCATCTTTTGCTTCCATCTATCCATCTCTACTCTAAAATTCGTCATTCAGTTTCACCTCCCTGTAGTTCAATTTCATCTCAAGGTGGTTCCTAATATTTTTCTAAGGTAGGTCCCGAAAAATTTCACGCATAACTTCTCAAAGCTTTCGATTTCTAAGGTGGTTCCCAGGAACCACCTACCATAGGCATAGGTCCGCCTCTGATCCGAAAGGTAGAATAAATTCAAGATTACATAAAATATTAAGAATGCAAAAGACGGAAAAAACTTGAAGATGAATTCAATAGAAGAAAACCAGTGTTAACCTTGCTAATTCCTTATTTCTAATGACATGATTCAATTGTGAAATGTTTAATTGCGATCCTACTAGTGGCTCTTTTGTCACATAAATCCAATATGGTTCATTACTACTTATGCCTATGATCTTTAATTAGCTAATATTATGATCTTAGATACCAACTAACTAGAACTCGATCATTAAATGCACCAACTAACCTATTTGACTTGTTAGTGATGATTTCTCAACACATAACTCCTAATGAACTATCGTCCATAATCCTTACCTTAAACTTTTTAGCCTATTAGTCTTATTCACGTCATGTTTACTTTAATATCTCTAGCCACAAAGAGGGATTTACTGTCCCTTTATAATTTACTAATTAATGTTCAACTTTTAACCTAATGATTAATTAATATCGACTAAACAATACTAATAAGCACCAAAACGCAAGGATCGAGAAACAAGTATATAAGTTATCCACTAAAAATCAACAATTAAATTCTTCAAATCATGTCAGTCGAATTATCAATTCATAACAAGGCTAACAAAGGTGTTTAGCCAATAATCATACTTGACAAAGCAAAAGTAAATTAAGTTTGATAAATAAACAAAGTCATAGTGTTATGATAATTAAAACGGATAAAACTAATGTTTGTGATGTATGATGTCTTGGTCTTCTCTTGAATGTAGCTTGAAAAGTGGTAGAAAAACCTTAAGGGACCTCTGGAAATTGTTTGAGGAACTTGGGATCACTTTTTGGTCGAGTTTGAGTTTGTATTTATATCATTTTTTTCCCAAACCGACTTGCCTATGCCGTTGAGGAAAAGTATCCTCTACGTCGTAGAGCTCGCAAATTTGCATTTTTTATGTTGATTTTCAGGCTTAGTTCAAAACACAAAAGTTGTATGTATCACTTTTCTCTTTTCATTTCCACTTGAATCTCCTAAAAGTAGTTCGTATGAAGGATTCATGGCCAAAACACTACAACACTTTTGAGAGACATCACGTAAACTTGATTTCAACTTTCGATTTTGTTTCTTCACTTGATTGTTTCACGAGCCTTCCATAGTCAACGTCCAATAACAAGTTAATGGTTCCTTGATTATTCACTCTACAAATCCTACAATGGACTTTCATTCTTCATCTCTCTAGACCGCAAAGCTCGAATCCACTTTTCTTCATTAAGCCTCAAACTTAGTTCTTTTTCGCGTCTTTCCGTTTCATTGCTTCATTTTGTACTATAATGCAAATAATAAGTAAATCAGTACCAAATATCATTAAAATACAATAAAACAAAGCAATAAACATGAGATTATGATAACCAAAAGATGGCACTATTTGATGTTATCAATCTCTGATTTATTCAAATCATTTTCGTAAGGTTGATTTGAGCTCAATAACTTTAGCCCCTTTCTTCTTGTTCAGGACAACCAACATCATTTTCCATTCCTTGTACCCAAAGAGTCCTCATTTGGGTTAATAAAGATGTTTCGAGCATCCAACTATAATGTATATTGCTATATTCTTGCATTAAATGTTTTTTTAGAATGTGTCCAATCCCGCTTTAGAATAGCGATGACAATGTCCATACCTTTATACCAACTCTTGTATTGATTTCTTTAATAGATGTTTTCTACTTATTTTCTCAAGAAAGTTTCATTTAACATATCAGATACTTAAATATTTTTCTTGAATATATAAGTTCAGAATGTTTTTGATTGATGAGGACATCAAAGGGAGTCAGTGAGTTATTGTCAGTACTCACTGACTCCATCATCTTCTCTCTGGTTTAGGGACTTCACTTATTGAGATCCGCTTCGTAAAGTGGTGAGACTTATACTTGTTTCTCATGAACTCATATGGCTCATTGGAATTTTATTCATTGAGGGACTTAAATTATACTTATAGGTGGCCTTTGGTTCATGAAACTTAAAATCATAAAATTCAAATTCTAAGTAATTTTAAATACTAGAAATTATAATCCTCTTAAATTTTATCTATTTAAACCTTTAGACATTTGGTGAATAAATGTGGAAACTTAAATTCTCCACTCTTTCAAAGAATTTGAAATGCCCCTCATTTAAGCTAATTTATAGAAATTGAAAAATGTACATCAATAGGCTAACCAAACAACCCATATTCTATGTTCGAATCCTAGCATGACTGCCATGAGACTATTGGGCAGTGAATTGGCACAAATAGTATATGCTGTCAAAATATCAAAACTTAACGTAAGTATAGGTTATGTACTACAACCTTCTTAAACTTGTATCAATATCGCAAGAACGATAACATCTCTCTTTGAACTCAATTACAATTTAACGTGTCGGGCATTACTACCATCTTGTGTTTTTGGCATGTTAGGGGCCTTTAGGTAACTGTAATACATACAATTTTCGGCTTTGTATTTCTTCTGTATTTTTGGTCCATTATTTACATCCTCCAATCTCTACACTTTAAGGGAATGGGTGTGAAGGAATTGCTGATATAGAAGAAAAACATATCTAGGAGTGGAAAGTTGTATGATTACCAAAATGCTCATCGTGTGCCAAATCCACATTAAGTTTCGAACGGTTGAGAGTACTGAAAATATATAATTTAATGTTTTTACAAAAATCTGTGCAACTAAATTCTTTATGTACCTAACTTTTTACCTACCAATACCAGGATACACAACTTGAGAGCTCCTGTGAGTTCTGAGGATATCAGGATTTCTGGCCACTAGGCAACCTCAATATCAATTTTAGTTAAGAAAAAATATCTAAACGTCTTGGGCATCTCATGGATCGAATTGTCGATTCTAGATGTGTTTAGCTCTGACGAAACAAATGCTTTCTACGGGTGTTACAATACCTAACTTTCGAAGTGTCATATGAACGAAGTTTATAACTTAGAAAATAAGAACCACAAAAAATGGACAATCTATCTAAGTAATCATGGTAGGTCCAATAATGGTTGATGACCAAGTGATAACAAAATGGTTCAAATATATCGGCTACCTAACTTCCTGTGAACAAATCCTCTATAGTACATTCACCAAAGCGTCATCTACTTGAATATATACAAGTTCTCAGCGTTGAGTCCCTGTGGTTGAATGTTAGCAATTGGTAACCGCCACCTCGCCGACAGAGACGGACCTTAGTGGAGACTGGAGGACCGTGTCCCTTCAAAACTTTATAAAATTTCTTATATAAACAATTTATTATATTTGATACATTTTATAAAGAAAATACAAGCTTCGCTATCCCAAACTAAATGATATACAATGCAGCCCTCTTGATAAGGTTAAACAAGTTCAATCTATGGTGCTCGCCTGCTTGAGTTTGGAAATACTGTATGGGAAAAGTCGGAGTCAAATTCAAAGCTATTTCAGCTTCTCTAATCCAATATAAACACAACGGAATTCATTCTAACCCAATTTGTCCAAGCCACATCCCAATCGAGCAATAATGCTACTTTCCTGTAGGAATTAGTGACACTGCACAAGCCTTAGTAACCACCACTTTTGTGCGGTCATTATGATGCAGAGGTATATATAGTAGTTGCCATGCTCGAATTGTACCAACTCAATAAAAACATGGCTATTGAAATAAAGCTCTTAGGTTAAAATTATATATCGGTGGCTACCAAACCTTGAGTTTTGGTAACGAACAACAATATATTAGTCCTAGTGGAGGACGCTATCAATAAATTTGTGTTTTATGTGCAAGATCTATTATAGCATAATTTGAAGCAATTATATAGGGCACAAAACTTGATTTTCTTTACTAAAATGGGCTGAATAGTAATTTAGTTTAAGAAAACTATCAGCAAATTCTATGGTGCAACGCTAACTTATGTGTTTTCTTATAGTCAGTACATACGACCTATAGAAACTTGGCCCTAAATTTACATTTCGCAACTAATGCACACCAAAGCTACAGTTTGTGAGTGAGCTGCCTCCTGTAGGAGCTTAGGACGTGTCTATATTTCCAACATCACATATAGTATACGTATCTTTTTCTTGTACCCCAAAAAAAAGGACACCATTTAAGCATTTTCTATCATAAGTCGAAACAAAGCTATCATGATCAAAAGACATTTGATCATACAACGTTCAAGGCTTCGGTGTTGGGACCAATGATCTTTCAATCACATACATCCAAATGAACGGGTTACAAACTTATGACTATATTAATGTCATTTAGGACAAACATGTCAAACTTTTTGAGGTCACAAACCATGAAGTGTGATTGTCCACAGTAGTTCTTACTCTTAATGCTTTCATTTGAGGCTTTTCATGCCCCCAAATGGTCCAAGTGAAAATGCCATGGAGTTATTAAACTGTAGAGTACAACACAATGTGCAGAGCCTGTGAAACTGCACCGCCCGTAATTTATATAATTATATGTACATGTAATGTCCTACGGATGTATAATGAAGACTTGAGAAGCACAAATTAAACCTTTTTGTGCATGTATAACAAGCATACAAGACGTAGAACAAAAGTCATATAAGTATCAACACATAGCTGAATAATTTAGAGTCATTTCCTGTGTCCCGATTCCTCCATGTATATGACTCAGCCAACTGAATTATTGTCCTCGACACTGCAAGTCCTGAGTATTATACTTTTATGTACTAAACCAACCGTTTAGAGTTAACATAGTACACATTGCTACTCCTTTTGGATATCATGAAGTGTCAATTTATTGATATATCATGATAACTAACTGAACAAGTGAACAACACTTCCAAGTATGAGACATGATGTTATGGTAATGAAGGTAAAAAAAGTTATGACTGATAAAATAATGCCAATTGAACAGTTCATCCTTTTAGATACAAGATTATAATATGATATAAAGGACAATGCATGTGTTTGAACTTTGAAGAGAATCACAATACCTAGAATTGGCAAATATCCTTCTTCCACATTCTTCTACAAGAGTCTTTATGTGAATCAAATATAATAAAGAGATTTTGCTAAGGGTCAAAAAATACCTCAAACAACTTGTTGGTGGGCCGGAATCTCTATATCTCTAGAGCAATTACTACCATCCAAAATGTTGGCACTGCAGAATCTTTAAGCTCCCATTTGCCCTGAATAGTTGAATTTAGAAAGAAACACCATGAGTAGTTTGGTAATTTTAGCTGCAACACAACAGTATCCTCATGAGTAGGTCCAAAACTGAGCTTCGTCTATTGGGGACCAAAATTAGAAAAAAAAAAAAAAAAAAAAAAAAAAAAAAACATTAGTATGACGAGATGTTTGAATTACATTAAATATTTAAAAGACGAGTCTAAATATAACAAAACTAGATGGTTATTACTTATAAGGTGTCATGAGACAGCAATTAATGTCGGCATGTCTTAAATAAAAAAAAGTTGAAACCATAGAGTGCATGTCTTAAAACATCAATTGTGTTGTGGACGAGTGATAACAAAATCGATATAGCAAGTGGCTGAGTATTCACAAAAATTTATTCAGGTTAATTTATTTATTTGTTTGTTTCTTATTTGCCTCCTCTCTTGTTACTCATTCTATCTTTTATGGTCCCTATTTGACCACAAATCTTTTACATTCCTACTCTTATCATTCATCTTTTCCAGTATATATGACCACCAATTTATGTGTTCCTCAAACTAAACATGGCTTCCCCATCCAAGCACAACTTACTCATCCTCTTCTTAATTTGGGCAGCACTTGTCTTGCAAGGTCAACATTCAACTCGTTTCTTTTTGTTCAAACATGTTATCTATATCTACCTTATCCTCTGTTATCAAATACTAGGTTCACTTTTAGGCTTCATAAAGATTTAAATTTTAATATCCTCGTCCCATATAAACGAGCTTGTTCCGTTATTTGAAAATGGAAAATGAGCATTTAAGTTGGGACGGTGGCAATAATGACTCATAATATCATCTTCTTGTTCTCTTTAATCCAATAAATGTGCATTTTTAGGCTACTATAAATATGTACTAGTACTTAAACTATCTATGTGCATGTGAATGTACCATTTCAGGGGTTGCAGGATCCCGAACACTAGCTCAGCTTCCAGCTCAAAACTCTGCAACACAAAAAGAGTTACACTTGAAGGTGAACATATAATTCTTTCTATAATTATCAGTGCATGTAAACTCACGCAAATTACATTAAGTAGGACATTTTCAGATACATGGCAGCATTTTGTAAGACTTTCTTAATTAACTTATTTTTTTATGGTTTTCGATTAACTTAGCATACAAGCAATATAATGATGAGGAGAAGAACAATGATAGGATCGGTTAGGCCGTCTTGCACCTATAACGAATGCAAGGGGTGCAAGTCTAGGTGCAGAGCTGAGCAAGTTCCGGTGGAAGGAAACGACCCAATGAATAGTGCGTACCATTACAGATGTGTTTGTCATAGGTAAATTTTCCTTTTTACATCGTTTGAGGAACCTGTATTCCTAGTTAAGTTAGAAATGTTATGTACTATTCTTTACACTATGTATGTGTGCAACTAGTGTTGTGAATTTTGTTGGGATGTATATCATTCTGAGCCATATGAATTTTTGGGGCTTTGTGTTATCTTTCAGTTCTTGGAAAGATGTCATAGTAAATCTTTGCTTTCTGCTTTTTTTACATTGTCTTTTGTATCAATCTGCACAGATTTAACAGTCTCAGAAACAGTTATTAGTTCTTTCAGTATAGAATGTACGGTTATCAATGCATAATTTACTAGTCAATACTTATTAAGAAAAGAATCTATCTTCTTGAATTATTTGCACAGTGTGTTATAAACAACCACATAATGTTTTTTAATTTCGAACCATCCTGCCCCTTTTTAGGGTAGCCGAAATGTGGGTCTCGAGACCCACATATTCCTCAGTTGTTCGTACGGTAATATATATCTTAACGAGAACATAAAAGGTTTAAATTTTGAACTTTGCAAAAATAAGCAAAGGGGGAAGAGACTGCAAATTTGCACATGGAAAGTGGTCCCAAAAGAGTCACATGAAGCATAGTCTTTGAAATGATCGAGTTAGACTGCACTCTATGCTTATATTCTTACATATAGCGTGTTTCAAGTTATGACAAAAGATGGAAAAGATGATGATGAGTGCGTTTATGGTATCTAGCTCTTTTTATACATAAACAAAATTGAGTAATGACACATGTAAAGTGAAGATTGAAGGACCCATTCGGGTAGGCAACAAACCAAGTATAGCAACATGAAACAAGAACTTTCATTATAACATATATGTTCAAATAATTCAGTAAACAAAAGTCACGTTTAATCAACCAGTATGTCTCATACAACACTAGTAGGGAATATAACAAAGGATCTCTTTTCACATGTAATGTAAGTATGTAACTGTAACTTTAGTTATACCACATGTAATATTCTAACTCGTAAGTACCGGTTTTCTTAATACTTACTACAATAAATAACAAACTATGAAAAAGGACGGTCATTTACATGTACGAGAAACAAGAAGTAGCTGGCAAATGCACTGAAAAGGCACAATGTTTTTAACTTTTTACCGAAGTGTGTGATTGCAGTAAGTTTTTCATTACAAATCAATGATGGTATATAGGAAGAACCACAACCTAAAAGCAATACTGTTAATATTCAGTAGCAGTTGAATATTATTTGCTAGGAAACATTGTATATTATTTAGAAGGATTTTAAACTGGAAATTACTAACTTTTTTTTTTTTTTTTAAATAAATTACATTAGTGGTTCTCCATTTTATTAAAACAGACTTTTATAACTGATTCTGATAAGATGATGTGAACAGGCAGGAAATTTGTCTGCTGCACACCACTTTTAAATAAGAAACCAATTCTACTAAAATGAAATTTTGTGACTTAAGGGTCATGAAATTACTTTCTGTAACCCGTTGAAGCGATAAGAGGAAGACAATGTAACTATTTTGGGATGGAAGACAATGTAATATTCTTGGATCTAACAAGCTGACTACTCTAAAGTAAATTTGTACCTTCTAATTATGGAAAAGAATAAAGCAATAAGAGGAAGGTGAGGCGCACAAAAGCTTCACACGTCAATCATCACTTTGTTCCAAGTACCCTCATGAGTTTCAGAATCTCTTTTTTCAGAAAAAGCAATGAACTTGATTATTAGGCGTGGGTGTCGCAAGAACCCACTTCTCTTCATTTGCCCCACGCGTGTACACCTCACTCCACATCACCCAACACACTCACTTAAAAACACCCCTCAATCACAACTAACACAAACCTCTTCACTTGGGTCCCACCCACCCTCACAAACACATCACAAACACAAAAGAAACAAACACAAACACTGCAAAAACTTTTGTCTTTTACCATGTCGTTGGACTGGCGAAACCACAAGTGGCGAACCACCATGGTGTCATGGCGAGGTGTGAAAAAAAGTGGCGAGCTGCCACATTGGATTCGGCGAGGAACGAAATCCCCCACACCTCATGCTCTTAGTATGTAGTTCCCTTCTTTTTCTTTTTCCTTTTTTTTTCAGAATCCCCTTATGTTTAACCACTCAAGTTTCAATGTGGATCAATTTATAAAAACCGACATACAACATTTATCACATGTTAAACACCTTTGGCATGGCACCTCATTTGTCAAAAAACCATTTCACACATCAACATAAGTTATTTATAAAGATTTTGACACATTATCATAAATATTTAAGATCAGCACAAATTTTTGTGACATTAGCACCTGAAACTGATTAATCCTGTAATTTCACAGCACTGAACAAAATTGACCAAACCTCTAAAGATTTAGAATGACCAAAGAGGACCGATGGTGAAAATTGGTTACTAGTTTATGACAGTTTTTATAACAGCCCGTCCCATATCGATAAATTATGATCTGTTTGAGCCCCTTATAAGATTCAAGATGTGCTACTAATGCGCTTCTACCATGGTTTTTGGTTGAACCTGAAGGGTATCCGAAATAGTAAATCGCTTCCGGCTTTGTGAGGTATTACAGTTTCCATTTTATTACATCTTGGTTGGCAGAATATTTCTTTGCAGCAAGTTTTTGGGGCTCGTTTTGGTTTTGCATACAGTATGTATAGATTTATTAATCCGGTGAATTTTTTATTGTTAAAAAAGTATGCATGGATAATAGGACATACACGAATATTAGGACCATAATACAATTTTAAAAATTTCAAAACAAAAGGAAAAAAACAAATTAATGGTAAAGAAAGATACCTAGGACCACAAAGGATGGAGGCATGGCCTGAAGTTGCTGCTGATCTACCCAAGCATATAATGAAGCATGCCCTGCACGGGCGACAAATTACTTTAAAAGACCATGATTGTTTTATCATTACATATTTAAATACCAGCAAAAAGTGAAGACAGTATAAATTCAACGTATCCTATCATTTTATCAATTTCTGAGATTTTGAATTTTCTGATTATATAAGATGTATGCAAAGAACATGTCATAAGCCCTGGCTCTGTCCTATCTTCTCGCGATTAAGCCCAATCTCTCGACAGCTGAATACTAATACTTCTTTTGGGTTTGGGCCCCCAATCGGCCTTAAAATTGCATTCGACAGACATAACTTGTACCCAGTCCAGATCGGCGGGCCAAGTCTTAATCCATGCAGATTCAGTCCTAAGTCTAGTCTGGCTTGTACCCTTTGGCATCAACTAATACTTAAGGATCCAAAATGTGTTCCGCATGACGAGAAACGTATGATATAATACAGGATGATGATCCCTTGTACGAGGCCTCAGAAAATCGCACATATAAAAAAGAGCACGGCTACATGAACCTCAAATAAGTATGAAGCAAACAAAAAAAAAACAACTCAGGAATGCACGTGTAACCACCACCAAGGTGGCCTGGTGGTGATCAGGCACCTTGTGAGGCCTCAGGTTCAAACCTCCCTAGGTAAACACTTTGTGGTGGCCAGAGAAACGGTCAGAAATGGTCACAAGGTACCTTGGTTAGGCCGACAAAGACTCGCCCTCCCGGGTAACCTGAGCCGTCATCCGTTTACCTGTTTTTCAAGAATACATGTGTCTGGATCAAAATGGATTACCTCATCCATGGTTTGGCTAGTAGGCCACTTGCTGATTTTGATTTTGTTAGGGTTTACAATCAAATAGAGGTTGCATATATAAACTAACTTAAAGCGCCGAAATATCCACTCCATAGCGGCAGCCCAACCGTCAGGGCAACATACGAAACTCCACATTTAACACCTTTACACCGGTAAAAAGAATGCATCTAATAACATGATCACCACATCTATGTTTAGGTTAAAATAAAAACCAAACATTATAAGGCTAAAACATTAGGTTGCATTTATGGTGACAAATGTGGATCCTAAAACTGTATAGAGCTAATACTTAATGCTATTGATTCATAAACAAATTCTGCGTTGAGTTGAGCCAAAAATGAAACCTAATCGTCAGGAGCAAGAGTAATTTTGCTCAAATCATTTAAATTTTTGCAGTTAGCATAGCGGTAAATATAAAAGGCGAGACTAGGGGCGTGTTTGGGCTAACGTCGGGGTGTTTACGAGTTCTTAATTGGCGTAAGAACTTATTAAAATACTTGACACATGTTTTACACGACATATGTTTTGCCAATTTTTTTTTTTTCCTAAACATTTCCCTTTGGTATTGACATGTGTTAAAATATCATCTTATCTTAATATATAATCGTTTAAGTTGTGAAACCACAAAAATTAAGATAAGGGCTTCCGTCGTTGGGTGGCGTATGTCGATTCTCTAACTAAAAATAAAAAAAGGAGGGCTAACAAACTAAAATAAGGGCTCGATAATAGGGTATGCGATGTCGACTTAACTAATTAATCACTTTTATTTTAAAATTTAAATATCTTTTAATTCGTTTAATTTTTTATGATCTAATTTAATATTTTCTAAAATTTTGTCTTTCTTTAATTAAACATCCATTTTGATATATTTGTATGAGTTTTAATTTTACATTTTAGTAGGTTTATTTTATTTTGATTCAAATTTTATAACTTTAACCTTTATTTCAATCAATACAAACTTGATGTATCAAAATCATTTACTTTTGGGAGAGTGTTTGTGGGTAAGAGATTGTGAAGGTCTTTTTATATGCGGGAATAATGATGTCACGGAAAGATACGGAAACCCAAACAAACACATACAACTAACACATATACATTTGGGTGTTGTGAAATGAATCTGTTAGCGGGTAGGGAATGCGAGGAGAGTTGAGTTAGAATTCATTTCTTATATTTATTATATAACTATATTTATCGCCATGCATTGTGCAGTGTCCAACTAGTTATTATTAGTTAGCCATAGTTTTAGACATTTTGTTAGACATGAGAATCATTTCTCATGAAAAATTTAAAGTGAGTTACATGTATCCTTATTTAAACTTCACTAATTGCATATTTTTAGATTGCATATTTTTAGAATAACAAATATTCCCAACTAAATTTAATAAACTAACAAATTTACCCATCTCTATCTATGCTTAATTTTTAGACAATCATATCCCTCTCTCTAAACGATTTGAGCATATATCCCTCTTTTTAATTCCTAAGGCTAGACAATTAATAATAACAAAAGCGGTTGCATCGTTGAATGTTATGTGATGCGATATAATGATGTAGTGTTTTTAAGATTAGGATCTCTCGAGTTGGTTCTGACACGATAGGTTATGTTAATCAATCGTAAGAAAGTAAATTGATAAATGTTTTCTTTTAATCAAAATTATGGGTCCACTTATTTTTCACTTCTCGCATTCAAACAACGTGACCTGTCGTGTTAAAAGCCAACTGAGATGATCTTTTAGTTTTTTATTGTTCTTTGCTTTACTTCTTGTTTATTGTTATCGTATGAATATAAATATAAGACAAAATTACGGTTGGTCGCATGGTTTCTTTCGTATTTGAGTTTGGTCCTAAGTCGTTTAATTACCCACGGATGCCTATTTTGAAGCGTTGCACTCTTTTAGTCCCTAATTTGGATGGCCGTTAGTGCGGTCCGGTAAGTGTTTTCTTGTTGCTAGTCCTTAGTTAATAAATTTTTGCAGATTAGTCCTTATTTTTAAAATATAGTTTTTGAGTTAGTCCTCAGTTAATAATAGTTATCGCCCAATTTTTACGTTTTGTCCATTTTTATCCGTTCGCACCATTTTTACGCTTTTAGTCCGTTTTCTTCGTTTTTATAGTTTTTGTCCGTTTTCTTACGTTTTCTGGGTTTCATCCGTTTTTGTCCAGTTTTCTAACATTTTCTTAGATTTTTGTCCATTTTCTTACGTTTTGTATACATTTTCTTTCGTTTTGTCCATTGTTCTTACGTTTTGTCCGTTTTAAATGCGTTTTATCGGTTTTCATCCGTTTTGTCCAGTTTTCTTACATTTTGTCCGTTTTTATTTGGTTTCGTACTATTTCAACATATTAAAACTTTTTCAAAAGAAAAAAAATTGGAAAAACAATTTCCAAAAATTGGAAAAAAATATTTCGAAAAAAAATTGAAAAAATAAAAATTTCAATTTCAAAAAAATTTAAATAAAAATTTCAAAATTTTTTTTAAGTTTTATTCAAATTTTTTATATTTTTCAATTTTTTTTGAAATAATTTTCTAATTTTGTTTTGATTTTTTTACAATATGTCCAAATTTGAAAATATTGAAAAAAGTTTTGAAACAAAAAAATATTTCGACATATTGAAAATTTTGAAAAAAAATTTCAAAAATTTTTTTTTAAAAATATTTGAAAAATATTTTTTTATTCAAATTTTTTTGAAATTTTTTATTCAATTTTTTTTGAAATTTGATTTTTTTTTTTTTTCAAAATTTTTTCGGAAAATTTTTTTCCAATTTTTTATTTTGAAATTTTTTTCCAATTTTTTTTCTTTTGGAAAAATTTTCAATATGTTGAAATTGTACAAAAGCGGAAGAAAAGCGGATGAAAACCGATAAAAGCGTGCGAAAACGGACAAAGCGTGGAACAACGGACAAAAGCGGATGAAAACGAAAAACGAGACCAAGCGTAAGAAAAGCGGATAAAAATTTGAAAATGCTAGAAAAGCGACAAAAACGGATGAAACCGATAAAACGTAAGAAAGCGGACAAAACTATAAAAACGAAGAAAGCGAAAACGTAAAAAGCGGTGAAAGCGGATAAAAAGCAGCGGACAAAACGTAAAAATCGGGCGATAACTATTATTGACGGAGGGACTAGCTGTGAAAACTATATTTTAAAAATAAGGACTAACGTGCAAAATTTATTAACGAAGGACTAACGGCGCAAAATACTAACGGACTGCACTAACGGCCATCAAAATAAGGACTAAAAGAGTGCAACGTTCAAAATAGGTATATGTGTGTAATTAAATGACAGGGATCAACTGCAATCTGACAAATCATCGGGGCCAACCGTGTAATTTTGTCTAAATATAATAAATCATGGGCTTATAATTTAAGAGATAAACATTTGCTTGTAAGAAGGCAATAGATGCGAACAAAAATTAAATGGACATGATCTTCGTTAACAAACAGTAAGTATTTTTAGACCCTAGAGAATTTAAATGAATCACAAAAATTATATGATCGTGTTTCTTTAATTTGAAGAATTTTTAAAATATGTGGTTGTAGATAGTATCTCCAATCACATAAAAATTACAAATTTTGAAGAAAGAGTAAGAATTTTAAATATGTTTATCTTCCAAAAAATGTGTTCCACAACCATATATTTCAAATTTTAACTTCAAAATATTATACTAAATTAATATGTTTTTTTACTTATCTAGATTACTTTATGTATAAAAAAACACATTATTAAATCTATACTACATATAAAGAGTGTATTGTCTTGAAAAGTGAAATTTTGAAAGTCAAATGTGAGAAATACATAGTGTAATTAGTCTTTCTTATTAAAACGCCATTCTTAAAAGTCTGATTATTTATTCGCGTTGTCAATGGAATTAAAGAATATCTACCAAATAAAAAAACAATTAAAACACCCTTTATTAAAAGTCTGATATAGTTTTCATAATGTACAATTTAAACAAGCTACAAATTAAACAAGCTACAACATAATCCAAAATATAAAATAATTAAACACACTAATTAATGTTATTTTTAAAACACACTATAATGAAAAATACATATTATTATACACATTATACAAATTAATAAAACACACAAAACACGTCTGTTATGAGTTGATGGTATGTATAGTTTTTAAACCGGACCAAATGGTTCAACAAAGAACCGGTGTCACCATGTGATTCGGATAACCAATAAAAGCCATCAAAATGAATCGAGGCGGGGCCCATTGAAGCCGATCAAATTGGTGGAATTAGGTCCATCGAAATCTATTTATCAGGTTAATCGTCACGAAGTGCCACATTTGAAGCGTGATGGTACCCCGCTATACTATATATAAAGGAAAACCAAGGTTGCAAAATCGTGAATCGGTGGTCGGGTGGTCGACCACCTTGTAGCGATAATCGATCTAAGCGGGATTAACAGGTTTAATCAGATTGGCATTTCGTGCGAGTTTGGGTATTTACGGTGAAATCGCGCAAAATGTCTTTCAACTTATCACGATTCGATTTAAGGTCTTATCTTATTTTTCCCAATTTAGTCTGACCAACTTTTTTAATTACGATGTTAGTCGATTTATAAATTCTGAATTCACCACCATCTTTTTTCTCCGATCAAATTTCGCCAACTTCCGCTAGCAATTTTTTATTTTTATTTTATTTTTTTAATGTTATTTAATTTTCACTTTATTCGTAACAAAGTACATCATTTTAAACAAAAATAGCTTGATCATTTTAGTTTTTTGATTTACTAATTAAGCCAACAACCTGACACCTAGTATCTTACTATCCTACGGTGGATTTTGCACCATGACTACGACTACGACCTTATGCAATATCAATACATTTCCTTAGTCTACCACTACCTTTTGGATCTACAAGAACTTTGCATAGAATGATATATACTCGATGCGTACCCCTGTAAGCTGTAAACCCATGTTTATATAATTATATGTGTATCATCTCTGCCCAAAGTGTATTATTTTATTATGACCATATTCAATATATCTCATTTATGATCCGGAGTTATTAAACCCAGTTTGTCCAATGTAGTTTGCGTGATTGCAGTTGAGGTTTCTAAAACTACAAAGCGCAATCATCATCAATCACTAAAAAAAAAAAAAAAAAAAAAACTAGCGAAAGTTGGTGGGAGAAGATGAAGTATGGTGGTAGTACTCGATAACCTATAAATCGTCGTCAACATTCATCTAAAAAAGTTTGAGACACTAAATTGGGGAAAAAATATGGAGTACCTTAAATTAAAATTGGGTATAAATTGGATACATTTTTGTGCAATTTTTCCTAAATTAAATATCTTAGCGATTTCAGCTCTTATGTTCCAAACCGATAAAATGCTCCAATTTAATTATGAGGTCCATAATCGTTATAAGTGAAATAAATGATTTCAAATTAAGTAGAATGCTTAAATTAATATTTTTATAAAAGTTGACCAATTAAGACGATTTGACCGATTAGTCCGATTTTTTGCCGATTAGTCTGATTTTTGACCGATTAGGCCGATTTTTGACCGATTAGTGGCCCATTTTTTAACAGACCGATTTTTCCCCTGATTTTTGAAAATCAACAAGGTAAAAGGCGATTACCTAATAATCGCTGATTAATCGGTGAGTTGACCAATTTTTGCAACTTGTGAAAAACCAAAAGTAAAAGTGAAAAGTTGAAAAAAATGTTGAAAACAAATATTTCAAAGGAAACTATTAATACACATCGAAACCGGGTTGACCCGGTTTAATTTGACCGTTCGACCCAACCCATTGGGTTGACTCGGTTCATCGACCAATTTTTCGACCGGAGCAGTTCAACGGTTGAACCACCGGGTCAAACCGGTTTCAAAATATTATGTTTAATCCTAAATCTTACGACTTTTATTATTTTTTATAGCCCATAAACTTTCTTTTATCATTAAGCGATCCGTCATTATAAAATATCGTTCTTATCTTGTGGTCTTCGTCTGATGTTTAGAATATGATTAGTGATTTTCAAAATTTCCACTCACTTCTATGTTGATCCTCATATTGCTTCATTCTAACTTGTGCCCTGATTTGTCCTTCAAATCGTATGACAATATATCTTATAGTTTGTATATATAAATACATTATTAAATGTTCGAATATAATAATCTTACTATCTATGGTGGGTTTATAAAAAGTATATAAAGATGAAAATGTTTAAGTTTCATTTTAACTATAGTGGATCTTCGTTTCGTATACATATGGTATGAATAGGTGCCTTAATTCTTGAGCACTCTTTATGAATTCAAACATTTAATGTATTTGATATATAAGACATTTTATGAAGTTGTAAAGTTTTATACTATAGTAAATATAGGTTTATAATATTAAAGGTCTAAAAATTCTTGATGTGTTATTCTATAATCCTTTCTAAAAGGTTTATCATGTTGGATCTTTTATAATGGAGAAAGACTTTTCCTCCATTAAATGTCTTAAAATTAAGCAATATAAGTATTTATGCAATGTTTACAATTCATTGATGCATAATTACTATATATTCTTAAAACACTCATCTAATGATAAATACAAGTATTAAAATACATAATACAAGTCATGCAAATTTGTTAATTAATGATATTTTAAAACTCACTTTCAATGAAAATACAATTGAAAGAACACATTAAAGCTACTAAACACAAAAAGTAGGGTGTCGATTACATACGACACGATAAGCAACCGACCCGACGACGAAGTTAAGCAGGTTTGGGTTGAGGATAAATAGGTTTTGGTCAAAAGCGGGTCAATCCGTCTAACTTGGTTTAATAAGCGAATGCGTGTTTGAGTTGAGTAAGTATTAAGCAGTCAACCCGTGAACCCGTTTAAGTATATAAGATTTTAAAATAAAATATATAGTCTGGTTTTTATGTTGGATGTGGATTAAATGTATTTTGTTATTACTTGGTATGAGTGGATTATAATTTTATCATGAGATATCATGAAAATTGGCGCTTGTAATTGAGAAAATTGTCGCATAGTTATTTGTATGTTATTCTTATCATATTTTAGATCCTTACATCATTTTTTGCGTTTAAACTAGTTAAATCGACAAACCACTAACTTTATTCAACGCTTGACCTATTTACTTAAATGGGTTAAGCGGGTCATAAATGGGTTACATGTGTTATGCGGTGCAGGTTAGGGTTGAGTTTTTGACACGATTAATAAATAGGTCGTATTTGGGTAAAGGCTATCTAACATGCCAACACGCGAACCGAATATGTTACACGAACACGACTCGATTGTCGCGCAACAAAAACAAACAAACAAACAAACAAAATAATACAAACTAAGTAAAGTTTCACCAAACCTTTGTTATTGCTTATAGTTCTTAAGCGAACAAATTAATCGATAAAACTATTGCCAAAAAACATACAAATAAAATAAATTATTATACAAAAAATTAAATTACGAGTGCAGCGATCAGCGTCACGCGAAAACCTTGCTAGTTGCTCCAACCACATCGTTAGATATAAATCATGATTGGAGGTAACTTTTTTTTGTTTGTTCATTCTTCAAAATTAAGGAATAAATTAAGTAAAATATATTATGGTTGAACATAACCCAAAAAATCGATGACTTGGGTATCAATTGTTGAGTTATTATCAAATGAAAAATAAAATTAAAATGAGAAGAGTGAGAAGGAATTATAATCGCGTATTTCGGATCTTATTCCCCCCCCCCGATTGAAATGAGTAGCTAATATCTTTCTTTCTTTTTATTTTATTTTTCTACCATGAATCCATTTAATTAACCATTTCCAAACATTTTCCTTTGCTGAAATGTTTATCTACATAGATGTTTGAGCTTGATAGTTGTTATAAGAATATCATAAAACTAATTATTTTATTTATTAATAAGAAAGCCCAGCTTTGAAAATCGAGCTTTTTAATTGGCAAAGAAGAGTAGAACTTTGCTTCAATTTGGTCAAACTCTTTAAAACTTCATTTATCAAAATAAATATATATAAAAACATATGTTAATAAATAAAATATAAAGATAAAAATAAAAAGGCTAAAAAAGGAGAATGTGATTAATAAAATTTTAGTTGTTAAATTTTAATAAATTATATGACTTAAGTGAATTTCTCATTATTCATGTTTTTAGTAATTTTATAAATTTAATAAGTACCCTTTAACTTTTCAAATTTAAGAAAAATATTTATAGATATTATTATCATTATATATTAATTTACTATATTTGCGCGGAGTTATAATAATCAAAATAAAAGCACGAGTTACCGTGATATTTAAATAAATACACGAGATTGTATATATAAGAATGACTCATGTTATTTCTTTTTATGTTACTCATTAAGGATATCCAGACAAATTAAATTAGCTCACGCATAAGATTAGCTTTATAAGATTAGCTCACGCATACACTGGATTAAAAATTAAATAAGGCTAATATTGTTATTATTATTAACCAAAATATAAATGTTAAAATGAAGGAACGCCACAAGCTACTGTGAGATGAAAGTAAATACTTGAGATTGTACATATAAGAACAACACATGTAATTTATCTTTAAGGTTTAAATATGGTTATCCGAAAAACCTTTTTTAAAGGTCATTATATGCTATTAAATATGATATCGATAGTTAAATTTAAACAACGTTGTGGAAGACTAGAAGGGATTGAATAGTTTTACTATTTTGGCTTTTAAAATAATACTTTCAAAACTTATAGATCCGAGTTTATGTGAGATCAAACAATCGAATATGAACACAATATAAATAAACAAGAGGTAGCAACAATAATAATGATGAAATGTAAAGTGCAAGACAATAGTAAAGAGTTAGAAAGATCAAACCACAACGCGAAGATTTATAGTGGTTTGGTAACGAAGCTCCTTTTTACCCTACTCCACTTTTCGAGTACCCAACTCGAGAGTTCACTTCATTATGTCAACAAGCTCCCTTCAGGATGAGAAAACCATACAACGTCGCTTACACCAATTTTTGACACTAAGCTAAATATCAAGTTTAATCAAGCTAGAGCCAATCTCACTCACTTGCGTATTTTCGGGACTAAAATACTAACCCGATTACTCACGTATTTTCGGGACCAAAATACTAACCCGGTCTATCATCTAAACAAGATTGGAGGTTATGAACTTAATGTACAACAATATACAACAAAAATATAACAAACGTTACGAATGCACTAATTGCGCTACAACACTTAGTATCTTGATGATTATGTGTGTTCTACTCTTACACTTGAATACATGGATAATTGGATCACTTTAAACAAACTTAAACAAGCTTAATGATCAAATAAATGAGGGATTATAAGGCGGAAATAAGCAGAGAAAAGCGTGTTCAAAGGTTAGTTTTACGTGAAAATGTGGAAAACTAGAAGGGGTTGAATAGTTTACCAATTAAAACTCGTTTTAAACTATTTAGATCGACTTATGTCACTCTATTTGGATGTGTGTTGGATGTTGATAAACAAACATATAGAAATATAACTATGTAATGAAAAGATAAAGAGTAAAAGCACAAAACCACAACGCGATTATTTATAGTGGTTCGCTACAAGGACACCTTTCTTGCCTACTCAACTTAGGAGTCACCTACTCGAGTTCGTAATCACTACACGACACCAACTCCTTATGGCGGAGAAGCCTTCACAATGTCGCCTACTCTTTTTCGGTACTAGGCTAACCACGGGTTCTTTACACCAGGTGAACCACACCTACCACAAGCGTCGCCTACCCTTTATCCGGTACTAGGCTAAGTACCGAGTTCCATTACAATGGAGGAACTACTACCCAACACTACACGACACCTAAACCTAAAGGAGACCAACTCCTTATTACAACATCATCAAGGATATCAATATCCTTGGATCCAATACTAATCTATCTTGTACATGAAACACACCATATCGAATGTACATCTTAGGCACCTTTCACTAATGCCTTTGACTAGATCTTCAAGACACCGCCACTAATGTCTTGTGACTTGACTTTTAGGCACCCTTCACTAATGCCTACAACACGGACGACGACACCCTTCACTAATGTCTTCGTCTTGACACTGAGACATCTTTCACTAATGTCTTCAACACTACATCTTAGTAGAAAGAAAGAACCATCAACAAGATAACCCGGTGGTCTTGATGATGAGGAAGCATGGCAACTCATGGACTTGAGCTTGCTTGACTTCAAAGGTGGTGATATCGCCTTTAAGAGGAACCTAGAGGATCACACAAAATAAAACTACATACATAGATCACTTGGATGCAGGGTTAGAGAATTTTAACTCGGGAGAAAGTATGTGGGAAAGGGTGAGAAACAATGAAGAAATGGCTCACTATTTATAGAGAAAACATCTTACATTCCACGGACCCCACCCTCGAGGATCCGTCTAGTGTAATGCTAGGGATCCGTGGGACGCCTCTCTTGCCCATGGGTATTTTGGTTGTGGGTCATGGGTCATGGGTTATGGGTTGTGTGGAAAACTAGATGGGGGTTGAATAGTTTTACCAATTTAAAACTTCCTTTTAAATATTTAGATCGACTTATGTCAATCTATTTGGTTGTTTATGTTGGACGTTGATAGATAGATATATAAGCGTGTAATGAAAGATAAAGAGTAAGAAGGACATCACCACAACACAAGTATTTATAGTGGTTCGGCTACAAGGACACCTTCTTGCCCTACTCCACCCCCGAGTTACCTACTCGAGAGTTCGTGAACACTACACCAATCTCCTTATGGCGGAGAAGCCTTCTGGCGTCGCTAACACCATTTTCGGTACAAAGCTAAATACCGAGTTCTTTCACACCAAGGCGAACCGCACCTAACACAACGTCGCCTACCCTTTATCTGGTGCTAGGCTAACCACCGAAGTTCTTTCACAAGGAGAACTAATCCTATCACAGCGTCGCCTACCCTTTATTGGGTACTAGGCTAAGCACCTGGTTCCATTACTATGGAGGAACTACTACCCTTCACGACACAACACCTAATCTCGAGGATATCCACTCCTTGTTACAACACTCTCGAGGACATCACCATCCTTGAAATAAACAAATACTTATATGTATAAAGATGCACCTCATCGATTATACGACCTAGGCATTCTTCCTAATGCCACTTGATTTGATTCTTAGGCATCCTTCACTAATGCCTTTGACACAACGCAGCACCCTTCACTAATGCCTTTGTCTTGGCGCCTCTAGCAATCTTCACTAATGCTTTTGACACGGACGATAAGCACCCTTCACTAATGCTTTCGTCTTGACACTTTCGGCATCCTTCACTAATGCCTTCAACACAACATCTATAGAGGAAGAAAGAACTATCAACAAGAGAACCTCGGTTGTCTTGATGATGACTTATGCATGGCAACTCATGGACTTGAGCTTGCTCGACTTCAAGTAGTGGTGATCTCGCCTTTAAGAGGAACCTAGAGAATCACACAAAACAAAAGACAAACTACATAGATCTCTTGGATCCGAGGTTAGAGATATAATACTTGGAGAAAGTATATGTGAAGTGGTGAGCAAAAGGAAGAAATGGCTCACTATTTATCAAGGTTATAAATAGCGTGAGGCGTGGCGTGGCGGCAAGACCAAGCCTCACGCCTGCGGCTAAGGCAAAGTTTTTGCGTTTATAAGGCGTGACATAAGGCGGCACAAAGTATGAAAATATTTATATATTTATATCATATATATCGAGTTTAAAAACATGTGCCATAAGGCGTGGCGGCATGGCGTGGCGTGATGATCAAGCCTCATTCGCTGCGAGCCTTTTAGAGCAGTGCTATTTATAGAGGAGAAAACTTATCGTTCCCGGATCCGCTGGATCCTCCCATGAGGATCCGTCTAACACAACGCTAGGGATCCGTGGGACCTCCTCTTTGCCCATGGGTATTTTTGGTTATGGGTCATGGGTTATGGGTTGATCCATGGGTTTCTTTTAGATACAATGAACTTGGTTAAGTGGTTTGTATAAAACCATGGGTTATGGGTCAATACCATTAGCTAGTTTTACCCATTTAGTATAAACTTGTTTTACCCATTTTAGTATATACTTAGTTAAGTATATGTTAACCCAATATGTAAACACTAGTTGTTGTACATGTGTATCAAGATCATAAAATCACTTATACTTGTTTTAGTGTTTTATGTGAAAACGTCGATGTGTTAGAAAAACTATTGAATCAAACTATTTACGTATTTTATTTGTTCCGTTAAAATGATTTTCGTTTGTTATCGACAAAACATTAGAAGATCGTAAAATATAAATAAGCGTTTTTACGACTTATTTGTATTAACGGTTGATCCATGGGTATTTCTTTAGATACAATGTATCTAATGAGTGCAATGTATCTAGTCAGTGGGTATCGGCTAATACCATGGGTAATGGATATGCTCCATGGGTTGTAGTTTTACCCATTATAATACATACTAGTTATGTATATATTTGCCCAATATGTAAACACTAGTTGTTGTACATATGTATTACTAAATCATAAAATCACTTATACTTGTTTTAGTGTTTTGTGAAAACGTAAGTGTGTTAGAAAACTATTGGCTCGAACCATTTACGTATTTTATTTGTTTCGTTAAAATGATTTCGTTTGTTATCGACAAAACATTAGAAGATCGTAAAATATAAATAAGCGTTTTACGGACTTATTTGTATTAACAATCTCCCTTTTGTTGATGACAAAACATAAAATATTTTAAGGAAAACTAAAATAAGTAAAGTTTGAATTTGTAGTTTTATTTTCTTCTCCCCTTTTGTCGAAACAAAAGAGCTTGAAAAGAAACTAACACATTGTTTTAATAAAACATGTGAAAATAGAAAATAAATAAAAGTAGAGAGCAAGTAGCGGAAATGATCTCGTCTTAACTCCCTCTTGACGAGTCCATCCCTATGTGAGGCGTCAAGAAAAATAATACTAAGCTAATTCATTTGCAACTAAGTTTGCAAAATATTTCGTCTATGTGACGAATATGCTCTCCTTGATGATTGCAACTTTGTAGCAGGACGTCATGAAATGTAATCCTAATATTGCAAGTGATTTTCCAATGTATTGCTTTGACACAAAGCTCCCCCTAGCTTTATGGTGTCAAAGTCTTCATGTGTAAATTGAATAACTACAAAACAAATGTTAGAAAGCAAGTATAATGCATAATTTCTGCAAGTATGATTTAAGTTAGTAGAAAAATAGTTTTCTATTGCACGGATCCACGGTTCCTCCTTTGGGGGATCCGTCAGAGCAAATATTAGGGATCCGTGCGGCGATGACTAAATTCATCAATGGTGATGTAACAAATAATGTTAACATCAAAGTGAGATATGTATTATACAACATAATTATATACTCAGGAATATAGCAAGTATCATGTAATTTCATTTAATAAAACTAGAGATATGATATACATGACTCTAAAAACTAAGAAAATGAACGATACATGACTTGGAATTACTAGACTTATCAAAGTAACGCTTGATACTAGGATACCACTAAATTTAATCTCGTCGAAATGTTCGAGGAGGTGATAGAACATGAAACGTTGATCTTCCCGTACTTCATGTATCAAACTTTCAACATGTTGACAATGATAACAATCTTTGTCATGGCTAGGTAGTGGTGGTGGAGGAAATAAAATGGCTTGATGCGAAGGATCAAGTGAAGCGACTCATGAACTTCAAGCGATTGAGGATTGGTGGAGGTGCATTTGAATGCCTCGACCAAGAATGATGGTGGTGGTAAGGAAGTGTCAACTTCCATATGGTCGGGTGGTTGACTTTGATGATTTCTCATAATCCATATAGGATTATATGATGGAGGCAGCGAAAAGGAAGCGGAGCAAGTGTTGACTCAACACCTTGATTTTGAGTACCAATGAATGAACAAAGATGACACTAAAGAATATGAGAGTGTCAAATGGAGCTAAATGATCCTAGAGATCAGATAGTGACTTAGGATAATGTTATGGAGAATATCCTAAAGGCTTTAAGATGGAAAAACTAGAATTTGATCAATTTTGACCAATTTTGGGGTAAGGATGATTATGATCAATTTAGCCAAAATTGAAAGATTTCTAAAGCTAGATATGAGGGATCATGTGAGAAATGATGAGTGAGCTTGAGAGCAGAAGAGTAATGGGTTTAAGTGAAACGATAAATCTACAAGCGTCTTGAGTGTGATCTAAGTGAGTTATACGTGAGTACGAAAAATCTACTTAACTTGATAAGGACTCAATTTGCCTTAAGGCACTATGTCTAACTTAGTGTGAAGTGTTCTAAGGATATTTTGAAATACAATGATTGCAATTGCATTTTACATTTGCCTTAAGGCACTATGTCTAACAGTGTGAAGTGTTCTAAGGACATTTTGAAATACAATGATTGCAATTGCATTTTCATTTCTTAGGATCCCACGGTTCCCTAAGAGTAGGGATCGATCTAGCACAAACTTTAGGATTCGTCTATCTCGCTAGCGAGAACCTTTACTATTGGTATGCAATGGTTTTGACAATGCATTATATTTCAAGGTTAGTTTAAGAGGTTCTAACACTAAGATATCAAATGTAAGATGTTTTATTTCGTGAAATAAATTGGATTACATTGATAAAGCATGAATACTAAGGATTGACCCTATTTGAAATACTACTAAGTTCCTTGAGCGTTTTCGCTAGAAGGATCATCAAATGGTTGATGAGTGTTTGCCGATTCAGGAATGAAGAAAGTCTTCATGAGAGATGTGTTTAGAGGTTCCATCATCTTGTTTACAAGTACGTACAACGGACTTTGAAATTGAGGGTGGAAGTACATGATGTTGATAAAGCGCGACAAGAACATTCAATAAGGGATGAGTTTGTTCTTGGAGCCTTGAAGATTTACAATTCGCCTTGCGAAGAAGTAGGCGGATTGTATGGTTGTTGTGTTAGCAAACAATACATTATGTGAGCACAACAAGCGGAAGGATTTCTCGATTTCCCTAAGACTCAAACATTTTCCGTGGGATGAGTCGCGAGCCTTGTACTCTTCTCGGATATCCTTTGTATAGATAATGTTTGGATCGGAGTAATAGGGTCGAGGTTTGCATATTGTGCGAGTCAAGTCTTGCGGGGAAGGTATGTGTGAACAATATGGACTATTTTCTTCACGAAAGTTAAAGAGAGAATCAAGAGACCAATCTTGGTGAAGGCACATTGTCCATGATTTGGAATTCGGAGAATTTGAGCAAATTGTCAAGGGTTAAAACAAAATTTTGGTTTTGATCCAAAACCAAAGAGATAGAGAGCGATCCTCGTTACAAGCGAGTTCGACTTGACGGAAGAATTCCAATACAAACCTTGGACATATTTTCTCGTTAATTTAGAAGACATTCCAATCCTATGGTTGGAAAGAGGTATTGATACCTTCTTCGTATTGTAGAGAGTGTCGACAATCGTCCTTCGTGGAAGTGACGGGTTTCGAGATTATTGAACCCCGGACATGATTGCCGGTGTGTTGGGCTCAAGGAAATGTTAGGAGTGTGACGCTAGTGGTGAAAAATCAAACTCATATTCATGCGACATAGCGAAACCTATAGGAAGAGAAGCTAATAGGATGTGACGTATTACGGGTAAGACAATGATTACCTAACATTTTACAAGATGTTTATTAAAATGATATTTAACTCACTTAATGTTTGACATTCTAGTAGAACATTTCTTTTAGGAAGAAAGCGGTTTTATTTTGCATGAAAAATCATTATCCGGAGGAGCGGTTCCTTGATCGGGGATCAAGCTAGTATACCTCTGGGATCCGTGGATCCGTAGTAATGTGAGCGATTCTTTTGATAAAACATAGGTTTTATAGTTTTATACCAAGATATGTGTTTTAGCCTACATTTTCTTTTAGCATGCATACATGGTTTTTAATGTATCACGAAAGAATCGAAAGATATAAATCAAAACAAGTGACAAACACATTATGATAATAATAACCTAGATAAACTAGACTATTAGTAATATTTCATTTCAATGCTAAGAATGATACAAAGTTGGGTATATAACTCAATGTAGATTAACAACACAAATTATATGTCTCCGTATGAAAACTTCATCATAGGGAACACAAGAGCGATGAGTGTTAAGGCGATGAGCACGAGGGCGATGTAAACCATGTTGATGACGAACCTTCTTGGTTTTGGTTTGAGATGAGGTGAGATGAGAGGAAGATGAAGTTTTGAATGAGAGGTAATTTTTGAAAATGGAAGATTTGAGAAAGTGGGGATTTGATAGAGTGGACGACGGATGGTTTATTTATGGGGAAGGAGGAATTTTGAGATTTGTGTTTTGTTTTATTATATGATTTTGGATTAAATGAAATAAAACACAAGTTTTATAAACCACGACTTTAGACTAAAAACTAACACGTATGTGAGAAAGGCTTCTAATGAAGCTACATGTAATACATGAATATGCACGAAAGATAATCATATAAATACCTATGTAAGTATACTTATTTATCAAGCTAATGTTATTTAGAGATAAATGGAAAGTCATACCTCTAATGCACTTAGGAATGTCTTTACAAATGACACAACAAATGTCAGTAGATAATTCCGACTCCTTTGTGTTTAAGAAACCTTCTTAGGGAAGGTATTCTTGTTACCAAGCGATTCCTATGACTTGGTAGATATGAGTTTTAACTAAGCAACATGACAAAGAGGATTAGTGCAATTAAGTGAAGAATAAATAATAATAAAAATGTTGTTATCTAATCAACATCCAAACAAAGAGTTTTAAAAGACATGGTGTTTATTTTTATGAAAAACCTTCTTTATAGTTTTCAATTAACCACGGATCGTATCAAGTTTTTGAAGTACAATATACTCTAAGAAACTTGGTAACGAAGCTCGATGCCAATTGTGGAAAACTAGAAGGGGGTTGAATAGTTTACCAATTAAAACTCGTTTTAAACTATTTAGATCGACTTATGTCAATCTATTTGGATGTGTGTTGGATGTTGATAAACAAACATATAGAAATATAACTATGTAATGAAAAGATAAAGAGTAAGAAGCACAAAACCACAACGCAGTATTTATAGTGGTTCTTTACAAGGACACCTTCTTTGCCCTACTCTACCCCGAGTCACCTACTCGAGTTAGTAATCACTACACGACACCAACTCCTTATGGCGGAGAAGCCTTCACAACGTCACCTACTCTTTTCGGTACTAGGCTAACCACGGGTTCTTTACACCAAGGTGAACCACACCTACCACAACGTCGCATACCCTTTATCCGGTACTAGGCTAAGTACCGAGTTCCATTACAATGGAGGAACTACTACCCAACACTACACGACACCTAAACCCAAAGGAGACCAACTCCTTATTACAACATCATCAAGGATATCAATATCCTTGGATCCAATACTAATCTATCTTGTACATCAAAAACACCATATCGAATGTACATCTTAGGCACCTTTCACTAATGCCTTTGACTAGATCTTCAAGACACCCTTCACTAATGTCTTGTGACTTGACTTCTAGGCACCCTTCACTAATGCCTACAACACGGACGACGACACCGCTTCACTAATGTCTTCGCCTTGACACTGAGACATCTTTCACTAATGTCTTCAACACTACACTTCTTAGAGAAAGAAAAGAACCATCAACAAGATAACTTCAAGAGTCTTGATGATGAGGAAGCATGGCAACTCATGGACTTGAGCTGCTTGACTTCAAAGGTGGTGATCTCGCCTTTAAGAGGAACCTAGAGGATCACACAAAATAAAACTACATACATAGATCACTTGGATATGGGGTTAGAGAGTTTTTAACTCGGGAGAAAGTATGTGGGAAAGGGTGAGAAACAATGAAGAAATGACTCACTATTTATAGAGAGAAAACATCTTACATTCCACGGATCCCACGGATCCCACCTCGAGGATCCGTCAGTGTAATGCTAGGATCCGTGGACGCCCTCTTTGCCCATGGGTATTTTGGTTGTGGGTCATGGGTCATGGGTTATGGGTTGATCCATGGGTATTTCTTTAGATACAATGTATTTAATGAGTGCAATGTATCTAGTCAGTGGGTATGGGTCAATACCATGGGTTATGGATATGCTCCATGGGTTGTAGTTTTACCATTATAATACATACTAGTTATGTATATATTTGCCCAATATGTAAACACTAGTTGTTGTACATATGTATTACTAAATCATAAAATCACTTATACTTGTTTTAGTGTTTTATGTGAAAGCGTAAGTGTGTTAGAAAACTATTGGCTCAAACCATTTACGTATTTTATTTGTTTCGTTAAAATGATTTTACGTTTGTTATCGACAAAACATTAGAAGATCATAAAATATAAATAACGTTTTACGGCTTATTTGTATTAACAAAAATAAGCCACTATTTATAGGTAGCAATCTCTAGTTAAAGTAGGACGGTCCCACGATTCCTTTATATTTAAAGCGAACCGTCACTATTCAAAGGAGTCAGTCCAGGACATACACTTTTGTATTTGTATTTTGTGGTAAAATGTTTATTTGGTGTAGGTTGGACCTGTTTGGGGAAATGACCAGGTTTTGAATTTTGAAATAAATATCTATTAAAGCATTTCTTAAATATACAAAAAATAATTTGTCTAATTAATTTTTGTAAAAATGTTTTATAACAATTGTAAAAATGTAAAGTGTAAGACAAATATTTGTTTTCTTTGATCATCAAGTTTATTCTTTATTTGTTCATATCTATATTGATTTACGTCGAAATGGAAATTTACGACTAATAATTTGTTTATGTTTTTTTTACGTGTAATGTTTTTATATTTTATTATTATCAAAAGTAACGTAGAGAAGTCGAAAAATATAAATAACGTTTTAGACACTATTTGTATTAACAAACATCAACCTCAACATCATAATGGTTAAACAAAGTCAAATTCTTCGTCTTACAAAATATATACAAAATATTAATCAATATTAATATATAATAAAAATTATGTATATCATGCGCTTGTGGGGCTTATAATTATATAAGTTAAAAGGATTTTACATATCTTATAAAAAAATCTTATTTTAACTTTTTCTGATTAAAAGATAGGTTATATGATATAATAAAAATCAATTATCAAAATCTACTCTTACCAAACCCAATAACCAAAATCCACACTATGTTTTCATATTACCCAATTGACATAGCAAGCAAATACATTTGCCCGCCATCACCATTTGCTAGCTACTTATACATTTTGCTCGCCACTTTGTTCAAAAAAAAATATTAATAATAAAAAATTATATGGCAAGCAAATATTTTGCTTCGTGTATTATATTTGCTTGCTACTTTTAAATCATTAAAATCCTCACCAAACTATGTATGTATTGAAATCCCTCACAAGCAAATGAAACAAATGGGATGGAGAGCAAACATTTTTGCTTGCTACATTTGCTCTCTACATTTTGGATCCAATTTTGAGCGAGCAAATAGGATGGAGAACAAACAATTTTGCTTTTACATCCAGCTTTTAGCGAGCAAATGAGATGGAGAGCAAACAATTTTACTTGCTACATCCACTTATCGACACTCTTAGCCTAGAAAATAATTGTAGCGAGCAAATGTAACGACACATAAAGCATTTTGCTAGCCAAAACAATGTCGACACCATATTTAATCTAGGAAACAAAAATAGCGTGTCAAAATCTTATTCAATACCGACAAATAAACTTTTAAGTAAATTTCATTTGCTCGCTATGCCATTTTTGTAACCAAAATCGATGTCGAAATTGGTAAAACCCTTCTCAAAATGTTTATCTTTGAAATTTCATCATACATTAATGATTACAATAATAACGACAAAAGTTAAACATCGATGTTTAACATGGAAATTTTGAATTCTAACATAATTCAAAACAATACATCTCGTGCGCTATGTAATCGACTTCTATCACGTGGAATAATTGGTTGTAATTCAATTACATCTCTTGTAAACCAAACAATCAATGTAATATAATATGAATTCAATCCTTACATTATGCCAACCAAACAAGATTGAAATGTAATTTAGATTACAATTACAATATAGTATCTTGAATTCAAAGAACCAAACACTTTTAGGTTTTAATTTTAGTCGGTGTTCACAAATCGGGTAATACTCACGAGAACCGGCGAAGCAACCGAACCTAATAATACAAAACCAAATTTGTAATCGAATGAATTTTCCAAAACCGAATCGAACTGATTAAATATTAGATTTTCGGTTTGGATATAATTTTGGCAAAATGAAAATAGAACCGAACCGAAAACCAATTAACATAAAAATATATATTTTCATATATTAATATAAAAGCTACGATTATTAAAATGTTTCTTAATATAAATATAAGGGAATTGTATTTATATCACGAGTGAATAATTCCATATATATCATTCTTACAAGTTTTGATGCATATTGTACAATGATTTTTATGCATACAAAGGATATATATGTAATTTTCATCTTTGGAGGGATATATGCAAATGACCCAAAATATAATACTTCTAAGCTTAAATTATTTTGGTGCTAAAAATATATATAATTAAATAAATATATATATATATGAACCATGTAATTGGGTTATTTGGATTAACCGAAATCAAATCAATTCAAATTTGGTTTCTGGTCAACCCAAATTTTTTAACCATTAACCGAACCAAATAAATCAAACAACGATAACTAAACCAATAACCACCTCATATACCTTTGTATGCTGATTAGATGCATTGGTTTGTGGGCTCTCCACCTTTGTGGTTTTTAAAATCAAGCCCATTAACTAACTATGGGCCATTTGAATGTGCTTTACAAATTGATGACCAAATTGTGCTTGTTTTTAGATAAGAGTAAAGTCCAAAATACATCCCTGTGGTTTGTCCTGTATATCGCTTTACATCCCTAAACTTTTTTTTGGCACAAAATCATCCATCCGTTAGTAAAGTTGGCACAAATACATCCCCCTGTCAGTTAAATCAGTTAGTGGGGACTAACGGTGCAAATATTTCTCCGTTATCTCCTAACGGAAGAGAAAATAAATTGCATCGTTAGTCCTTTGGACTAACGATGCAATAAAATAAATTGCACCGTTAGTCCTAAGGACTAACGGTGCACTTCACCGCCACCTACCACCACCAGCCATCTTCACCGCCACCTACCACCTCCACCGCCTCCTCCACCCACCACCCCCAACGCCACCCTTGCTCCACCGCTGCCGCCCACCGCCACCACTTCCATCACCACCCACCACCACCCCACCTGCCACCCCACCTCCACCGCCGCCACCCACCGCCACCACATCCATCACCACCCACCTCCACCGCCACCTACCACCTCCACCGCCACCTCCACCCACCACCACCCAACGCCACCACCTCCACCTCCACCGCCACCCACCGCCACAACTTCCATCACCACCTCCTCCACCGCCACCTACCACCTCCACCCACCACCACCCAACGCCACCACCCCACCTCCACTACCGGCACCCACCGCCACCACTTCCACCTCCATTCAACCTCCACCGCCACCTCCACCCACCACCACCCTGCGCCACCACCACCCGCTTTCCACTCGCCGCCACTCACCGCCCACCACCCCTGCCCATCGCCGCCGCCCACCGCCACATTTCACCACCACCTACCTCAGCGCCGCGCGCACCGCTCAACGCCACCACCACCCGCCACCATGACCACTCACCCGCCACCGCCACGCCCACCCCGCACCATCGCCACCACCCAGCGGCGCCACCGCACCACCTCCACCCAACGCCACACCACCATCATCGCCATCAACCACCACCATGGCGGCGGTGAAGGTGGCGTTAATGGTGGAGGCTCATAAAAATCGGCTGGCGGCCGATTAATCGCTAAGCGGTGATTAACCGTTCGATTTTCATTAATCGGCCTTATTGTCGATTCATTGGCAAAAATCGAGATAAAATCGATTAATCGGCCTTAGCGGCCGATTAATCGCCAAATCGAAAAAATCGGATAAATCGGAAAAATCGATTCTGGTAAAATCGGAAAATCGGAAAAAATCGCCAATCGGGCATATAGTTTCAAATTTTATAATTTTATATATAAAAATCCAATCAGATTAATCCCCGCCTAACCGACATCGCTGGCTCTACCCGGCCATTACCGCCTAACGATTTTGCAACCTTGGGTGGAGGTGGGTGGCGGTGATGGTGGTGGTGGTGAGTGGTGGTGGTGGTGGTGGCGGTGGAGGTGGGTGGCGCGTGATGGTAGTGGTGGCGTTGAGTGGAGGTGGTGCGATGGCGGTGGTTGTGTGTGAGTGGTGGTGGCGCTGGGTGGTGCATGGCGGTGGAGGTGGTGGTGGAAATGGTGGCGTGGAGGTGGGGTGAAAGGGTGGTGGTGGAAAGTAGCGGTGGGTGGCGGCAGTGGAGGTGGGGGTGGTGGGTGGGTGGTGGTGGGTGGAGGTGGCGTGGAGGTGGTGGTGGTGGAAGTGGTGGCGGTGGTGGCGGCGGTGGAGGTGGGGGTGGTGGCGTTGGTGGTGGTGGGTGGCGGTGGAGGTGGTAGGTGGCGTGAAGGTGGTGGTGGTGGTGGAGTGTGCCGTTAGTCCTTAGGACTAACGATGCAATTATTTTATTGCATCATTAGTCCTAGGACTAACGGTGCAAATATTTATTGCACCGTTAGTCCACACTAACCGATTTTACTAATGAGGGATGTATTTGTGCCAACTTTATTAACGGAGGATGATTTTGTGCCAAAAAAGTTTAAGGATGTAAAGCGTCTACGTAACAAAACCGGGGATGTATTTTGGACTATACTCTTTAGATAATCTTATAGTGATTTTGTAAATAAATAATTTATATGAACTTTAAAGCTGCATGTAACGATTGTACATTGTCTGGATTAAAGTATAGGTGTACATCGTTGTCCATGGATTTCACTAAAATGTAAAATCGTAATGGCTGTTTCAATTGAATTGGAAGAGGCCATTATGGCATGTAGCAAATGTTAAAGATGTATAAAGCAATTAGATAACTTAATCTTAATGTTTTTTAGCAATTTTTTATTGAAGAGGCACAAAGTTTTCCAGGAATTTGTGGTTATTAGTGCTATTTACGTACCAAAACACATATAACTTGCTTGTAGATTATAAATAAGATATGATTTAATATTATTTAAGGACAAAAAATTAAGAGATCAATCTCCACCATCCATTTTTATTTAATCTAATGGATGAAATTAATCACAACAATTTAAAAAACCCATTTTCATCATATTTTTTAAAATATTAATAACTTTCAAACCGTTAATCGTTAAGCGGTAAAAAAATATCATTCTGACAGCGTTTAATTATCTTTCATAGATAAGTGACTTTGATATACTTTCGACAATTTTTTTCTCGTATTTTCACGTTTTTTACGTTTTTCGCTTTTTACGTTACTAAAATTTGTATTAAAAATCATATATGATTAACACTAATTTGAATATCACATTTGATATTAGTGTTATATCGTATATGATATGTAATATCACATGTGATATTAGTGTAAAATCACATATGATATACATATCATATCACATGTGATATCACATATCATATATGATTTAACACTAATATCACATTGATATTCAAATTAGTGTTTAATATATATGATTTTTTCATGCAAATTTCAATTAACGTAAAAACAAGACAAAAAAAAGGTGAAAAAAACGATTTTTTTCTTTTTGAAATTATATCAAATCGACCGCTCATGAAAGATAATTAAACTTTCTTGTGACGGTGTAAATATTTTCACCTAACGATTAACGGTTTAAGAGATATTTAAATTATAAAAAATAGGTGAAATAATAAAATGTTTTTAATCTCAGCCATTGATTTATTTTTTGATGAATGGTGGACATGAGTCCCTTGGTAAGTAAGAAAAGTTTGGTATGTAAAATAACTCTACTCATAAGTTATCTACATAAAAAACAAAAATAATAAAAAATTGTAAGCAGTTTTCGCGAATAGAGCGATTTATTATAACAAAACTTTAAATACCTAAAAAGATACTATAAATCACTTTGGCAGTAGCATGCGGTGACGAGGTCATCTTAGAAGGTAGAATAGTAAGTTGTGCTTATGTACGATTGATGAAAGATGTACTCTTGTATCTCGAATTGCTCGATATGTCCAGTTTTATGAAGAAAAATAATACATTAACAAAAATTAAAAATTAAAAATAACATATGAAGGTACAAAATTGGGTGCTCGATGCTAATATACCAAGAGTCCAAGACAATTACAAGCATGCGAAAGCAGCATGCTGTTTTCTTTCTTGAAAATGCAAAGCACTTCTTCATTTTTAATTGCATGACACGGTTGCTTCTAATCAAAGTATTGAAAATAAGAATAAAATCATATGACATACATAGAAACACTTTATTATATTTAAGTGAGTAAATTGCACAAATGGTCCCTGTGGTTAGGGTGCAACTGAGCCGAGCCAAGGCGAAGCGACAAGGCGCCAACTCGAAAAAAAAACTAGGCTCAAGCTCGCTCGATAGCTCGTCTGCTTTAACCATCAGCTTGAACTCGGCTCGATTCGGCTGAAGAAAGCTCGAGCTTTTGAAAAGCTCAAATATATGTATATGAATACATGATTACATTTACACCCTATTCCAACTCCCGACAGGTTGATTAAGGAGTTGAGACTCGAAAAGAAGAACAAATACAATCAAGACTCCAATGAATAAAATCGTATAAAGGCCTTACAAAAGGACATACACCGAACCAATTAATCATATCTAACTTAGACAAAATGTGACAAAATTGTCACATGATGCCACACATTCAAGAGTCAAGAGTCAAGAAGATGAAACAAGTCTAACATTAAAATGAAACATAATCAGTAAATACTAGTTAAGGTTCGAATGTCTAAAATAGTTCAACAAAATATTATTCATGAGGCGTCGAAGCTTCATAGATCTTGAATACTAGAGCAAAATGATTTCCATAACTTGAATACTTATTTATAATTAGGTTAATATTCAAATTAACCCTTATTTACTTAAAGCTCGAAAAAGCTCGATAAAGCTCGAGCCGAGCCATCAAAGCTCGAGCTCGACTCATTATATGTTTCGAGCCAATATATTGGGCTTGAGCTCGGCTTGAGCTCGATAAAAGCTCGACTCGATCGAGCTAAGCTCGAGCTCGAGCTCGAGTGCTGATAAAAGCTCTCATTGTTTGCACCTCACGTGGTTTGCCCAAATTCGATTTAGTCCCTAAGTTTACGAAGTCTGGTGACCTCCACAGTATGGAAACTTTGGTTCCGTTTTCGTCCTGACCAAATTGAAATAGTGAAATACCTCGTCTTCATCCTCTTTGAATTTCCAGGACGAAATCGCAATTGAGCAAACCACAGAGACCATTTATTTTTTTTCCGAAAATAATTTTTTTTCAAAAATTCTTGAAAATTTCATATTGAACATAACATTTTCTTTAAAAAATGAAGTATATTCGCATGAATGCTTCCAAAAAAGTTTTTCATTAATCTATACTACTATATAAAGTGTTTAGGACATTTTAAATATAGAAGTCTTAAAATTTTTAAGACAAAAAACATTTCTAATAAAAGTAACCTACTAAACTTGTAACCAAAAGTACAATTAATATAGCACTTGGTACAAAACAATAATGCATAAATCATCTAATTTTTCTTTTTCATTAAAACACTCATTAATGAAATTTACAAATCATTAATAATATAATTAAAATAACTCATCACTCAAAAGTATAATTAATATATCAAATGGTACAAAACAATAATGCATAAGTCATTTTATCATTTATATCTTTCAAACACCCACTAAATAATGATAGGGCTAATTTCTTTTGCTCAAGGTGTCATCATTTTTTAGGAAAAAGTTTGGGTATTTCAAAATAGACTTTGAGACTTACGACTTTTTCCTTCCAATGTAAGGTGACAAGTGTCGTCCGACACCTCAATTTTATGTCAAGGGTTTTCCAAAACATTCGTGTTCAAAAATTATAAACTTAGATATTCTTGGCTTAATTGAGGATGAAGAGGCATTTGTATCATATGCTTAATTGACTTAAGATGCATATCGTGAAGACGCCTTTGTCTATTGTTAGCTTTGGAGGTTATCTTCATGGGCGATTATTGGTTCGTAGTTGATGTTTCTCTCATGCGATTAGTTGAAAACCTAGATGATTGGGATGCCTTTCCATGGGAGAGCATATTTGGAGGCATTTGTATGATGAAATTTTGATGTTGCGAGATAAACACAAGTGGGATTTTTCAAGGTATTAACAAAGACCACAAGTTTGTTCCAACCTATACAATAATCGTGGATTCGCTTTCGCTTTTCAAGGTTAATATTTTATATATCAATATAAATTGGATTCATTTTGTGTATCAATATTTTATGTTATTATTTTTATTGAAATTCCAAAATCCGTATAGATTTGGATATCGAGTCTTTTGAAAGAAGCATTCTATGGTGGAATAAAGTTCCCGATATTATGCCAAGAGGAGTAGCGTGGTCAAAGAATACACCTTCAAAAGATCCGATTATAAGTTTCTTTTGAAAGGTAAAAGTAATATATAAAATTTTCTTATTAATGCAATCTTTATTTCTACATTAATGCAATCTTTTATTGAACATTATTATTTGTTTTTAAGGATTCGAATCACAAAGAACCGACACGGCTAATAGCCGAGAGGAGATCTCGATTGGTATATAAAGTTTACGTGATTTTTCCATGATTACATACCTAGAACTCCACTAAAGTGAAAACAACACATCTCTATGACGAGTGGTTGAAGAAGATGGCCGCAAAGACGCAAACGTGGCAAGACCGAAGGAAACATTTACCTATTATACGCAGGAGTGAGAGCAAGATAATAGAGATCACCCTAACACATGGATCGTGTTATTACAGAGTTAAATAAGCGCTTTGTTCAAACTTGAGACAATTATTCAAAGTTATTTAAGCATTTAAAACCACTAGCAAAGGGTTTCATATACTTTAAATTATCCATTATCATGAAGTCGCGCTAGCGGTGGATTGAAAACCACTAAAGTGGTTTCATATACTCTAGCAAAAACGGATACAAATTTCTTTAAAAATTTTCAAGGAAAAAACTAAGAAGGGTTTCTTCCATTATCCATTATCAGGAAGCTGCTAGCAGTGGATTGAAAACCACTAGCAGTGTTTTCATATACACTAGCAGTGGATACACGAAATTTACAAAACAACCATTCAATTATCCATTATCTTTCGTATATATCCTTTTTATAAATACTTATTTTCATTCTTAGGAGAAATTGGAGTCAAGTAATGATCTACGGCATCTTAGTGCACAGTTTTGTGATGAGCTTAATCATGATTTTCTTGACTTGTTTGAGTCATGTCACCAAGCATTGATACTAGTTCATCGGTAGCGGCTAGATGAATTTTCTCGATGACGATCTTGCAAAGGTAATGTACAAAATCAAGAAACAAGTGTAAACTCTTTCCGCACCATAACATATCATAACGATAGGTTATTTATAAACCGATGCTTATTTATTATCCAAGAAGAATTAAGGTTGCGACATGAAGAATTAGAAAGTGCCGGTTAAAAAGAGCGTAGATTGATGCAACAAGAGAAGAGGTTAAGGATGGAAGAGGACAAGTTGATAATGAGGGAAGAGGAAAAGAGGTTGCGATGAAATGAACGAAAGAAAAGGGATAAGCAATCATGAACTCGGATCATATGAAAGCCAAGAGAGCTGCGTTTTGCGCTTCCAAGAGGAGTGAACAACGCTCGGGTGAAGCTAATTCAGATTATTGGACCAATGCATATGTTGAAAGAAAAGACGATGCTCTAGCTTACCCGATCCAGATATGAGTGAAAAATTAAATTTGTCACACCTGGGTTGAGGTATGAAAAATACTTCTTGACAACCTTTTAAAATATATCTTGTTAATGACAATTGATTATAAGTTTAATCGTTTCATATACTAGGATCTTGCACGCTCCACCAATGCTGTCAACAGAGTTCATTTTACAAATGAATTTGACGAATTTCTTGGACAAATAGGACCACTTAACTGCAAGTTTCCTTGGTGTGACGATGTGTGTGTGGATAGAAGGTTTTGGGAAAGTTTGGTTTGCTTAGACCCGCCTTAGGAAGGTTGGCTAAGGGATGAGGCAAGTACTCATACAACTGCATTCTACATAATTGATTTCTTATAACGCTTATCACACTCATTCATGTTTCAAATTTACAAGACATAGAGTTGTGGGTTAATTACCTTTGGCATGTTAGGCCCGACACGGCTAATTGGGCGATGGTTAGTAGCTATTTTGTTCAACACATTACAAAATTCTTTGCCGTTGTGGTATGCTAATGGTGAAAGATACTCTATTCCATGGTCTCGATGTCAAGAACGTAAATATATATATATATATATATATATATATATATATATATATATATATATATATATATATATATATATATATATATATATATATATATATATATATATATATATTTCATAATACTGATTAGCTTTTGCCATATATTGATATTATGTTTGTGACCCAAACGTTGTAGGTTTTCATGCCTATTAATGAAACTGAAGCTCATTGGTGTCTTGCCCGTTTGGAGATAGACACTGGCATTGTTACCTTTTATGATAGCGGTCAAACTTTTGAAGAGGAATGGCGAGAGTTTTATATCAAACTGAGGGAGTGTTTAAAGGTTTGGCTATTTATTCATATGTCATAAGAATTAATACATAACCGTTTAACCAGGTTTTAAAACTTTAGATTTTTTAAAACAATGCTACTTTTGTCCACAGCTACAATTACCTGAGGTCCTAGCACAAGCGCAAGTATTTGAGAAGAAAGGCATTGATCCGCTAGTTATTTCATTACATTTACTATCACGAACAAGTACCAAGCAGCCGGATATTTGGTGATTGTGGTATTTGGGTATGTATTTTTATACCGCTGGCTTTTGGTCTACCATTGATGTGAAGGATCGTATTCAGTCGCGCTTTCATACCGTGAACAAATGGCTAGTTTTTTTTTTTTAAACACCGTGTTTGTGTTTAGCTATGTTCTATTTTTGTTGATGTATTACTTGAAACAAATTGAAAACCATATGCTCCTTGAATGGTTTTGTATTCAACATTTTGTATTATAGTTGTGTTCAAACTAATGTAGAGACGTTACAAATTTGTTTACTAGTAATATTTTTCTATAAAAATAAGCAAAAAAATATTAACCACACACCAAATTATGGATATACAAAGTAGGCCAAACCCATGCATGCTAGTTTACAAGTACTGTCCATTCGGTATGCATTATCCAACATTACATACTAGGCGACTTTTTTTGGGTGAGTTTGACTATATCTTAGATATATCATTTGAGTATGGTTGTAATGTACTTTTTAGACACTTTTTAACTGTTCACTTTTTTGTACCTTTTGTATATTTTGTACCTACTATTAACCAAAACTACCCCATATTTTATCTTACATATATTTTCTGCTTTTCGACTTCTACTAAATATGGCATCGAAAACATGTAATCAAAGGGTCATATGAATTATGGTATCAAGAATGGGTGTAAGTTTGTCCATTTTATTTTTCTCTCGTTAAATTTTATCTTAAATATCTTTTGTTTTGTCAATTATTTCCATTGTTACACGTAATGTCCGAAACAACAAGATCTTGGGTTTGATGTTTATCATGGCGATCATTTTTTTTTATCCCTTAAGTTATTTAGGTGGAGATGTTTTACATTTGAGGTTACCTAGGTTGAGTAGGTTATCGATTCTCAAATATGTGACATGTTGTTGAAAGAAATTAAGGAGGATATTTGGGCTTGGTATTTTGTCTTCCAAGTAGTAGTCCGGAGGAAGGGTTGACCTTTGAAGATGATAATGATGTCCAGAACTCGTATGACATGGCCGAGCTCCATGGTCTAGTTGAGATCTATGTTTGTCATCACCATGTGTTCATTTAGTTACCTACTATCACAAGAACTCGCCTTTTGATTCCTCAGACGATGATCCGACATTTAAAATTAAAAGTCACGAAAAAAAAAAAAAGATGTCGATCGTCTGTCGTTTGAAGAACTAATGGCATGGGAAGAAGAGAAAAAAATTCACCAAACCTACCTTAGGACACCTTATATCAAGCCTTTTGTTGAAGCTAGTTTATTCAGAGGAAAGTCCGAATTTGGTGGTATTAATGACCTTGACTACATTCCTCCTTGTTTAAGGACTACAACCGACCTTATGTGTCGAATGACTTTGAAGATTCTTGGACACGTAACTCCACCTGTTACCGAGTGTTTGTCAAACGAACGCTGGTTGGAGATTAGTCCGTTAAGAGGTAAGAACCTTTTAACGACTTTGAGGTCAGCCGATAATCATGACCTTCGTGATCCACATTCAACAATATGTATACTCCCATCTACTCAAAACATCCCTTTAAAGTGTAAGAGGTTTTTAATGACATTGATGGCCTTCCTACGCTGGAAGCTCAACTGTAGTTCAATATGTGTCCAAGAAAAGTCGCTTTGAACCGGTACCTTGAAATCTAGGAGATTATTTGATGAATTTGAAGAAGTTGGTAGTAATCAACTGATGATATGAAGGGTGATGAGGCAATCGGCTTGGTTAATGATCAAGTGATAGTTGCAGATTCCACAACCGATGGTTCCATGTCATACCCAAATTCTTCCGATCCAAGTAATTCAAGGTATTATGAAGGCTACCATGTGGTAGTTATTTGATCTTCCAGGTGGTATGTACCGTTAAACAATTTGTATTTTTGTTCCTTTCCATGCATGATGACTAGTTAGTGTATGTTACAAACTACACTAACTAGTCATCATGATGAAACAATTTATTTTCAGTATGTGGTGAAGGCTTGTTAGTGTATGTTACAAACTAGTATGTGATGATGGTTCTACTACCATGTGTATGTTACATTGCTATTATTTTGATTAAATATGGTGATGTCTATCAGCACAACTATCTCGATAACAAAACTACAACAATCATCTCAATAAATTGTTTCATAGATAAGATTTTCCACACAACCATTACATTGTTAAAATGTAGACTCATAACATTTATTATTGAACCATTACATCCATTCAAACAAGATCGCTAGAACCACATCCTTCTTCGCTTGATTTCCTTTCCTTGAGTTTTTCAAAGTACTCTTCCGCATCTTTAATCCTTTTGCCAATGCCTTAACTTTTTCTCGTGTAATGCCATCTTGCTTCTCCTTACACGTAATATCACCATCTAGTTTTTCTTCTCGATAAATCTAAAGCCATTGTGGATTGTTGTATGTGTGCCATCAAATTGTCATCAAGATCCTCTTCCTGCTTGGCACTTGTTCATAATTACCTTTTCCGATAAGTTCAAAGCCATTGTGGATTGTTGTATGTGGACTATAGAATTGATCAGATTTATGCTTATTTTGTTGACTTGTGTTTAGGCGGAAAATTATTTTTGGCGGGAGAATAGATAAGCGTATTTTGTAGCGATATAGTATGAGCGACTTTTTTAAAGCGATTTATGAAACACTAAAACCTTATCTTTTAGCTATTTTTGGCCACATTCAATCTCTACCCGACCAGAACCCTTGCTTTTTTTCGCAATCACAATTTCGCTCAATTATTAAAATTGAATTTCAAAAGGTTCGTGATCCTTTATTGTCATGGTCCCCATATCAATATTGACTGCCTTTTATGTTTGAATATTCATTATCAAAATTTTAGCATTAACTTACCTTTACATGCTTGTAATTGTTTATAAGGTAATCATGGCCATCGAGTTTGTGGTGCGACCAAAAGAAATTTTACCCCGGGTTTCTTGAGCTTCCTCGATTGGTCGACCGTGCTTTCAATGGGAATCGTCATTTCTATTTAACCGAATACAAAGACAACGGAAGAAAGTAAGGATTGTTGCTCGGTTAGGAGGTCCCATTAGGATTGTAGGTAACAAATGGGTAGAATTTGTTCATAAAAACATGTATACGGATGTTCACATGTTACACTTTGTTCAAGAAGGTGATGACTCTTTTTACGTTATTGGCTATGATTCTAAAGGGTTGGAAGTTGAGGAATATGCTGGTGTAGAAATTCGTCATATAAGGTTTCGTAGTTATCTACCGCCATACCCTCAATTTCCACAAGTTATATATAAGAACTCATTTTTTGTTTACGCTTATTTAAGAATAAGTGTATTTTGTTATCAGATATGTTATAATTGTCAATCAACAGATGGTGTTTTATATTGTCTGTAATTTTCTAGACGGTATTGGGTTGCGAGGTAATCGTTGTTGTTGTTGTGAAGGAATGGAGTTTAATGTGGATGTTACTTTGGGCTATGAACGAGGTCATGATCCTCGTGTTTTGTATGTTATGGATGATGAGATGTGGTCGACTGCTCTTCAATATTCCGATATTGAATTTGGCGATGTTATTGTTTTTACTAAATTGGCAAAGAATAGGTTGAATATAACCGTGTTTGGTTTCGAAGTTGGGGCAAAGATACAGGGGCAGTTTCTTGGTGTGACGCAATTGTTTTTTCCACAAAATGATCTTGATAATGAAGATGGAGGTAGGCTTGAAATCTCATAATCATATTCAATAATATCATAACATTTATCTTTAAGATTTATTTTGATATTTTTGAAACAGGTGATGAGCGAATGCAACACATTTGCCAATGGATTGGTCACCTTGATCATTTTGGTGAGCGAACTGATGTCTTTACGTAAGGTCTCATCAAATTCTTCCGTTATGTAAACTTGTAAGTTTGTTTTTGTGTGTACTTTTTGTCTATGCATTTATATAATTTTATACAATTTTGTAATTGTTGCACACCGTGACATTCCGCACCATTTTCTTCAGATCATCCTATGCATTTTATCAAAATGCACTTTTAGGAATGATGAAGTCGAATACATGATGCAAATTCGATTGACTATCATAGAGACAATCCATTCCGGTGAATCATGTGAATGCATTAGGTGACTGGAACTACTTTTTGAAGATTGTGAGTTTGAGCATGGAAAGATGATAAGGTTTAAGTTCATGTATGTAGAGTCTTATGATGGTTTGGTGTATCCTGCTTTCCATATTTGTTAGGAAATCGGATAAGGTTTAATTTCATGTATGTAGATTGTTATGACATTTTCTATTTATTTTGTTGGGTTACATGAACAAACTTTTCAGTGGTGGGTGTGTATATACTTGTATTCGATTGGACTGTTTAGACTGTTACAAATTTTAACAGTTTATGGTAAGGACTTTCACAACACAACCATTATGTTGTAATCCTTCATATTAGTTCATAATATCACTATTTTCCACTACTTTTGGTAGATGTAATCTTGGTCAAGAGATTGGAGTGTGGTTGGTGTATCCACTGCTAGGACATTTCAAACCACTGCTAGAGTTGATGAAACCACTGCCAGAAGAATGAATCCAATGCTTGAATTAAACCACTGCTAGAGTTGATGAAACGTCTGCTAGAGTTGATGAAAACACTGCCAGAAGAATGAATCCAATGCTTGAATTAAACCACTGCTAATAGTGTTGTTTAACCACTGTTAGTATATTGTAAGGCTGGTCCCAGTCGCGACCTGGGACGAACTGGGACAACCTGCGCCACGTCACCTTTCTCTCTCCAATTACACAAGGAAACTTTTTTTTTTATTTTTTTTTTAAAATCATTTTTAACATAAACTAAAATTTCATTAATAATTAAAATTTTACAATGCTAAATAAAAACAATCCAAATACATAAATCATAAATCTAATCTGAATGCTCTCCGCATGCATAGTCATACGAGGAGTACGAGAACGAGCAAATCCTCGAACCGAGCCAAATCTTCCTCGCTCACACCATCGTCTACACCATCGTTTTTGTTCTCCCGATAGCTCCAATTGATTTTGGTGCTGGCGTTGTTCGTTATATTCGAAACACACCGCCACAAGTTGTCAGCAACCTCGCGATCTTTGCGTGCTTGATCTTTCAAAAATTTGTCGATCACAACTTTTCTTTCAGTAGTAATGTCGTTGCAACTATGGTAGTTTTGTCTCATTTGTTCCTTTTCCGCCTTTGCCTGGTCAAACAATTTGATGACGCTTATAATAGCGTTTTTTCGGGCCTCATCATCGATATTGCATTGATTTTGAACATACACCTGCATATCTTCAATGAATGGGGAGACGGCAAGCCATATTAAATCTTGTGTGGGAAGTATTTTGAGCTTCAATTGTGTTTGAAATTGTGTGTTAAAAATGTGTTTGAGGTGAAGTTGGTATTTATAGAGTGGTAAAATTGTTTTGAAAATTTTTTTTTTTTTTTTTTTTTTTTTTTTTATATTTAATGACCAAATCAGAATGTACTATCACATATCCCAAAATATTTCGAGCAACTTTTAAAAGCGCCTTTTTCAATTTAGCGATTTATGATACACTAATATCGTGTCTTTTATCTTTTGTTCCCACATTCACTTCCTACCCACTGTAACCCTATCTTCTTAATAATCTAATACAACCGCTGCTTTTGCTCGATTATTAAAATTGAATTGTGTGAAAGGTTCGTCATACTTTATTGTCATGGTCCCCATATCAATTTTGTCTATATTTGATGTTTCAATATTCGAATCTAATTAGGGTTTACATTTAAAATTATTTATATTTTTAAAGTATTGTATTTTACGTGTTCCGTAATGTGATGGCACCTATTTGGAGTTCGATCCTCGCACTGCTTGACGCTCATGTTTTGGGGAGTTTTATTTCCAACCGCTGAGGTATGAAAATGGGGTGTTTTTTATTGGAGTGTGTCCAAGGATAGGAAGGTGGACTATAATAGTATGTGCCAGTTTCTGAAAGAACATACCGAGCTAAATTTCCATTCGTTGTTTTTCTGTTTACCACAATGTCAATTAGAGGTAGGATTGAAACTAATAGAGTGTGATAGGGATGTGGCTGCCATGTATGACCTTGCTGATCGATATGGGAAGTTAATGATGTATATGGCACATAATCCCTAAAACTTATTTGATTTTTATTATAAAAATCTTAACTTTTATGATTCTCAAGATGATTATACAACCAAATTGATTATACATGGAAGAAGATTAAAAGATGCAAGCAATATGACATATGATGAGCTTATTGCTTGGGGTAAGAAGCAAGCATCCTTATTGATGTTGATGTCGATATGTCTCATAGCCATAGGGATGTAGTTGCTGTCAAGGTTGCGTAAGTTGGTTTTCATTGAAGAGCAAGATAAAGCCTTCGCAGCGATCGATAAAAAATTAAGGTGGTGCAAAAAAAAATAAAAATAAAAATAAATAAAAAATAAAACAACGCTATTTCTGAGCTGTTAGATTCTACTTTGTGACACATAAATCTAATAAACCAGGCGATATATGTGTCACAAAGTAGCATTTAGCGTACTCAAAGAATATTTTTTTTTTTTTTTGTTTTTTTTTTTTTTTTTTTTTTTTGTTTATGTTTATGACACTTATATTTTACCTGGTGCGTAAAAGTTACCGATTAATTCATATCACACTTACCACGACACGTATCCATATCGATTATACTTTTTTTTGATGATGTAGGTTATGTTTTCAACACTACGTTACAAGCCAAAGATATCAAGGAGCAAAGTTATAACACGTATGTTCCACAAAAGTACTTAGACAAACATAAATAAGTAAGTGCATATATTAAAATATCCAACAAAATTAACCTTAATAGGTTTATAGAACATCCATAAGCATAAACATAAACATCATACATTCCTAACCATATATTAAACTGAAAACACATATGAAAAAACCCAGAAGAAACCAGTTCAGTACACCATAGACTTGAGCTTCTCAATGAATGACATAAGCTCCCTTGTTCGCTTCCGCTTGTTCACAACCTTCACCAACATGTTTGCAATGTTCGCCAAATCTTCATTTTGCAAAATATTCAACTGTGAAATACTTTGCACACCGAATCAAAGGGATACAAAAGCTCCAACTCGCAATCACGAAATCCTCTCAAGAACACGAGCCCTAATATCTTGGGCTTTTTGGTTAATTTCGTCATTCCACCCTAGTGACAAGAACCTCCCTACGAAACTTCTCCACCATCATGTCTCTAACGAGACTAGAACCAAAGAAGAAGCAGCCTAACTCCTCGCAGAAAGGCATTTTTGTATTCATTCATTTTTTTTTTTTTTTTTTTTTTTTTTTAAACAAAACAAAGCAGTTATAGTTTTCCTTTGGTTTATGTGTGTTTTATATTAGTTATAGGCTCTTTTGATTTGATAGCCACGCATAGTAATTATGGCGTTTTGACTTATAAGCCATATTCATTTGATAGCCAACTTGAACCAAAATAAGTATACTAGACTACTTGATGAATTTGTTATAAGCCATATTCATTTGATAGCCAATTTGAACCAAAATAAGTATAGTACACTACTTGATGAATTTGTTTAATTGAGGAAATTTTGAACCTTTGTTTTTCTTTAATTTGATGTGTTTCCATGCCCGGCAGTAATCGTGACATTAGGAGACGTGTTTAAACGTATTGCAAAAGTGCATGGACTCACAATAGTTGTATTGCTAAATTGTATATTCGACAATTGTATTTAAGTGGCCTAAATTTATATGTCTTTATTTAGTTTAGTTCCCTTTATTTTAAATTGTTGTTTAATAATTTTACTTAGTTTTTAAACAACTTTTTAAGCGTTATTTTATAAGCAATAAACTTAGTCGTAATTCATAACATTTTGAGCATGTATATCACCCAAGTATGTAGAAGAAAGTATGATCTTTATATGTAATAAGACATTTTGGTACCCAAAATATATATGAAATAAGACATGTGTTTAATAGTACTATCACGTAATCCAATATATTGTGAGCGACATTTTTAAAGCGCCTTTTTTCTTCTTACCGCCGCCCACTATCGGATCAAGCCCGACAAGAACTCTACATTTATTTACAAGTCAAATGCAAATCTTTTCCGATTTGAGGTCAAACAACAATAAGTGTAAAAAGTATTATCACACAAACCAATGTATGTATCATGTCAAGTACTTTCACATAAACCGATGTATTCCAAGCGACCTTATTAATGCGCCATTTTCATCTTACCAACTTAAACCGAGTAGACAAACATATTTTGTTTTACTAACCAAAAATTGGATACAAGGATTTATGTGGTTGCTATTTTATTTTATGTTTTAATTTAATTATGTCGATTATGCGATATAATTTTTCTTTTTTAATTCAACGTCAATGTAGGTTGTTTTGTAAAACACAAAGACAAATAAGATTAAGATTGACAACGACATAAACAAAAGTAGTTACACTTAACTAGTACACACATAACCCACCATAACTAACCTAAACAAAACATAAACCTAACATGAAGGCTTCAAAAATTCAAAGGACCATTGACTCAAGATGTTCAATGAAGGATAACAAAGAAGAAACGCGAGCACGCCTTTTCTAAGATGGAGGTCTGCTTCCTTACAATCTCAGCCCTATCTTCAATTTGCATCCTTCTCATGTGCCGAACAGACGCAACAGACGAGTTAGTTGGACCCACAACCAACAGCTCTCCAATAAGCACATCCCTACGTTGTACACGAGCAGTTAGCTCGTCAATCTTCTCTTGCAGATCTAATTCATCCCGAACAGTATCCCTAACTTCTCCCCAATATTCCACAATCATCATAGACTTGACAGATCGAGAGTTTGCTGTACGGGATAGTTGATCCAAGAGGGGAAGACGGGGGTTGGACATTGTTGTTGTTGGTTGAGATACGTTTTTTTTAGAGAGGATTAAAAATAGAGTGTGGAAATATAGAGTGATAACCACAAAATGTGTTGGTAGTTGTGATAGGAGTTGTTAAATAGAGTGGAATTATAGTTGTTTTAAAATAGAAGTGTAAAATGTATATTGTTTAGAAGAAAAAAATGTATACTGTTTAGAAGTTATCATCATATATGTTTTGACTGTTAATTGATATTTGTATATAGTTTAGAAGTTTTCATCATATACGTTTTTGTTTTGTCACAACAACACAAGTTCGTTAAACATAATTTCTTATATAAGCATCAATCGATAACATAAAATGTGTTTCCAAAATCACCAATGGTCCGAAAACTATACCTAAGCTACGTATAAGCAAATGTTCAAAAACTATACCTATAATCCATTTAGCGGTAATCCTAACCAAGTTATTCTCTACAAACATATCGTAACACATAAGGCGCGAACTCGTGTTAACCGTGGTCTTTGTCAAGAGACTCCGATATCTCCCGCTTCTTCGAGTTCGACCAAAGCTTAACTGCAGATTTTAAATAGCTTAGGTTTTATAATGAGAACTATCCAATCATCGGGTATTTTAAATCCTTTAAACCATTGCCGAGTGGGTCATTTTAACAATTAGGGTAGGGTAGGATGGTGGATTTTTGGGACATAAACCAAGTTCTTGGCGGTGTTGGGGTCCAACCCTTTCATGTGTAATAGCACTTTAACAAGGATAATGAGATCATGTTGTGTTCATATGCTTGTGATACATTTAATTTGATCGTGTTTGCATACGACTATTTGAACAGTGTGTATATGGTTGAGGATCCCGAAAACAAAGGAATGATGTTAGTGTGTCCGCCAGTTATATTATACCATTGCCCGACACCATTTCCTTATCCTTTTTACAATGATCACCCCAAAAACAAACCAAAAATTCTCTACTATATTATGAACCAACAAAATTGAAGTTTGCGTCTATGACACGTGGCTTCTTTGATGGTTCACGGCGACGAGGTACACGGTTTCTTGGTCCAGTAGATACGGGAAAGTGTACAACACGTTTCTTGTTACGGTTTGTAATGGTTACCTAATGATGAGAGTTGAATCTTGAAGGGTAGAAAGGTAGTGCAAAGTGGTTTAGCCATGCGTAGAGAGTTCATAACCGCAGCTGCTGTCTGCTTTTAGTGGTCGCTTGTTGTTGAGAAACCCATGTTTCGTGTAACAAAGAGATGTCGAGATTATAAGAAATAGATGACATGGTTTTGTAATGATAGTGATGGCGAGTGAAGTGGAGTTAATGAGGCACCTCAAAACACTCATATCGCCGCCACCATTATATATATATCATTACCAACCATTTCATCTATCTTGTTATCATCTATGATCTCATACCACACGGAAACATGGACTTTGTCACCAAAAAGACACCACTAAAACACAAACTCGCTTAAACAATCTCAAAGCAAGCTAAACCCTTATGCACCACCTTTCTACACTTCATGATTCAACCTCTTCATCGTGTAACTTCTACATACCGTAACAAGAAATGGCTTTACACTTTCCGGTATCACCGGACCAAGAAACCGTACCTCCTCGTCAGAAACCATCGAGAAGCTACGTGTCATGGCTGTTTGATTTCTATATTGTTGTTTGATAATATAGGAGAGAATTGTTGGTGAGTTTTTGGGAAGATCATTGTAAAAAGGAGAATGAAATGGTGTTGGGCAATGGTATAATAGCACTTTAAGCATACACACTAACAGCATTCTTTTGTTTTCAAGAACCCTCAACCATATACACACTGTTCAAATAGTCGTCCGCAAACACGATCAAATCTTTTGTATCACAAGCATATGAACACAACATGATCTCATTATCCTAGTTAAAGTTCTATTACACATGAAAGGGGTTGGACCCCAAAACCCTGCCAAGAATTTGGTTTATGTCCCAAAAATCCACCATCCTACCCTCATACCCTAATTGTTAAAATGACCAACTCGAGCTTAATGGTTTAAAGGGTCTTTTTGAAACCCGATGCTTGGATAGTTCTCATTACTTAAAACCCTAAGCTATTTAAAATACGCAACGACATATCTTACCTTTTGGCCCCGACTGCGGTCACGGCTTGGCCTCGGATTGGAACCCGTGACACCTAATCAATTTGAAACAAGTATAAAAGCAAATCATATATTCCTACAACTAATCAATTGCATATACTATATAACAATACCTAATAAACAAGAGATACCCAGTTAAGATTAAAACTATATAACAAAACCCATGTAGCTTTTACGATCAACAAGAGTATTTATAAAAGTAGTAAACGATACCTGCGCGGTGATGTAGTGGTGGTGGAGGCGGCGCTATGATGTAGTGGTGGTGCAGTGATGAAGATGAAGATGAAGAAGTTGAGGTGAAAGCAGTTGAGGTTAATAATTGGGGTATGTGTGATATGGGTAGTATCTGAGTTATAGGTTCTTAAATAGAAGTTAATATGGAATCATAAAATTAATGTGGGGAAGGTATAAGTTGTTGAGGAGTAAATTAATTGGTTGACTTTGGTATTCATTAAGTGTTTGGTTATTTGACACGTTGCAAATTATTTAAAAAATCGATATTACAAATTATTTTAAAAATTACAAAACGAGACACGATATTACAAATTATTTTAAAAATCATAAGTCGTATATATAAGCACGTGATTTTCATTCTTTCTTGTACTTGACCCGATAATGTATACTTGGGGGCTGTTTTGTAAATTTGATGTATCCATCGCTAGCTTCTATGAAACCCCGCTAGTGGTCTTCAACCCGCCGCTAGCGCCTTCCTCTTAATGTATCATTTGAGGGGTCGCTTTGTAAATTTGATGTATCCATCGCTACCGCCTATGAAACCCTCGCTAGTGCCTATCAAACCACCGCTTGTGGTTGTCAATGCACCGCCATGGTTTTCCGATAATATATACTGGGGGTGTTTTGTAAATTTGATGTATCCATCGCTATACTTTATCAAACCACCGCTAGTGGTTTGAAATCCATCGCTATCAATTGCATGGTAATGCATACTTCAAGGGGTGTTTTGTAAATTGGTGCAAACTTATTTTTCCCCAAATCACCGCCATTGAAGTAATTGATCTTCAAATCACTTCCAATTGACGCCCACATAAACCCTAACCACCCAAATCGGTAATTTCAAAATCCCACATCATATTCCAAAACAACTCACAATGCCGTCGCAGTATTCCAACACCCATAACCTTGTTGCTTACTTAATAAAAAATAATCATTCAGATGGTTTTCATGACATGATTGATTTTATCAACCACACTAAAATTTGGTTTGCACTAAGTGTAGCACCCACAATTCTTAAAGACTATATACATGCTTTTTGGGGGTAATGCTGAGATACATGAGCGAGATGGATTTGAGGTGTTTAGGTTTGTGGTGGATGATAATGAGATTTTGGTGGATGAGGAAGTCATTAGAGGTACGTTGATGTTCGATGATGCTAATGGACTAGTTAATCTTTCTGATAATGATATATTTATAGGTTTACAAAGATTAGGTTATGCAAGAAGGGGAGACAGGGTAAAATTTTTAAATGTATGTTTTCTCCCGAATGGAAGTTTTTAATTCACACCTTGCTGATGTGTCTGAGTAATAAGACCACTGGGTTTAATGAATTTCCCTCCAAAATTGCAACTGCTTTAATTTGTCTATCTGCAGGGAGGGAATTCAATTGGTCTAGCATGATTTTTGAAGGGTTTTGCGTAATATTAGGAAGAAAGGTAAATATTACTTGTATCCTAGGTTTGTTCAACTTATTGTGGATAGCCAAATAGCGTAACTCGTTGAACATAATACAAAGTATGAGGTGCATTATATGCATCCTAAGGTTTTTGCTCATATGAGGAACCAAAAGCCTAATTTAACAATCCCAACTGCTCCATTGTTCCCGCATATGATTAATTTACCGTCATTCGTGAGTTTGATGATGTAAATGAACCCCAATTGATCGAACTCGACCCCACCGACACCGTAGTTGCACCCATCGTTAGTATGAGTGTAACCACCGACACCAACCCCGATGATATGATAACTTCACCACGCGCACCAGCTCACATTGTGTCGAATCGAGGAGGTACCTGGAACATCAACATGAATGGACGATAATGATGAACATCAACATGATGCCTTTTCCAATGAACCACCTCTCGGACCGCTTAACACAGTCGAGTTGGGATGAAAATCGTGAACGATTAAATGAATTGACGGTTAAATGTACAAAATGGAGAATACGATCGACAATTGAAGCATGTGATGTTTGTGATGGAGAAAGTTAGGAGACATGGGCGTAGTGTTGTTAGAAGAGTTAGGAAACATACTAAGAATGTGAGATCCTGTCAAGATGTGGTTTTGGAGGACCAAAAAACAGGGACGATCAAGGATTTGATTCGTGGGAGGATGCGGTTGTGCATATGGATGAGGATGGATATGGATAGTGTAGATCATGGAGGGCGATGTGGTGTCCGATAAAGATGGGAATGAAGATGTACTCGAGATCGTGAAGATTGTATTAGATGATATAGAGAAGGATTTGGTGCAGAAACATCCACCGATAGTCTTTCGTAACCCACCGCTACAACTTCAATCGAGGTAAACCCACCAACTCGATGTACAAGTTAAAGAGATGGAGGTGGTGCAGACACATCCATCGCTAGTGTTTCTGTAACCACTGATAGTCTTTCAGAACCCACCGCTACAACTTCAACTGAGGTAAACCCAGCAACTGATGTACAAGTTAAAGAGATGGAGGTGGTGCAGGACACATCCACTGCTAGTGTTTCTGTAACCACTGATAGTCTTTCAGAACCCACCGCTACAACTTCAACTGAGGTAAACCCAGCAACTGATGTACAAGTTAAAGAGATGGAGGTGGTGCAGGACACATCCACTGCTAGTGTTTCTGTAACCACTGATAGTTACACAGAACCCACTGCTACAACTGAAACTGAGTTAACCCCACCAAGTGATGCACAAGTTAAAGAGATGGAGGTGGTGCAGGACACATCCACTGCTAGTGTTTCTGTAACCACTGATAGTTACACAGAACCCACTGCTACAACTGAAACTGAGTTAACCCCACCAAGTGATGCACAAGTTAAAGAGAAGGAGGTGGTGCAGGACACATCCACTGCTAGTGTTTCTGTAACCACTGATAGTTACTCAGAACCCACCGCTACAACTTCAACTGAGGTAACGACACCAAGTGATGTACACGTTAAAGAGAAGGAGGTGCTAAAGGAGACATCCATGGCTAGCGTTTCGTAACCACGGCTAGTTTGAAAACCGTAGTAGACAATATAGTAGTCTCACACATCGCTATTACTACCACATCTACAATTGTCACAACTACATCTGCTTTCACCACCTAAATCAAAAGAAGTTGACAAGGAGGTCGCCAAGACACCGATAAATTTAAGCAAAGTTCATCAAACCCTACACCTACCATTGCACCGGCTCCTATATTTCTTAAACCAACCGGACCTAAACCCTTGACTAAAAGCTTGACTATTGGTGAGCCTTTGAACAAGAAGGTGGCTCTACCGGATATTGGAAAGGGAAAAGGTATTGTTGAACCCGATATAAAGTTTAAGAATAAAGAAGAGCGATTGCTTATGATCATGACTTTGGTGTAAGAATCATAGGCGCAGTAAAAGCGTAAATAGAAAGGAAAAGGCTACAAGAGGAGGAAGCTAATCGAGATGGATAGATGATTGGGAGGATTCACAATCCTATCTTGAAGCTTCTAATAATATTGGGAATGAGTACACTCGTGAAGTGTGGGAACCGTTTCTAATAATCAAAAGCAAGAATCTTGTGTGAATGGGCAACAAGGTTCAAAAAGAGAAAAGCAAGTCAAAAGAAAGAAACCTCCTACAAAGAGCGAGATGAGAAATTCATACATGAAGATTATCAAGAATTGTGCATACATGTTGGTGTAAATCTAAGAACATGTTCGGTTGAGAGGTCAAGGAGCTTTGTCGATGTGTATGAGGGTTAATGAAGATCACAATCCTATGAATTCGAGAAAGAAGCGTAATGGTTAAAGAAGCAATCCAGTTATAAAAGACAAAAGGTGGATGAAGATTTGAAAAGAAAGAAAGAACTAAACAAGATTTTAAGGAGACTAATAGTCCTAATCCCGAACCTATTAATCCTATTCCTTTAAAAGCGTTCATCCTATTATCGATTGGCGATTGTTATACAAAGAGGTAGAGAAGTAGTTGAGATTACAAGAGGTGATGGATGCAAATCCACTTATTTAACATTTGGGATCTTATCGATTGTTTGACTAATGATGATTTGGACCATTGTGGAAAGTAATGAAGTTCGAGATATGGGAAGTTAGGTCCAAATGGAGAGTTAGCTAAGTTTGTGTGGGTCGCTATAAAGAGCATGTTTGAACTCGATCTTGATGTCAATATTGGTATGATTGTGAGGTGGTTGAATGGCTATTGTACTCATACCGCAAGGTTCATGGTGTAAAACTAAAAAAGGATAGGTTTTTCATGTTCGTTGATAGGGATTATCCTTTATCAAAGAATGTGGCAAGACAAATGTTGGAAGCTAAACTCGCTCAAGAGGAACAAAGGAGACACATCCTATAATTGATCCAATCGTTTCAAAAGATAGAGAAGATTGCGTACATACAAGGAACCCATCGCTGAGGTAATTAAACCAATCCTAGAAGATTGAATCCACTGCTGATGTTAGAATGCGGCTAGTAGTAAAGTGTAACGGATTAGGCGAAAAAATTTGTAAATCAAGAAATTGATGCAAAAAAGGTCAGACGATACTTTAACAATGTGAAGTTAATGTATTCGATTGTTCAAATTTTGTTATTTTCGCAACCTCATTTTATTAAATTAAAATCCCATATATTCCATAGACAAGGAACCCTAAACAAAACCCTAATATTCGATAAACATAAAACTAAATAAGATATACACAATCACTTCCTAATAAAGCTCATGTATATCCAAACTAAATATACTAAACATGGAATAACAACTTCAGCAGAAACCAAATGATCACTATATATCTTCGGCAGAATTATGTCTTCGGTAGAATCCACACTACTTCAGCAGAATCCATTCAGCATTAACTTGTTCGTTTTAATCCATACTTCACATAATTCCCAACAGGATGTTCACCTAAACTGGAATTTGACTAGGTTAGGTTCCAGTTTCTTGATAGATCTTTAACTATGCAAAGACCAGCTGATTGTATACGAACATCGCAAGAAAGACTCAAAATAAGAACATCTCTTTGATGAATAAACTCGAAAACTCCATATCTTTGCAGAAACAAATGACAACATGTACATCAAAACAAATTAGTTTCATACTATTCTCATCACATCCAGGTGTGTTAACTCCTGTGAGAGGTGAATCATTGAAAATAATGGATTTGATGTCTCTTTACCTGTAGCCGTTTGCTCAGGACTAGTCAATTCTTAGAATTGGTGAATTGATAACCAAATATGGTAGTCCAATGCCTTTACCACAAGCCATATACAAGTGGGCTAGTCAATTCTTGGATTCCAAATAGGAATACACCATGGTGAATTGAGAACCATACAACCCTCAGCAATTAAGCATGGGTGGTTGCAGTCCCTATGATTTTGAGCAAACCATTACAGCTATCAACATATTTGATGTGTCTTTACCAAAGTTGTACCCTTTGGACTAGCTGACTCTTTGACATACACAAGGTATATCTGGTGAGTCAATAACCATCAAAAGTATACAACAAACCTGCAATAAAAGTTAGACAAACCCAAACAAATACAAAAAGATTAGTTTTTTTTTTTTTTTTTTTTTTTTTATTTTAACTAAATAAGAAATAAAGAGAACAAATATGACACAAGAAACAAAATATTACAATTAAGATGAACCTTGATGTTGTAGAAGCTGAGTTTTAATCAAACCAACACATTGAGAAGCATGAAGCTCATCATTGCCAACAGGATTAGGAGGTACTTCCAACTTCTTTCTAAGCAATCGTTCCATAAAAGCAACCGACAAAGGATAAAGCTTATCCGATAACATACACAAAATCATACCACATGTTGTCTCGAACCACATGAACACGTGGCATAGGATAAAATCTCCAATTCTCAATCTCCCACCGATGTGAATTCTTCCAAATAGAATACCCTTTACCCTCCGGAGAATTAGAATCAAACAAGACTTGAAGATCACCCAATAAATATAGACCGAACCCGTTGGTGAATGAATAGTATAATCTCGAGTGACATGTTCATACAAAGATCTTCAAATCATGTCTATTCACCAAATGAAAGATTTCCTTCAAGAAGTTGAACTCGAATAGCAGATTATCCAATGATAAACAAATGTTAAGCTTCCCATCTTTCCAATTGATCAATACTGAATGTATACCTTCAGGAAAAACATCAACAGGTCCAACTTTAATAAAAGTTGACTCATCAGCCTTGAGATCTAAAGAAATATTCTTTGAAAGATGTTTTCTAGCCAGTCTGACAGAACTCCTTAAGGAATTAAGTTTCTTTTTAGCCATACTTTTCTTCCTCCGACCAACTATCTTATCTCTATCAATCTGTAGATCTTCTTCCTTACTCAATGAATCACCCAAATTATCAACACTAGGCAATGCTTTAGAAGAAACAAGAGAAGACTCAGCAGAAACAACCTTATCAGTAGAAGGACTATTTTCAGAAGTTGTTTCAGAAGTAACAACTTGAGATATCCCCTGAGATGAAACAGCATCAAAATTATCCACTATATCAACTGTTTTAGGTCTCTTTGCTTTAGGAACATCAGACATAGGAGCAATCCTTTCCAATGTAGAAGAAGAAGTAGAACCAGATGAAGAAAACTTCATAATCATATGATACTTTCTGATCAAAGCATCATCAGATAAAGCACAAATTTGCTTCATTGACATGCCAACATTATAAACAGAAGAACTATGATTCTTCACAACTCTCCTCATATGATTCCTCTTCTGAGCTACAGTCATTGGTTTTTCCCTTTTTGCTTTCTGTCTTTGAGCAACAATAGCTCTCCTCTTTGCAGCCGCTTCTTGCTTCCTTTGATTGCCAAGAGCCACCATTTGATCCACAAAATTCTCATTATCAAAAGATGCTCCTAATATAAGCTTCGCAAGATTTGGATCAGATGCACCTTGAGTAGTATAGGCATCCCATTGATCATCAGTGATCTTAGGAAATAAGGCATCAAGCTCTAATTTTCTTTCTGTAGACAAATTAGAATCAGAATGAGCTTGAAGAAATTCAACAACTACACGACTCTTTTGCATATTTTCATAATCAGCAAACATCCTAGCTTGAGCTTGATTTTCTTCTTCAGATACCAGACCTGAACCAATCATTTCATCAATCTTAGCTTCCTTTCCTTTATCAGAAGATTCCTCAGCAGAACCAATTTGAGCTTCAGAAGGAACACCCAAACCATCATCAGAAGAAACATGTTGAGACAATTCCTCAACAGGTGTAGAAAAGACTTCAGAAGAAGCATTCAACTTAAAAATTCTCCCAGCCATAAAAACTTCATCATTATCTCTTTGAAGATGAAGAATGTGGTTGTTCGGTACAAATGAGGCTTGACCATGATCGAAACAACCTCCTCAACTAGAACATCAGTAGTTGCATCAAGAACATTTGGCTCCTTTGAAGTTTCAGTAGATACCTTATTCAGATATTGTCTTCTTCTTTTTCTAGCAAATATAATAGGCACCTTTCTCCTTGAAGATTTAGCAATAGGAGAAGAAACATCAGATGTAAGAGCTGCATCAGCCAAGATTCCTAATGATGCATGCTGAGTCTCTTCTTGCTCCTCTTCACAAGAAATCAAAACTCTCTTTTTGCCCCTTTTACCAAGTAGTTTCTCCAAGTTCTCAACTTTAGTCTGCAACTCCACAATCTTACCACCAAGAGTAGACTTGGTCTCTGCAAGTTCCTTCTTGAGATCAGCCACTTCACCAGCATACCTGTTCACTAGAGCATATATAGAGGTAAGTGTAATAGGTTCCTCAACTCCACCAACTGATTGCTCAGTGGTAATGGGAGCATCATTGGACCTTTCAGGAGAAATATGAACATGCTCAAAATTAGGAAATCCTTCATCAAACTGATTCCTAATAGGACAAGGTGTGGGCAGTCTATCAGTTTCATACTGAATCTCATCAAGAGAAACTTGTGCAGGTGATGGACTAGGACTAGGTCTAGGTGAAGGTATGGGTGGAGGCAAGTCAGTAGAAAGCATTAGATGCTTTCAAAGAAGAGTGAAGGGCCTCATCAATAGCAATCAAGGATTAAAGTAGCATTGGTAGAAGGTAAAGTAACAACAAGATCCGCATCGCCAGCCTCATTCCCCGAGGCAACATGGCTACTAATAAAGGAAAATGTGTCCCTCAAATTTAGTTCTCATTGAAGCAAATAGCTTAGAAGATAAAACTCCTATGGGATGAAAAGCTTGGGTTTGGGTAGAAACATCCAATATCATCTGTAAAACCTAGGGTACATCAAAACTTGCCCTTTTCCTAGTTATATTCTCAACCATATTATCGAAAATAAACTTAGAAAAATTATAAGTTAAACCCTGAGATAGACAAATAATACCACATCCCAATTGAGTCAAAAACTGATCCCATCCTCCAGATTTATTGCTTAAGCACTGAAGCAATGTATGAACCAAAAACCTCCACATAGGGCAAAGCTGATTCTTTAACCACATATCAGTCCTTGTACCTTGATATCCTATTGCCCTAAGCCCATCAAGTACCAAAGACAAGATTAGAATGAAAACCCCATTCTCATCATCTAACCAAGTCGCCTTCTTATCGCCTCCTCCGTCACCACATACTGCTCCGTCAACCCTTGCTACAATCAGATTACCCTTTTCGTAGCCGATGCCCAAAATTGAGTAACCAAGGATTCATATATAGCATTCGGAGAATGTGTTAGAGCATACTTGAATCTTTGATCTCAGAAGAATTCAATCATCGGTCGATACAACTCGTCACCCTTAGCAGTTCCCAGAAAAGCGACCTTATTATGATCATGTTTGAATTGAAGCGCCATGATAGATATTGAAGGTTAGGGTTAAGATTTACACAGATGGAAGTGTTTTGAGTGAGAGTAAAAAGAGAATCACTTAATATGAGACGAAGATATGCACGTAGGGAATAAGTAGGAATTTCCCAATATTTGGTCAAAGTTGACCAATGCTGACGTGGACTTCTACTTTTACTCAATTTCACTTTCAACTTCGGTAGAAACACTAGTCATTCTGCTGAAGAATACCATTCAGCAGAAACAGATCACGTATTCAAGAAGCTTCAGTAAATATCTTTTTACTGTTTCACCCACTCACATTAAATCTCAAGAATACTGGAAACCGTCTATAAAACAATCCCAATGCACACATATCTCTTCATCAAAAACCCCCAAATATAATCACAAACCCTAATTCAATCAATGCTCCAAAATTAACCACAATAAACCATGAGTACCAAACCTGAGATCATAGATCTCACAACATCATCCTCATCATCATCATCATCATCAAGTGATGATCCAAACCCATGGCTTCATTACTTTCCACAACCATATCCACAACCAAAGAAATCACCCTTTCTCCCTTCTTCAGAAGATGATAGTGTAGTGAATCCAAGTGAAACTGCTGATGATTCTGATGACTCCTATAAGGAGAGAACATCTTACTCCCAACCTCCAGCACCTCAGCCTCAACGAAGGCCACGAGTCCGAAATCCACCACTCCTTAAAGATAGAGAGGTGGTTCTTGGTCTTTCAACACATATCGTATAGGGGAAATGCTTAAGGATGGTGGATGGATTGCATTTTGGTTGAAATCAATAGATGAAGCACAAAGGACATATTATTTTTCTCCATCATCATGTGTGGTCCTCGTCATCATCAACGTTTTCATCAATCCATCCTTTCCATTTTGATCCTTAGCATCCTCGTCATAGTAGTCATGCATCTCCAGCCATCGAGATAGAAGGAATGGGTGGTTATGCAAGACTTCACGAACGCATATCCAAAGATCTAGTGTGAAAGATGTGAGCGATCATGCATATCCAACACCGTTAGATGTTGGAATAGATGATATGAACTAGATTAGGATTAGTATCACATGTATAGTTGCTTTTCTTGTAGTTGGATTTGATGTTGATTGTACTCTGAAGTCGTAAGTCGTAAACTATTTTTGAATGAATGAATGAACAATATGTTTTATAGAAAAGAACCAAAATGTCCAAATTGATTCAACAGTTGATTGTATAACATTCTCACAACGTAACATAAAAAACAATAAAAGCAACCCATTCCTCGTAGATATTATTATTCAAGTAACAAACATTGAAAATTCTAGATGACCGATAAGTTGTGCTTCCATTGTGTTAAAGTTCAAATTGAGTAACTATAATCGTCCAAATGAACAACATTTTTTTCTGAGTTGTGACCGAATGTTGTTAGGAACGATGTTTTCGTGGAGTAGATGATTCACATTTCCATACGAAATCATTGTTTGATTGAGCACTTGCTTCTCCTCTTCGACCTCTACACGCCCCTCCGTCCTCCATGTCGCTCTTGTTCCACCGCTTCTTCGTTAGTTGTAGGGGTGCACGATTGTGAGTTTCTTTTACGTTTCGACATGTGACATTAGTTCAAACAACCATATGAGTAATTACATTAAAATTATATACATTGAAATAAAATATAGAAACACACTTGCCTTGCTTGTCATCAACGGTTCAAGACATGACCGTCTTGTGTGTCCTCGCCTTTCCACACCGCCATGTGTTTTGCTTTCTCGCTCTTCCCCGTGATCGGATACGTGTTTTTCTTTGGGTCTTCCGTGTTGTCGCTTATCCATAGCGGGAGGTTTTACGGTTTGCAAGTCATCGAGTACGCCACAAGGATACATCTTTTAGAGGATAAACCCTTGCTTCGTATGTATTTTTAGTGACGTTTTCTTAAACCAATCCATCGCCCAACCGCTAGTGTCACCATCCTTCAACTCTAGACAAAGACAAACATGACCACAAGGTAGACAGATAGTTGCCATTTGCGGGTAAGTGCATTCTCGTTGTCAAAGTCAACAATATGAACATGTTTCGGATCAGTAACTTGGTAAATCTTGTGCATCTCAATTCCGTTAACACCCCAATTAGCACTCTTTGCCATTCTGTTGTTTACTTTTGCATTTGCCCATTCGCTAAGTTCATCCGTTGGAGCATCTGAAATAAAAAAATAATAATACATTTTCGAGCGACATGACAAATATGTAATAAACCAATTATAATAGATAGGTTTTTTTTAAGTTACCTTTGTATTTTGCTCGACGTTCAAAATACCATTTTTGTAGAAGCCTTCGGTAGTACTCCATTAGCTGGGTTATTGGAACCTTCCTAACATCTTTGGTTACTGAGTTTATCGATTCAAAGACTATTTGAGGTCAAATAATTGTACATGTTTGCGAGGCGATAAGCACGCGACCATTTATCAAATCCACTTCATCTTTTAGTTTTTATACACATCGAGGTTTTAATGATCGAATCTCGAAATTGAAGCATCAAACTCACCTCGCCTGTAAGCTTTGCATGTCCTCCAATATATAGCCTTCCACTTTCTAGTTTTCAAAGTGCGGTTCATCATTAAATGCCGACAACAAAACCATGAAACGCGTTGGGAAAAACGGTACTACATGCATGTGCAATTGCCGGATGTCTCATCGGAGATGATGGCCAAATATTTTACTTCACCAATGCATTCTTTAAGTTTGCTCAAAACCATGTCCATGATTCATTGGTCTCACCTTGAGATACACCACTTGTAATAGGTATAATCGGTTGTTGCCTTCCATCCCAACAACAACCAGATTCGTACTAAGGTATCTCCCTTTAAGATGTGCGGCATCAATGATTAGCAATGGTCGATAAAACGTAGAAGCTCGAATCTATTTTAAATCAATCGAAATTGCTTAATTAATAAAATTTTGATAATAATGAAGGTATTAATCACAAATAAAAGATAATAGAATATATGGAAAACTTACAAAGAACACCGAAACCAATGAATACCATCTTAAACCGATCTGTCTCATTTGTCTCAATGTGTTCTTCGTCCCTCATTTTGCAACTTTAAGTTATAGCATGAATACGGCAATCGCTCAAAAGACTCCCTAGGACAACCGCTCAACAACTGTAATGCAATGTTTTTCCCACCCCAAGCTCGGTAGTAAGAAATGTCTACTTTTCAATCAACATTAAAATATTTTTTATGTCCGCACCGTATATACCCGTTTGTAATTCCTCAATTTATCAATTAGTATGTGACCCACTAATTTTCGGGTAGCATTCGATGATTAGGATGAATTTTGTTCGGAACATGTATGACATCGTTAATGGAAGTAACATAGAAGTATCGGCTAACAACACTTTTTCGATGCGTTAATGTACCGGCATAACCTTCTACAAAACAAGCTACACTGTACCTTTTCTTACATGAGTTAGTAACTTTATACTCAAACATATCAACCAACGCTTTTATTCCTATTGCATAAATGCATCCTTGCTTATCATCAAACCGACTACCCACCTTTAATTTAGATACTACCGGTGTTTATGGTTACTTAGCTTTTAATTATGGGATCATTGAAGTGGGTGGATCAAGGATATTTAGAAATGTGGTTTTCTCGCCAACTAGGATGCACATCTACATTAACGTTTGCACCGCACCTCATTATTATGATCTTCAACTTTTGGTGTTTGAAAATCGATTCTTGAGGCAACAAAGGAACATTAAGATCAATATCAAGAGTCTTAGAAGAAGTAGGCGGCTTTACCTCACGAAGATTTCGATAAGTTTGATGTATAGCGTCTCGATCAAGTTTCGCTTACAAAGATATTTCATGAACGAAGAAAGAAACATCATCATCGTCACTCACATGAATTTTGGTTGAATCGGACATGTAGTATAAAATGATGATCTTATCTTTAACTGATATTTGTTAGTGAGATAGGTAATCACCGTAGGTAGGTGATGTTAAGCGGAAGTAAAACTCACGATTGATGTCTCAAAATCCAAATAAAGTTTGAATTTTTGGGATTAGCCAAGTCATTTTCGGGATTTGTGTTCGGGATTTGTGTTCACTGCTCGGGTTTGTACGAAACAATAAGGGAACCAAAATAAAATTCGCGAAAATAGGACCTTTAGTCGCTCAATATAAAATTCGCTAAAAATTTTCCCTCCGCAATATTCATTACCCGCTCATTCACAAAGTATATTTCCTGCCAAATTAGATGTGACTCTACTATAAAAGCGTCGAGTTTACTCATTAGGTAAATAAAACAATGGCTCCCTCCTCTGCCTCTACCTCCAGATCCAATCGAAAGCCATTGGAATACTACATCAATGCTACACACTGCGAATGTCCAAAACCATTACCGGTGGAAGTACAAACCTCTTGGACCCGGACTCATCCTGGTAGAAGATTCAAGGCCTGTCCAATTTATGTAATATTATTATGCATTATACTTATTTTACTTGTTAGGTTGAATATGTGAATTTAACAAATTTTTATTTTAGGACAAAAAGACCAAATGTAACTTCTATGGGTTCCTAGACCCGGAACTACCAACTGAGTATTACAAAGATTTGTTTTACAAGGAACATGAGGAAAAGAAACATTTAATGAAGATGAGAAAGAGTTCAGTCTCGGATGAAGTTATTGAGGTTTCAAACAATGATATCATGAAAATGTTGGATGAGTTGACTTTTATCAAGTCAAGAGTGCAAGTTCATGACAAAGTTGTGTTGGTTTTCGTTTGATTGTTCTCTTGAGGTCAGTAGTTTGGTTATGGTAACTGCTTACCAATAAGTGTTATGTAATATGTATGTTATAGTCTTTTAGCAATAAGATTGTATGTAGTCGTTTTTTCAAATCAAATGGATGTTTGTAAAAACAAACGTTTAGCACTTTACACAACATGTTTGTTGCAAATCAACAAGATCACAACACGATATACGTAAACTAGGGCATAAACAAAGCCTGCATGGGTGTTAGGAATATACCAAGTTGCGCTACACGAGACATGCATAAGAAGTTGTCTTTGATGTCCTTCATGACATCCAGGTTTGTGGTTACATTTGGTTGAACAACAAAGTCTAAAACCACATACAAGCCATACAAAACAGATGAAATGCATCTTTATTCATCACTTGTATGAACAACCACCTTATACTTCCAAAAGTACTCCACCATATGCTCGATAAGCCAAAGCAACTTGAAGAGGGTCATCAACCTTCATACTTAAGTTGTTACCCGGCTGCAAAAAATACATACCCAAACTCCACAATCACCGTATGCATTGGCTTGTATAGGGACATCATCCGCAACTCGAAATGTGATCTTATAATCGTAAAGCAGATATTGAGTTGGCTTGAAGAACTTTACACAAGTTTAGATATTGTGGTAGCTTTCTCTCAAAAGTGACCCTCCATTTTAAATTCTTTTCTCTCGTCTCGTGTTCCGCGCACCTAGTGTGTCATAAATTGTTATAACTCCGCACGAATTTCCAACTCGGTGAGAAACCAAGGCACTCGGCACGCTCACGGAAAGTATACCTAAATGTGATCAAATAATCCTTGTCATAATTCATCACATTTTGAGCATGTATATATTTACCCAAATATCTAGAAGAAAGTATGGTCTTTATATACAAACCTTCTCGACACTAGACCATGGCAATGGATAGCGTTTACCGGTGGCGAGTAGGCACGCATAGACCCTTCAAGGATAGAGGAAGAGAAAATGGTCCAGCCATAGCCCAATCGGCATTGCCGGCCCGAATCGCCACATTAGATCAACCCGAGATCCGGATGTCGCAAATTTTTTATAAGCAAAATACCGGTAAACTAAATCAAAAAAAATTAATTAAATTTTTTATGGAAATTAAATATCTGTTAGGTACCTCATCTCCAAGCCATCCTTTTTTATTGCCTCTTCCATAACCCAACAAAGCCAACCAAAATTTTCGATGAACAACGACGTCGCCAAGACCCCAAGGAAAGCTATGCGATGACTTCAAATCTTTTTTTATAAAGGTAGCCATACACGCCGGTTTAGTAATCTTGTTGATATCGCAACCTTCAGGACGTGACAGATCCTGAATAAAGTTAAAAACAAGATTAATGTATATGTCTTTACATATTGTTTGTGTGTGTGTATTCGGTTGGACCCAAGCCAACCCAAACCCAAACACTTTCCTAATCTAACTCAAATTCTATAACTATAAATACAACACATAATCACTTAATTGGAACCCTAGTTTTGCCTCTCCTTTTCTTTTTCTTTGTTTCGGCCGAGAGCTTCCCAAACACCCTTGGTGTCGATTTTTCTTATTCAAGCTAAGGTATAACGTTTATTCATCTTCTTTTAATATACCTTGCATGTATATGTTGAGATATAATTGATTGGTCGTTTCTTTTCTTTTGTTTTGGGGCCGAGAGGTGGTAACCAAGAAAACTAGAAACCCTAATTTATATTAAGCGATAATCAATAAGGAACGTATAATGATAAGTAATATTGAATCGGGTCACGATATGTTTAGTTAAGGTGAGCCGAGACATGTATGAAGTGAGACGAGGCATGCATGAGTTTTGAATGAGGTTTAAAACATGTGACTTGAATATGTAACGTTTAGATGAGCTAGGACTTGGATAAAACATGCTAGCCAAAACCCTAAGTGAACTAAATAAGTGTACATGAGATTTAGACATGTAATTAATAGGTAAAGGATACGTAAATATAAAACCCTAGTTTTATGAGTAAAGCGTATGAAGTATACTAAACCCTAATAATGTATGTTCACATGAAATCATAAGCGTGTATGATAAGGGTAAGCGTAAAGAAGGTTATTAATTACATATTAGGTTAAGTGGGGAGTTATTAAGGCGTAACATGAAAAATGAATACATATTAATGAGCTATTAAAGAGTAAGAAACCCTAGAACATAAGTGAGAGTATATTAGGGTTTGAACTAAATATAGTAAGTGTTATTTCATGTGTGAGTTATAACTTATAAAACTATTTTCACATTTAAAGACGGACTTTAAATGATATAACAAACCCTAATCTACAACATTGATTATAAAATACTTAAGACTCACTAATAAAATCCTAAAGTATGAAGATTACTAATTATGGATACTAAATATTAAAAGATCATTTTGACGATTATGAAATCATTAATAACGTGGACGACGTTAATGTCTATAGGTTCGTGAAGAGGAGTAATCCTTTGTTTTCGCTTTCGCTTTTCGATCTTTGCATTGGAATAAGGCATGATATTCGACCTTTTAAGAAAGGTTTCTCTTAATGTTTTCTTTCGTATTAGGTTTTCCTAAGCCTTTGCTATGAATCCCAAAATCGATTTGTTTGAGCTATTGCTTATCCGAACTTTGATTTCGAATTATGAAACATCCGATTTTTGAACTATCCGATATGAAAACTATGATTTTGGAAATATGAATGATTTTCCGATAAATATGATCCGTATCGGTTATGACATTCGATTTGACCTAAGATAGTTTGACACCGAGCCAAATATTTTAACTAGTCATGGGGTTCCATGTCCGTATCGATGATGCGCCTCGATATGACTCTAGGCGAGAGAGTGATGTTACGCCACGTCTACGGATGGTGAAGCATATTTGTGAATATGTAGTAAGGGGCGTATGGATGCATCCTAGATCATTATCTCGTTATATGTTATATGTTATCTCGATGATTGATCTTTGCGTGCGTGCACGCCCTTCATAACTCGTAGGTCTCCCTACAAAATGTTGCCTTGTGTGAATATGAGTGTGATCCGATATAAGTTCGGGCTCGTGGTAGTTGACTATAAACTTCTTTTGAAATTATGATTTATGCTTTGAAAATGATAAAGATTTTGTATAGCTTATTTACTTTATTTCATATCCGTTATCGTTTAGTATTCGCTTTTGCTTCTATATCACATTCCTTGGGCTTTTGAAGCTCACCGCACTTTCTTTTCTTCCGCGGTATCTAAGCATTGGAAGTCGGGTTGCTTTGGGATGAGTGCTTGAGTGGACTTACCTTAGAGTTTTAGCTTTGATTTTCTTATGATACCATTTAGACTTATTTTATTTGGATATTATGTTGGAGTTATTTCGTTCTCATTGGGACCTATGTATTGAAGTCTTTTGACTTGGATTATTTTCCGCATTTATGTTAAGACTTTCTTTTGGTTATGAATGTTTTGCTTTGATATGACACCATTACTTGTGATTCCTTTACCCTGGCGGGTCGGGCGTTACAATTTATGGTATCGAGCCAGTGTTTCGACTTGTAGTCGGGACACCGTGAACATAAGAACCTTAAGTTATCCCTTAGAATTAAGATTTGACCGTGAGGATTGGGTAGACTTAGGTTTCCTTCTGCGAACTTCCATTTCGTATCTCATCTTTGTTCGCTTTGCTAATCGTTTGAATATCATTAAGATGGTTCGAACTCATTACCACCGTGGCGGATGGAGACGATGATCTTCGTTAACATGGATCTGCGATTGCGAATGCTCTCAACTCTCTTTTCCACGGTTTGACTACACCGAGATGATGGAACAGTGATCAACAACATCCGTAATCGAATGGTGCCGGGTAGTGGTGGAGGAAATCAACCCGTAGGCATTCACACTTGGCTCGAGCGTTGTAAGCTCAAGCCTCTTTCTTTAGCACCGCTACTCCCTCCAGAAGCCGAGGACCGGATCACCATGTTGAGAAGTCGTTTGAAGTATTGGGTTGTGGACGAGTTTAAGACTCGTTTGGCTGCGTTTAAATTGGAAGGTGATGCTTTAAATTGGTGGAAAGCATTGAAACAAGCACGAGGAGGAGATGCTTCATTGTTACTTGTACTTGGACGGAGTTTGGACTATCTTCTATAATTACTTCTCGACGATCTTTGAAAGAAAGGTATGAGAGGATTATCGAGCGATCTACCGTTTGATAATGAGAACTCCAACGAGTACATGAGTAGGTTTATGAGGTTGGTAAGCTTTGTTGGAGCAATTCTTTGGAGATGGTAGGCGCCAAGCTAAGCATTTCAAATGGGATCAAGAAGTGGTGTTGGACCGACCGCTTAACACCGACTATGAGGATGTGTCGGCTGCAATGATGCACTCGTAACATTGAGATCTTTCATGAGGTTCGAGGTTACAACAAGCGTAATCGCGATGGTGATCGGATTCGTGGTAGGACTCAAAGTAATGAGTATAAGGGAAATCACCGCGGGAGTTATGATTCGAGGGACAAGGGATAAGAGTTATGATCCGGGTCGGTCGGGAAGGAATGTGGACTCTAGCGCCCGAGGCTAGGGTCGAGGATAATAGAGAGCCGGTAAGAATGGAAATGATCGTCTTAATCGTGGCAACAATAACCGCGTTATAACAAAGATCATCGACTCGAGGATCGAATCGTGGTCGTGCCAGATCTTCAGTCGTCAAGAAGGACACCAAGTTTTGCCTCCTCCACCTATCTCGTACTACTTGTGGAAAGGCTCATCCGGACCGTGTTTCAAGGCCACCGGTGGATGTTTCTCTTGTGGTTCTACTACTCACAAGATCAAAGATTGCCCTAAGAGGAATCCGCGATTCACGGAAACTATACCAAGCCGCCACCTACCATCGGACGTGTCTATGCTACTACTCGAATCAGCGGAGCATACTTGTGTACCATTACGGAACTCTTTTCATTGATGATTATTCTCTTCGTTTTATTTGACACCGGCGCCACACACTCCATCATATCCATCACATGTGCTAAGAAACTTAATATGAAGCCACAACCACTAACGAATCACTTATCGATATCTCGCCTATGAAAAGTCACATGATCATTGATCATAAACACGTTAAGTGTCCTCTTCGCTTTGATGATCGTATTCGCCATGCACATCCGTATCCTCTCGATATGGTCGACTTTGATATCATTCTAGGCATGGATTGGTTGGCTTATCATAGAGCTTCCATCGATCGCTATGCTAGAACTGTGATCTTGGAGACGAAACATCCTAAATTGCTTACTATGGTTCTAAACCACTCAAATCGTTAAGTTCATTTCGCTATGAAGGCACGAACCATGATTGCTCACGGGTGTCAAGGTTTTCGGCATCCAAGGACACATCTTTGGAGAGTCCTAACATTGAAAATCTTTCCGTTGTTTGTGAATTCACCGACGCTTTTTCCCGATGAACTCCCCGGACTTCCTCCACCGAGAAGTTGAGTTTAGCATTGAGTTGATTCCTCGGTGCTAAACCGATTTCAAAGCTCCGTGATCGTATGGCACGTGAGAATCAAGGAGTTGAAGGAACAATGCAAGAGATGATAGATAATGGATTCATTCGACCTAGTGTTTCTCCATGGGTGCACTGTGTTGTTTGTGAAGAAGAAGGATGGAAGTATGCGCTCATGTATCGACTACCGTGAACTCAACCAGACATTATTCGGAACCGTTATCCTCTTCCGCGCATAGACGATTTGTTTGATCAACCGCAAGGAGCTAAGTTCTTTCTAAGATAGATCCGAGGTCCGGTTATCACCGCCACGTGTGAAGGAGCAAGATGTTCCTAAGACGCGCTTCGCATCGGATATGGTCATTATGAGTTTCTCGTTATGCCTTTTGGTTCGACGAATGCGCTCGCTGTGTTTATGGACTTGATGAATCGTGTTTTCCATGAGTTCCTCGACAAGTTCGTTATTGTTTTCATCGACGACATTTTGTGTACTCAAAGTCCAAGAGGAGCATGAGCAACATCTCCGGATAGTTTTGGAGATTCGAGGAAGAAGAAGTCAGACGCCAAATTCTCAAGTGTGAATTTTGGTTAGGACAAGTTGCTTTCCTTGGTCATATCGATCACCGATGGTATAACCATGGATCCGCTCTAAGGTCGAGGCTATCACTAAATGGCCAAGACTCACGATTGATCGAGGTCGAGTTTTCTAGGACTTGCTGGATATTATCGACGCTTTGTTGAAGGTTTCTCTCGCTTAGCTTTACCGCTAACCCAATTGATGAGGAAAGGTGAAAAGTTTGTATGGACGGATGATAGAGAAAAGAGTTTTGAAGAGTTGAAACGAGATTGGTTTCCGCCCTATTTTGACTCTTCCATCCGTTCGAGGATATCAAATCTATAGCGATGCGCCTAAGAAAGGATTGGGCTGGTCTTGATGCAACATGGTAAGGTGATAGCTTACGCTCAAGACAACCGAAACCTTATGAGGAGAATTACCCAACTCATGATCTTGAGTTAGTCATGTGGTTTTTGCGCTGAAGATCCGGAGACATTACTTGTATGGAGAGACGTGTGATATTTTCACCCACCATAAGAGTCTCAAGTATATTTTCACCAAAAGGAACTCAATATGAGACAAAGAAGATGGTTAGAACTTCTTAAGGATTATGACACTAACATTCGTGATCATCCGGTAAGGTTAATGAAGTTCGACGCACTTAGCTTGGAAATCGTATGATTGCAAGTATCGAGATCGAGCCTAGGATTATTCGTGACTTAGAACGCTTGGATGTTGAGTTGGCGACGAGGTTCGATGGATACCGGGCTAGTATGAAGGTGGAGTCGAACCTTATCGCAAATTAAGGAAGCTCGTAAAGATGACGGCGAGTTGTGGGCAGTAGCTCAAAATGTTGAAGAAGGTAAGCGACGGAGTTTAAGGTTGATAACGATGGGATTGTATGGTATGAAGATAGGCTTTATGCTCCAAATGATCGTACTTCGTGAGAAAGTTATGACCAAGCTCATAGTTCTCTTTCACTATTCATCCCGGTTCTACCAAGATGTATAGGGATTTGAAACAAGATTTCGTGGAACGCATGAAGCAAGATGTAGCGACATTTGTGTCAAGTGTATGATTTGTCGACCAGTGAAGATCGAACATCAAAGAGCTAGTGGATCGTTACAACCATTGGATATTCCGACATGGAAGTGGGATAAGATATCTATGGACTTTGTGACCGACTACCTCTTACTAGGAAGAAGCATGATGCGATTTGGGTGGTTGTTGATCGACTAACCAAATCGCTCATTTCTTACCAATCGTGAAGGATTATGGTATCGGCAGATTGTCGAGATTTTTCAAACAAGAGATAGTTAGACTTCATGGTACTCCGACCGGCTATTGTGTCGAGATAGGGATCCGCGTTTTACTCTCGCTTCGGAAGGGTTTGCAGTAAAGCTTGGGGTACTCGACTTAATTTTAGTACGGCTTTTCATCCTCAAACAGATGGTCACCGAGAGGACTATTCAGACCTTAGAGGACATGCTAAGGGCTTGTGCTTTGGAATGGACCGCAGTTGGGATGAATATTTGTGTTTGTAGAGTTTGCATACAATAACAGTTGGCATGCTAGTATTAAGGCAAGACCGTTTGAACTTCTTTATGGAAGGAATGTAGATCACCTACTTGTTGGGATGAAGTAGGTGAACGCCTAATTGAAGGTCCGAAATGATTGAGATCACTAATGAAAAGTAGGCGTGGCTGAGAGAAGTTGAAGGAGGCTAGGTCTCGCTGAAAAGTTATGCCGACAAGCATCGCCGTGATTTAGAATTTCGAGTTGGTGATCGGGTATTTTGAAAGTCTCGCCGCTTAGAGGTGTGAACGTTTTGGAATCAAGGGCAAGCTTAGTCCTCGATTCATTGGTCCGCTTGAAATTCGGAACGATAGAGAAGTTTCGATCGCTTGGCACTTCCGCCTCGCTTATCGTGATGTTCATGATGTGTTCCATGTATCTCTCCTCCAGAGGATACAATTATCACCCATTACACGTTGTTTCGTATCCGCTTGATCGATTCGATCCGATATGTCTTGCCTCAAGAACCGGCTATTTTGGAAAGACAAGAAAGAGTCATGAGAAGTAAAGTTATTCCGTTCGTTAAGATTCTTTGGAAAAATCACCCTTGAGCGTGAGGCTACTTGGGAGACCAATTAAACCCCAAAAAAAAAAAAAAAAAAAGGGGAAAAATTTTAAAATTTTTTAAAATTTTTTTAAAAAAATTTTTTTAAAAAGGCCCCCAAAAAAAAAAAAAAAAAAAAAACCCCCCAAAAAATTTTAAAAAAATTTTTGGGAAAAAAAAAAAAAAAAAAATCCCCCAAAAAAATTTTTTTTTTTAAAAAATTTTTGGTTTCCCTTAAAGGAAAAGTTTTTCCCTTCTTTTTTTTCCCCAAAAAAAAAACAAAATTTTTTTTTAAAAAAAAAAAAAGGGAATTTTTTCCCCCCCCCCCCCCTTTTTTTTTTTTCCCCCCGGTTTTAAAAAACCAAAAAAATTTTTAATCCAAAATTTTAAAAAATTTTTTGGGGGTTTTGGGGAAAAAAAAATTTTTTAAAAAATTTAAAAAAAAAAAAAAGGGAAAAATTTAAAAAAATTTTCTTTTTTAAAAAGGGTTTTTTTTGGCCCCCAAAATTTTTTTTAAAAATTTAAATTTTCTACCTTAGAGTTTTAGCTTTGATTTTCTTATGATACCATTTAGACTTATTTTATTTCGGATATTATGTTGGAGTTATTTCGTCATGGGACCTATGTATTGAAGTCTTTTGACTTGGATTATTTTCCCATTTATGTTAAGACTTTCTTTGGTTATGAATGTTTTGCTTTGATATGACACCATTACTTGTGATTCCTTTACCCTTGGCGGGTCGAGCTACACTTTAAGATGTCCTGCTTGTAAATGTACTTTCTATACCTCTACCCATGTTTCCAATCGATTATCTTCACCAGTGGTGGATTAATATCTTTTCTCGGTCTTTTGGAACGTCGCTTTGACAAGCGTGGAGTCGTGAGAGGAGATTCACGATGGCTCTCGCAAATACTTGCCCACCGCTTTGTCCTTTTGACTCATCATCTTGTTTCAAAACAGAGTACTCTCTGGGTAACTTTGGCATCACTCTCTTTGGTAACTTTAGCCTTTCTAGTTTTCTTTAATGCTACGGCATTATAAGGTGATCGTTCGAACTTACTTGCATTTTCTTCCTTTTACCCCGCATGAAAACATACTATAGAAAAAATTCATCATTGAAATAACATCAAACTTTTGAAGTACATGGGGTAAGTTTAATATATAATGTAGTCGTACCTCGAAGTCAGAGGCAAAGGCTTACTGGCTTGTCCGCCGTAATTATGAATCATCGTCTGTCTTGCCTTCACAAGATCATTATCAATTTTGTCTATTACCGCCTTGGTTGACAACCGATTTGCAACGGTAACTCAACCCCGCTTTCTTTTCTCCTTAACGTGGGCATCAACATTGTATGCTTCATTATGAATAACCGATTCCAAGATGATTCATATGCTCATACCCCATCCTCGCCATTTGTGACCTTTGCTTCACTTACTTTCGACCTTCATGAGAATCTATAAGGTTATTTTGATTACCTTGAACCACCTCTATAGATTTCTCACCACCATTTAACATCGCCTCACGATCATGAGAGTGTTCATCAACAAAGATTGCAATCAACAATGACATTTTCATTAACTTGAACACCTCTATAGATTTATCATCCACATTTAAAACTACTTCACCTACTTTCTCACGATCATGAGAGTGTTGATCGCCATAATTGCAATCAACAATGGTATTTTCATTACCGTGAACGCCTTTACTGACTTATCATCAACATTAAATACACCTTCATGAGCATGTATTTCATGTGCTTGAACCGACTCTCCGTGTTTATCAAGACCAGATTATCATCAACCTCAATCGGTGTTTCGCCATCTTCCTTTTTTTGCAAAGATTTTGTTCATCTATCCCAACCTGTTTGTCCTCAACTTCCGAAAATCCATAAACAGAAATCATCTTCTAGCTCCACTGCTCATCTAGTCTGCAATTTGCTTCCGTAATTATACAAGAATAACACATCTATATGGATGACCAAATATAGCAAACATGTATAGATAGTGCGGTGGAATTTATATATACGCATTTCAACAACCGATTGAGAAAATGTTTCATTCAAATTAGGTAAATTCAAATGATCGATCATGATGCGGAATGTGATCATCTAACGGCAATGGTCCGTCGTGAAGACAATATTCCACAAGTCGTGACATAGTTGATGGAAAAGCGGCGGGGTCTATATAAGTAAGACCAACTTGTTCGTTTCAAGATTTACACAACTCGATTTGTCGCAATTCAGAGTTAACCAAACCGATTTAGGCATGTAACAAAAAACAATAAAATATAAAAAGTACTACTAAAAGGAATATAACCTTATTATAATCAAAGAATGAACATCACCGAATGAAGATCAAACAAACTAGGACTACCATTCCGGCTTATTATGAATTGGACTTGACGTCAATTTCCATGGCATTTGGCCAAAACAAGCCTCCTCCGATTTGCCGTCCGTATCAGTTGAAGTCTGAAATTTAAAATATACAATCAATTATACTACTAAAGAAACCTGCTAGCAGTGGATTCAAAACCACTAGCAGTGGTTTGATAGACACTAGCAGTGGTTTAATAGACACTAGCAGTGGTTTAATAGACACTAGCAGTGGTTTGATAGACACTAGCAGTGGATACATCAAATTTACAAAAACAGCCCCTCAAGTGATACATTAAAGGAACCTGCTAGCAGTGGATTGAAAACCGCTAGCAGGGGTTTCATAGACCCTAGCAGTGGATACATCAAATTTACAAAACAACTCCAAGGAGGAATGAAAATCACGTGTGTGTACATTTACAACAAAGCCTCATTATACTTACGACTTACGAGTTGTTAAAAGAAGTTGTAATATACGTGTCTCATTTTCTAATTCAAAGTTCTTACGAAACATATATCCTAAAAGTGAATGTAAAGACCATGTTCACCTTTGGACGTTGTATCTTTAGAGCTTCTCAACAACGGCAAGTCTAGTTTTAATATCATTAAGGACCCACATTAATGTCTAGCTTGCTCGGGGTTGTATCTTTATTGGCTTGGGGTTGTATGTTTAGAGCTTCCTACAACGGCAAGTCTATTGTTAATACCGTCAACCTCGGCATGTATGTCTAGTCGATTGGAACTTTGACCTTTATCGCCATCGCACATCATTATTGACTATAGCCACCTCTTTATCACCTAACGCCACATCAGTATCGATATCACCACCTCTTTATGCACCTACAAAGCAAGATCGAAGCAGAATGTGCAATGGTCAATTGTCAACGTGAATACAACCATGGTTTGCACAAACGGGCCAACTTACCTCATTAGTGGGATCATCGGCGTGTAATTGATCTTGTAGACTATCCAACTGGCTCAAATATGTTACTTGGTGCAAACCATGGTTGTAACATTTCCGCATTTGTTGGAAGAAGATCCAAGACCGGAATAGAACCCTAGTAAACAAACAATTATAAAGTTAAAACAAATATAACGAAGTCGAACTTATTTGACAAATACAAACAAATGGAAATGCTTACAGACCAAAAGTTTGCCATAATGGCGTTTGGCAAATGTTTTACCTTTGACCAACAAAGACAACGTGGTATCTTTGACGGTCTTTGTTCCACCATTCAAGTGCTAGTGGGATAACTCTCAAGAATCCATATCTAAAATAATCGAAAAGAATAAAACCATTGTATGAGCGCTAGTAAACAAAATCGATATGTTCATAAATGTATACACATCTAACCTTAAAAGCCAAGAAAAAGCCGTAAATATTATATGTTGCAATTGTAGAAGGGTTTTCTTGCAATTTCTCTTTGCAAAGGAGCATTGTAATGCCTGGGTACCAAATTGGCTAAATTTTTGTAAAACGGGTCCACAAGAACTCTCCCCAAGGATATGCATTCCATGCCCCAAAATCCTCAACTAATTGCAACAAATGATCATCAACAATGTACCAAGGTCCACGACCTATGAACACGACCTCGCCGACTAGCAACATATACCCTTACCACATCCTCACCGATAACTTTGAAAATTCCGTGTCATTCCCAAACAAATCTAAAAGCTCATTGCCTTTACAGTTACCTTTCTTATTAATTGTTTTTCGGAAAGACACGCAGCAAAAGGACTTCGATCAATTTGTACATGGGAGGCAACGACCAAAACGAATCCGGTCATCAATAGAAACTGCTCCCGACCGAATTTCAATACATTGTTCCCAATTTTGTATAAAATGGGGACAAGAATCAAGAAGTTTGTCGATAATTACCGGTGTTGTAAAACGAAATTAACAATATGATTGCCTTTACCTAGGTCGAATATCTAACCATGGCCCAAAAAAAAGCTTGCTCGAACAACCTCATTCGATCCGGATTGCTTAACAATTTAGACTTAATTTGAAAACAACTTAACCTGGAACGAACCGTTAACTTAGCATCAAAATATTGGGGAATGTAAGCCATTTTGGAGTTTATTTGATTGAATAATTAGGGATTGATTTAGGTTTCACAATTTTGAATTGTGTTTTTTGTAGTAGTAGTGTTAGTGAGTGTTAGTGTGTGTGTTTGTATTTGGGTAAAAATTTGAAAATAGGGTAAAAAGGTTTCAAAATATCGTTAAAACAAAGATTTTAGGTACAAAAAGTACATAAATTAAGTCGCTTATATTGATTCGCTTAAGTCGCTCAACCTCGGGAAGGAACTAAATGTATAAAAATAATTTTGTAACTTTGACTTTTATTACTAAAGGACAAAAAATATTTCGTAAGATTCTAAAAAGTCGCCTAGATTCGACGTTGTAAAATCGTAGTAGAAAAGTCGGAAAAATGATTGGGTACACAAACTTGAAGGACACTTGTCAAGCTTATATAAAAGTAGAAAAGTCGCAAGTCTCAAAGTCTATTTTGAAATACCCAAACTTTTTTCCTAAAAAGTGATGACACCTTGAGCAAAAGATGCATTCTCATAATTTCCCCATAATGATATTACTAAAATACTCTTCACTCAAAAGTACACTTAATATATCACATGGTATAAAATAATAACGCATAAATCATCTTATCTTATATTTCTTCTTCAAAACACCTACTAAATAAAATTTACAAATAATTAAGCGAATCATAGAAAACAATCTTTTATGTAGTCAGAATTTCTGACACCACCTTTTTCGACCACGGAACGGACTACCATTTACCACCACAACTTAGCAATATAGACACCACTGTATGGTACTAAAACCGCTATTTGAAAACACCTTGTATGTTTAAACAATATATGATATTACACGTCCTAAACGAATAGCTATATCGTTGACCATCGTTTCGTATCGTCGTTGCATCGTGATGCAAGTCCATTTTTTAAAGCAATATTGTGCGGTAAAGTTGTTCCATTAAGTTATCTCCATGTGTCAAGTTAGCAACATGAAAAACATATAATCGCATAGGCACCCTACTATAAAACCTTTTTATTATGTTACTAAATGCGTAAGTAAGAAAACAAACTAATTTCCAATTAATAACACCTCTATTCGATATTCTTTTTTTTCCTTCTTTAAAAGTAATGCATCGGAAAAACCTTGTTATCGCCAAAAAGTATAATCACACGGGTACCTGCCGCTGCAACGCGCGGGTACCCGGCTAGTCAAACTTAACAGCTTTATCATTTGATGATTGTTGTTTATCATTCTTTTTAACATCCACAATCGTATTAAAATTTTGCTTGTAACCAGAACGTTTATTTGGATTATAAATTCTCTTAAAACCAATTGGTTAACCGATTAACTCATACCATTTTTCTAATAAAAGATTATGCAGCAAAAAAAGTAGCATTTATTTTAGTCTCCGACAGACCGACACTCTAGAAGACTCAAAAACTCCTTTATCGGACTCCTCTCTCTACACGGTTTGTATATGCATCCTTCAACTCAGGGAATGAGTCCCTAGTTAGAATAGCACTTTTAATAACTGGTAACAATCATCAAGGCTCATTAGAAACTACATCAGTTTTTATTAATTGGTTATGTAACAACAGCTCTTTATTTGCATCACAAGTACCAATAGGCCGTTTGGTCAGCGCATCAAATTCTATCCAAATAGAGTTAACTATATGATTATAATCTGCAAGAGCAACAGAACTACCACCTTATTTTATCGAATATATTTTTTTTGTAACAGGTTGTATATTACTGATCGATCAACTTTATCATAAGCATCTGACAATTCTTTTCAAACAGAAGCAACATCAACATAGCAAACAAGACCCATATAAACATCTTGAGACACATAACTTATTATCCAAGTAAGAATCACGGCATTACATATATCCATTGAGTAGATAATGTAGCATTAGGAGCAAAAGTAGATTCAAACACGTACCATCAACAAAAGAAACTTATTCCTAGCCTGTAAAGCAAGTTTCTAAACACAAGCCCAAATTCTATAATTCCCAGTCCCAACATGTTTAAATGGAATTAAAGTAGTAGAAGATGAATCATTAGAATTGTAGGAATCACTCCTAAACTATATTTCAAGTGTTTGTAATCAATATGTAATAGGTTTCTTAATTAGGCTTTTATGTTTGTATTAAAGGCAAGGCTTATGTAGAAAGCCCATAAGCCTTGGCCCAAATCCAATAAGGAAGGAAAGGGACTTGTAGTGTTGCCTTAGTCCCTTCTCCTATAAATAGTCTTGTAAACCTTCATTTGAAGGTTGGTTGTTCACTTTGCTTAATATCATACGCCAAAACATTTCCTTATTCATTCGTGTATATTGATCTTGTGTTCAACCGATCTCTCTTATCTATATTTCTTACATATTGATGCTTGTGTTACATTATGGTGACCTAACAGTGGTATCATTCGCCATCTAGTTTGGTGAAACATATTTGTTTTTGGAGTATAGTTTCATACGCGTGGGTTTTGTGTCTCAAATCCTTCATACGCCTAAAGCTTTAAATTTTACACTTAAAAACTCAAGATTTTTGTGGTTTAAGGTTCATTTAGTGTTAAAGTTTAAGTTTTTAACATCAAGTTTGAAACTTTATGTGTGTAAAATAGTTTTTGAGCTTGATTTTGTTCGTATACTTCTGTCTACGCGTAAGGATAAAAGGTGTTTTAAATCATCAAGTTTCAAACTTTTGTGTTATTTTGGTGATATTGAAGCTCTTTCATCATTAAAATCAGGTTTCTAAACATTTTTAAGCATAAAAATCAGTTTTGGCGATAGTTTGTACTTTCTACTCGTAGTAAAACCCTAGTTTTACTCGTAAGCCATAAGTCTACGCCTAAGCAGAAGTTACGCGTAAGCTTCTCATCATTTGATCTTCCGTGCTGTTGGTTTACTCAGTGTTTTCTTGCTTGGATAAGCCTGAAAACACTTCGACTTTGGATATCTTTTACACTAGTATAAGTGTAAAGGATTTTTGGGCAAAACCCTAGTTTTACGCCTAAGCTAAACTCTTATGCGTAGAATCCTCCTTGCCTAAGCATTGCTTACGCCTAAGCAAATATTACGCATAAGGATTCTACTACTAAGCCTTTGGTTTACGCCTAAGCTAAGTTTTCCTCAAGTCTACGCGTAAGCTATTCCTACGCGTAAGCTCTCTTCTACGCGTAAGTTGGGTATTATGTATAAGGTACTTTCTACGCATAAGCTGGTTATACGCTTAAGGTTACTTCATCAACAAACTCTAAGTTTCATTCGACTACAAAGATCAATCATCAACACAAGTTTCAAGATGTCTCAACCACCATACTATAGCTACTTTCCTCATGAGTATCCTCAACAATAACAACAACAATTCTATCAACAATATCCTCCACCATCTCCACAACAATTGCAGCAATTTCAACACTTTCCTCAAGGAGCAAATCCTCTTCCACCACAAATGGTTCCACCAAACCCTCGTCAACATGTACAACATTATACATACTTTCAAAATCAGTATCCCGCCAAGTATGTTATGAATGTTACAACACCAAAGGAACCGTCTTGGTTTGCAAAGATGTGTGAAGCTTTAAGTAGCCAACAATCCATTCATGAAGCTGGATCCCTAGACAGACCTCCAATGCTAACTCCCGGAAACTACGATCAATGGGTGATAAGGTTCTTTAGGTTTTGTGATCTAAAGAAGCCACATGGAAAGTTTTTAAGATGGTCATCCTTGAAGGTCCTTTTCGGATGCCTACTCACCGCATCTTGAGATCCGAATGCTAATCCACCAAGAGATGATATCACCAACGTTGTCGGTCTTTATCAACTTACTACCGATCAACTTCTTCACTTAGAAGTCGATGAACTTGCAATGCAATATATCCTTTGGGATTACCCAATCCGATACTTCAGAGTGTTGATGCTCAAAAGATCGCTAAAGCAATGTGGAGCACATTCATCTTCTAATGGAAGGCATCGAACTCAATCAAGAAGACATGGAATCAAAAATCTACTTAGCATATGAACACTTCATGATTGAACTAGAGAGACATTAGAGTCATATCATTATCGGTTCTCGACATCATCAATGACTTGGATAAACATAATATCATTATGCCAAGAATTTCAATCAACACAAAGTTCCCGAAATGTCTTGGTCCCGATTGGGAAAAGTATGTTACATTCATCCGCTGCGAAGAATCTTCATCAAGCTACATACGGATTGTTGTATGACTATTTGAAGCACCACCAAAAGGAAGTTGACAAAGAAAGAATCATCCGTGGGGTCCTCGCTTCACCTTCACTCCGGATAATCAAACTCTTGCTTTGTGGGCTCAAGCATGTTATCCTCAATTCCCAACCTTGCAAACTGCTTTTCACAAACCCTCCACAATCAATCTGCTCAGATTACACCATATGATCCTTCACAACAACAATCACAAGAAACTCAATTGGTTCCATACAACAACAACAATGATCGTGCACTCTACGTTGAATCAAATGAGGATGCGAAGCCTTGATGCAATGAATCAAGGATTTGTAATGATAGCAAAGCCTTCGTCGCTTTGCTAACAAATCAAACAACCGATTCGCACCTCATCAAATACAAGGAATCAAGTCGTTGTTAACAATGGAAGGTTGAGGTTTAGAATCGTGAAATGGTCATCGACAAGTAGTGGTCAAGGGTTTAATGTTAACGCAGAATAACATGGGTGCTCCACAACAACGGGTTCATGTGGTTGATTAGTGGAAACACTCGGGACCGGGGTTAATGGTCTCGATGCTATAAGCGTAATGAGAAGGGTCATCCGCTAATGCATACCCAAAGCCGAGGACAAGAGGCAGCGCTTATCACAAAGAAGCTTTACTCTTGGCTCTTAAGGATAAAGCTGGTGGAACTCTTACCAACAAAGAACAGAGCTTCATGGCAAATGCAGATTCTGATGATGACATGTAGGACTTGCAAGCTAATGCAGCTGTGACGTTAATGGCAAACTTCCAAGAGCTCCACATGAGTGACACAGGCCCAGTATATGACACTGATGGCTTGTCTCAGGTACCGGATCCAAACATACTTATACATGATCTGATGTCTCCGTCAACATCTGCATCCGACAAGGCACAAAGTGTCCAACATGAGCCTTCTACATCTCATTCCGACGAGAATCAAATGGATCCCGTAGTCATATTTGATGATCAAGATGACCTTATGGTTAATATTGACAATCAAGTTGACTCCGTGGTCATATTTGAGGATCTAAATAATGACTATGTTGAGACTCAAGTTGAACAAGATGAACCTTTGTCTAATCCAGATCTTGAACTCATGACCAAATTAATTCAGACCAACAAATCTCAACTGGAAAAGTGCAATGACATCAATAAGAAATTGCAAGATAAAATTGCACTGTTGACTAAGGATAATGAATGCTATAAATTCCAACTCAACATTTTTCAAACTAAAGAGAAACGTGAAAAAGGTTTTGAAGTCGCATTGCTAAATCTTACCAAAATGAAAAATCTTTGAAAACAGATCATGATCTAGTTGCATCCAAGAATGCCTTGTTGTATCAAATAGAACAATTGAAATATGATCACAAACAACAACTTAACGCCTCACCGGAAACTCAAAAGCCAAGTCTCGAGTTGTTAAATTGTCAAAAACAGTTTGTGAGTACAAAAAGCATTCGAGGAAACAAATAGATGACTATCTTGAGGAAATTGTCGACTTACAAAACAAAATCAAAGAGTTTCGAAATGTTATTTACAAACATGGTAAGTCAATCACAACAATTCAAAAGTTTTCTTTTAAACCAAATCCTAATGGATATGGACCAATTCTTGCTGATTACAAACCACGTTTTTCAAATAGAGCATTCAAACCAAATCCTCAAGTTTACAGTGCAGAACATAGAATTGATGACTCCATCATGCGTGTTGTTGAATATAATCATATAGAGGAATTAGATTCAGAAGACGAGAGTCGGTCAAAATTAGAAAATGTTGTTTATTGCAAACTGTTGGGATATAAAAGACAAAGTACTGAAGAAAGTCAAAGTACTGCTTAATGAAAGTCAAAGTACTGCTTGTATCAAAGTATTGCAAAGCTAAAGAACTACTATATCGTTTATGGAAAGTTATGTTTATCTAGAATATTCTTAGAATTAGTATTACTTGTCGTACAAGGATTGTAATTGTAAACCGACTAGGGTACTCCTTATGCCTATAAAAGGACCCCTAGATTGGCATTAGAGATACGTGATTTAGAATTTACAAAGTATGATATTAGAGTTATTAGGGTTGTTAGTGAATCTGTGTATCAAGCAGGTTCAAAGTATTAATAAAATCGTTGAAGTTTAAGTTATTCTTCTTAGCTTTATTGAAGTAGTTTCCGCATACTTAGTAGAGTAATATCAGTGTTTCATTGTTAGTAACTTAGGATTTATCCGAGGTTGCTAAGCCCTTACAAGCTACATAGTTAGTTTGGTCGAGTATATCGATCAAACAAGTGGTATTAGAGCTTGTGTGGAAACTTTGATTAAGAAGAAACCCAAAACCGATTTAACTACAAACCTTAAAGATGTCGATCAAGTCGCACCACTCCCATCCACCACCTCACTCGAATTCCTATCATCAAGAAGGAGAATATGATCTCCGGAGCATGAAGATGAGGCAAGACATTGCTATTAAGGCACCATGTCTTGCGGGATGTAATTGCCAATGGTAATGAAGTTCTTGAAGAACCGTAGAAGTTCTGGACAACCTAAACCACCTAAGCCTACCTTGCCGCAGCCTACATAAAGAAATCAAGAAAAGGCTCTCAACATATCTGTTGTCTCGCTATCCCCGATGGTCACCGCTAAAGTTTCATGATGCTAAGGATGCAAAACAACTATGGGCTGCTCTCAAGACAAGATTTGGAGGTAATGATGCTTCCAAGAAGATGCATAGAAATCATTGAAGCAACAGTTTGAAACATTCACTTTGTTGGTGAAAGAGAAGGTCTTGATGTTGCCTATGATGATTCCAAAATCTTCTTAGTATACTAGAGTTATACAAAGCAAAGGTATCCATTGAAGATGCAAACCAAGTTCTTAAGAAATTTGCCATCCAGATGGCATGTGATTGCTACTATGATTAGAGGACAACCTGGTTTGGACACTATGGACTTTGATGATCTCTACAACAATTTAAAGGTATATGAGCATGAGATGAATGGCCAAACAAGTTCAAAATCTCACAAAGATTGCTTTTGTGTCTTCTAAAGAGAAGCGTTATTTCCACTAAAAGTATCGCTTATCCCGCTCAAAGTAATTGGTGATAAACAACATATTTACACAACCATGACTACCCTACCTCATCACCAACAAACACCATCCACTCTAATGAAGTTGTATGTTCCTTCTTCGCTCATCAAGCCACTTTATTGTTACTTATGAAGAAGATTTGTCACAAATTGAAGAGGATGCTCTAGAAGAAATTGACATCGATGGCAAGTCGCCATGATCACAAAGAAGGATCAAGAAGTTCATGAAGAAAACAGAAGAGGCATTGACTTCAAACCTAAGCAGTGGTATCACGTTTGACAAATCCAAGATTGAATGCTTTAATTGTCAAAGAACTGGGCACTTTGCAAGAGAATGCAAGTTTGCTAAATATCAGACAAATAGAATGATTGAAAAACCCAAGCTTGAACTAAAGGAAATTCCTATCACTGAAACAAACCCAAAAGCTTTGGTTGCTCAATAAAATCTATCAAGGTTGACTGGAGTGCTGAATTTGATGATGAACTTGTAACCTACTCTATGATTGCAATAGAAGAGTTTGATTGGAGCACATCTTTTGATGAGGAACCAGGATTTGCTGCTTTGGAATCAAAATATGGTCTTGGAAGCTTTGATTGGAGCATGGAAAGTGAAGAAGAACCTGTTCTGCTTGCTATGGTAGCTACTTCACCAAGTTCACCCACTATCTCTGAGGTATGTTCTAAGTGTAATGATTTTTATCAAAAAGTGCTTAAAGATTATGTGACTGAAAGAGATAATTATATAAGGGATGGGTCTGAGGTAGATGGTTATCAAATAACTTTAGAGTCAATGGAAGCCAAAATAATCACTCGTGAAAATAATGAAATGGCTTGGGCAGAAAAATATAAGCAACAAGATTATCAATTAAAATTGAGTGAATGGAAGTTAGGATGTAAGGTTTCTGAACTAGAAAAGATGACTAAGGAAAGGGATGAATTGTTAGAGAAATTTGCTAGTTGGAATGAATCTGGCCTTTCACATGTTAGTTTTGTTGAAAATGTAAAAGAGCACACATTAAAAGCGGCCTAGGTTTTGGTATGGACTTTAATAGTACGAGAGAACCCACCTAGTGATAAGGAGCAAATTGATTCTGGAGGAGATAACCACTAGTGATGATGAACTCATTAGCTCGGAAGAAAACACATCTAGTAATGAGGAATCAATTAGTCAAACACCTCCTGAGTTTTAGAAAGACAATGGTTATCATGCGCCTCCACCCACCGGTAGTTTTCAACCACTTAGGACGATGTTTCTTGTTTTGGAGTCGACAATTTAGAGTTTAGGAAAAGCTTATGGTCAATCTAATACAGTCCATCTAATTCAATTCCCAAAAGAAACAGTTGAAAACCTAAGGATGTTAATGATCTGCGCTAAACCGTCAAGTCTAATCACACAACCGCCACTTGTGAATGACCACGTAATGAGCACTTAAACACAAACACAAATACAATGAAGATCGGAGAATATAGTGAATTCCGGGTCGTTAAGTCCCACGGAGACTCAATGGTGTGCAAACACTAGATCGACGATAGAATGATCACTAATGATAGTGATCGGAAAAGATTTGGACGGATAATTACACCACCGAAAAGTTATAAAATAAAGCGACTTAAATACAAATTAAGAAAATTAAAAGATAAAATATATTAAATAAACGCTATCACTATATTTAAAGTGATGAACGTTTAAAACCTAAAACGACGCTTTAGTTAAAACTACGTAACGCATAAAATAAAACGTGAAAATAAAGAAGGAAAATACCTATGTATATAGAAAATACATTTTACAATCCTAATTATATAAGAAAATTATTAGAAAAGAAAATTATTTTTAAAACTATTTAATTAATTATTATTAATTAAGAACTATTTTAACTATTTAATAAATACTCTAAAATAAAAGAAAATATGAAATAAGACTAGAAAATAAAATTAAGATTTAGAAAAATCTAAAATATCAAAACTAATTTTCAAAACTATTTTTGTAATTTTTAAGATTATTTATCTATTTTCTAGGAATTTTAAACTATTTAAAACTAATTAAATTATTTAAAAATACAAATTTAACTAAGAAAAATCTAGAAAAATACTTTTTGTCTTTTTATATTTATCTAAACTTAAGAAAATTGAAAATTATTTTTTGAAACTTTTCTTAATTATTTGTATTTAAAGCTAATTAAAAATGCTTAAAAACTAATTTAAATTAAGAAAAATAGCAAATCAACTTGGAAAAATCTGAAAATTGCAGGAAAAGTCTAAAATAATATTAGGAATATAAGAAAAATGGAAAAACAGGGGGTTGTGTGGAGGAATAAGGAACTGATGAGGAATGAGCTTATGAATAAGCACTAGCAATAAGCTAAAAGCTACCAGATGACCACCACACTGAAACAGAAGTTATGAAATACTAAAAGAACCAAAATGAAACAAGTTTCAACAAGCTAAAACCTCTGAATTGCAAGTGAACAGATTTTAGAATATGAGCTTATGAACTAAAGACAGATTTCAGGTGCTCACTTTGGGCTTAGAAATAAGTACTAAAATAAGCTGGAAACTGAAAAGCAACAAATGGAACCTAGACTAGACCTGGGTGAGAGCATGCAAACCAAAGATCAGACCCTAGTGAGCTAAGATGAGCTCTATGCAAGGCTAGCAAGATCTGCATAATCCCTGTGCAGGCTTAGTGCTCTGCACAGGGGACTTAAGCCTATGATCACAAGCCCTTTTTAGCTTATAAAAAAAATTGCAAAAATATATTAAAATGGACATGAGAAAATAGACCAGTAGAAGTTCTAAATACAACAAGTTACACTGAAATTGGCCAAGAGATGAGCTCATGAAAATTCTTCCTAGTTGAGCCCAAAACAGGTTTTTGCACAATTTTGACTTTTGAAGAAACTGCAAAGTTGACTAAATGGAACTTTGATCTGGATTTTCCAACTGAAAATGATTTTTATTGATGAAATGAACTTAATGCAAACAATGTTTATGGAATTTAAGCACAAAATCAGTTCTTGTTTTGACAATATTACAACAGTGAAGCTATAAGGACAGTTTACATGAAATTTTGACTTTGGTAGTGAGCTGATGCAAAATGAAGACTGATTTAAGCTTAAATGAACTAAACTAGTATATAACAACAAGAGTTAAACACTGCACTAGCCCACGAACACGCTTAAATCAACAATTCCAAACACACCTACAATTGACTGTTTTGAAGAGTTTAGTGCTACAACAAGTTTATAGACTAAGTAACCTATTAATTAACTTATATTAGCTATAATCAAAGATAATTGAACTGGAATTAACAAGCTTAGAACACTTTAAACTAAAATGCAAATTTGAGAAATTTCTTACAAAATGAGTCCAATGCTCAAAACCGAGAACCAAGGTCCAGAATACACCCTATTGCTTCCCAAGAAGCTCTAGACCAATGAACAATCCAAACCACTCTGCTTCACTCTTGATCATCATTCCATTGATTTTTGAATTTCTAAGTAATTTCTTGAGATTTTTGAATTTTTGTATTTTGAATATAAGCCGAGTTATAAATGATTTCACTAGCTTAAACAAGCTACTAGGAGCTTATACAAACCGATTGATCCCGAATAACAACTTTAAACAACATAAACCAATTTTTGAGATTTTGGCTCAAAATTTGCATAAATGTATATGTAACTAAAACTTGAAATTGAAGCGGCAATATGTTTTATTACACTAACATGAAATTACAAAGCATTTGAAAACTTAAACATAAACTGTAAAACATGAGAATATTAAAACGACATAAGGAAAAATAAAACTATACTAACTACTCTTTTCTCTACTCCTCTTTCTTCTTTTTATAACAAAATATCATCCCCACTTGTTTCTGAGCACTTCCCACATGATCTCAGCCATTGAATTCAACAAAAGTGCCATATGTCATTTTTGGCGCCAAAAGGTCTTGAGCAGGTTTGAGCTTTAATGAGGGTGGGTTTAGTCAATTAAAGGTTTTGTTGTTTAGAGGAGTTGGAGGGGACATAGGGGGATGGATAGGTGAGGAGGGGGGTTGAAAATGTTGGAAAACCATGTCTGGTTTTGAGTTTACAGGGGTGGAGAGGTATGTCTACAGTGGAGGGCGGTTTTTTTGGTTTGTTTGACTTTATTTGACCCCGTGGCTAATAATACAAACGGGGTGGGTTGGATTTTGGGCTAAAGGTTGGGCCAAGGTGGATTGGATTTGGATTGATATAACAAAAGGGTGTCCGTTTGGTTTGTGTGGTATACAAGGACCAAAAATGTAAATTATCCAAACTTCAAGGACTGAACTTGAACTTTTTCCAATGCTCTCACAAGGACCAAACTTGACAACTTTGATAGAACAAGGACCCTTTTTGCATAAAATCAATTTTTAAAAGTCCAAGGACTAGTTTTGCAAAATTTCAAAGTTTAGGGACCTTTCTTTAATTGACCAAAAATTCATTCAAGGATCATTTTAAACAACTTAGAATACTTGTGGACCTTGAATGATAAAATTCCACATTTTGAATTTCGTGGACTAGATTTGACAACTTTTAAAACTTGGGGACTAAACCGCCAATTTTGCAAATTTGATCGTTTTCATCCGATTTTGATCTTTTGCATTTAAAACACATAAAACACTGATTTGTGATATTTTCATCATTTTGATGCATTTTGAGTGTTTTCGGATGATTCTGCAGTTTAGATTATACAAAAATGATGAGTATTTAGACACTCATCAATCCCCACATCGAGATATTGCTAGTCCCTAGCAATGATTTGAGAAAACTTGATGGATTTGAAAACTCTTTACCAAAAGCCATCACTTACGGAGTAGCCAATTGTTTTGATTCAAGTAAGAACCTTGGTACAACGATAACCAAATGATTTATTGGCAAATCATAAACCATATAACGGATTTGATGTGTCTTTACGAAGCCGTACCCTTACGGACTAGCCAACTCTTAGATAAATTATCGGAATTATCTTTGGTGAGTGAATACCAATTATGGATTTTCCATCGCCTTTACCACAAGCCATAACCTTGCGGGCTAGCCAACTCTTCACTTTTTAGGATATGGTGAGTTGAGAACCATACAATTTTGGGCAAATTGCAAGCCATATAAACGGATTTGAGAAATCTTTACCAAGAGCCGTTTGCTCTGGATTAGCCAATCCTTTTGTCTTACGTACATGGCGGATCGATAACCAAGATGAGTAAGTGTAGAACACTTACTCCAAAAAATTTTTTTTTTTTGGCCAAAACGGGAATTGGGTAGATAATATATGAAATTCGTGAGAATTCCCCACACTTAGAAATGAATATTGCCCTCAATATTCAAAGTACCAAGCGTTATATCGAAACAAAGAACGTAAAGGGAAATACTACGGCCATTTATTTAGAAGTTTTTTTTTTTTTTTTTTTTTTTTTTTTTTTAGAACATATATATATACAATGCTGGGAAACCCCACACTAGGATGGTAGAAAGGGGTAAGAAGACGAAATATGGGTGAAAACCCATATGGTGCGTCTTGTTTTTGATTACCGAGTCGCTAGCTTGACTCGACCCCAATTCATTTGTTCATGGGAAGCAAAGTGGAAGAAACTATCTCCATCGGACTTTCATTCAAGATGTTTGGACAAACATTGAAGCACGCGAAAGTTCCACACCGATGAGATAAAGAGAGGCAGACCCGGCTCATAAATAATAAATGAAAATGCGGGGTCAAAGATGGTGTCCTCATTCCCGAAGGAGAAAAGGAAAGAGCAACCACACCATTAGTGAAGAATGGAATAAATATGTGCATCACAATGCATGTCCATTCCTCATCGAAAGAAGCAAATCACCATTTTGACATTTTAAGCTTAAATTTGAAGCTTTTATGGTGATTGGTAACAAAATTTCCGGAGGAGAGCTGAAACGGTTCTTCAATCAATAGATTTTCAAGAAAGAGGATGTCTCCTCCGAATCAAAGTAAGTATTGTCAATTCTGTTGGAATCGACTCATCACTAAGAAAATCATCGACCTCCTTCCAAAGTTGTCATCTTCCTCATTTGGAGTGAGAGAAGGAATGGAAGAGTCGGAAATGGGATAAGAAATGAGTGGATGATCATTATATAGGAGATTTCTAGTTTCTCCAAGATCGGCTTCAAATCAAAGAGATCATCGTTTCTTTTCGATGAAAGTGGATCGATGTGAGTGAGTTCATCGGTGAACTCCTCAAGAAGAGGATCGATCGCTGTGGAGTGATGCCTCAACATACTCGATGTCTCCATAAGATTTACAATCATCGCTAAAATCGGAGAAAGTCTCAAATTGATCATTTGGACACTCAAGAGGGAAGAAGAATCACACATATGATCAAAATTCCCCGTGACTCTCCGGGATTGGGACAAGGTCCTCAACACTAGACTTTTAAAGAAGAAAGTGTCAAGATGCTCATCCCCATGTTTAGAGAGTGAGTGGGAGCTTGGTGTGATAACAACAGATCGAGGGAGTTTAGACGGACTAGCATACATATGTTTAATACTTTCCATTTGTTCTTCCGCTAGTAATTCCATCATAGTCTTATCTCACGACTTTTCATGGAAGGAGTCTCATCCGATGAACTTGATGAACCGTTATAAAATTGTAGGATATCAAGGATATCTTCATCATCATCGTCATCGAGAATGAAACGAAATCGAGAGCTAGATTTGGTCGCTTTTTCTTTTGCAATTGATTCCTAATGATTTTTCAAAGGCAATATGGGAATCTAATTTAGCGACCGCTCTTGACTAACAAAACTTCCATGGATTTCTCATTTGGATTATCTTGGGATGTTTAGATTCCTTCAAATCTTTCACTAAATCCAAAAGATCAAGGAGAAGATTTTGAGGAAGTGGGTCATTTGGTATTGTAGAGGTTGGTCATGATACTGAAGAGTCGTAATTGTTACAAGGAAATGGATTCCTTGTTTGACAATCCGAGCTAGAGTGAGGACCTCCACAATACTCACAACAAGAAAGCGATGTGGCCGTGAGTGGTATGTGTTGTAGTCATAATTATTATCGGGAACACGCTCATAGACAAGCGTGTTTCCGATTGACAATCGAGAACTAGAATGCGAACCACCACGGACTCACAACAAGCTGCTGAGTCTCACAGTGTGGTAGTGATGGAATAAATCGATCGTGTTATGGTAGGAATAGGGATCTTGGTTATAGATGGACCCGTTTCACGATTCCACCACGCTACAACCGGGGCAATTGCCACCATTATAAGGACCACCACACCATTGACAACCGAGAGGGTGAGGATAAGACATAGAAAGAATCAAAGGTTAACAGAGGGTAAGAAATGAAGAATCAAAAAGGTAAGAGGGTAAAGAGGAATATTTTGGTATTTTTGAAAAACATGATGATAAAACAAAGAAAAATATATTTTTGGCGTTTTTAACACTTTAGGAAAAGTGCTAATGAACTTTTGGATTTTGAAAACTTTACAAAAAACTTTTACAAAAGATGGAATATGTGCAAAATGGGGATCGAAAAAGGCTAAACACACGCTAAAGCCTCCCGCACATGGCGCTAAAATTTTGATCTGCGCTAAACCGTCAAGTCTAATCACACAAGCGGCCACTTGTGAATGACCAACCGTAATGACTTAAAAGCATTCGAACACAAATACAATGAAGATCGAGAATATAGTGAATTCGGGTCGTTAAGTCCACGGAGACTCAATGGTGTGCAAACACTAGATCAGACGATAGAATGATCACTAATGATAGTGATCAGAAAAGATTTGGATGGATAATTACACTACTGAAAAAGTTATAAAATAAAGCGACTTAAATACAAATTAAGAAAATTAAAAAGATAAAATATATTAAATAAACGCTATCACTATATTTAAAGTGATGAACGTGTAAAACCTAAAACGTACGTTTTAGTTAAAAACTACGTAACGTACAAAATAAAACGTGAAAATAAAGAAGGAAAATACCTATGTATATAGAAAATACATTTTTACAATCCTAATTATATAAGAAAATTATTAGAAAAGAAAAATTAGGATGACCAGCCGTAACAGACTTAAAACAGTTCAGACACAAATACAATGAAGATCAGAGAATATAGTGAATTCCCGGGTCGTTAAGTCCCACGGAGACTCAATGGTGTGCAAACACTAGATCATACAATAGAATGATCACTAATGATAGTGATCAGTAAGGATTTAGATTGAATTATTACACTACTGATTGATTGGAATGGAATGGATACAGAATTAGAAAGCACAACAATCAGATAAAAGAAACTAAAACACGTACGTTTTAAAAACTACGTAAATTTATTACTATTTATTTAATTATTATTAATTAAAAACTATTTTTAACTATTTAATAATATCCTAAAATATAAGAAAATATGAAATAAAGCTAGAAAAGTAAAATTATGACTTAGAAAAATCTAAAATATGATAAAACTTATTTTAAAATTGAAAATATATTTTTTAGACTTTTTATGTATTTATTATTAATTAATTACTATTTAAAACTAATTAAAATGCTAGAAAATACTTTTTAAGCTAAGAAAATTACAGAAAAATACTTTTTAGGCTATTTATATTTATCTTAAACTGTTAAAATTGAAAAATTATTTTTTTGAAACTTTTCTTAATTATTTGTATTTAAAGCTAATTAAAAATGCTTAAAAACTAATTTAAATTAAGAAAAATAGCAAATCAACTTGGAAAAATCTGAAAATTGCAGGAAAAGTCTAAAATAATATTAGGAATATAAGAAAATGGAAAACAGGGGGTTGTATGGAGGAATAAGGGCGATGAGGAATGAGCTTATGAATAAGACTAAGAATAAGCTAAAAGCTACGAGATGACCACCACACTGAAACAGAAGTTATGAAATACTAAAAGAACCAAAATGAAACAAGTTTCAACAAGCTAAAACCTCTGAATTGCAAGTGAACAGATTTTAGAATATGAGCTTATGAACTAAAGGCAGTTTTCAGGTGCTCACTTTGGGCTTAGAAATAAGTACTAAAATAAGCTGGAAAGTGAAATGCAACAAATGGAACCTAGACTAGACCTGGGTGAGAGCATGCAAACCAAAGATCAGACCCTAGTGAGCTAAGATGAGCTCTATGCAAGGCTAGCAAGATCTGCATAATCCCTGTGCAGGCTTAGTGCTCTGCACAGGGGACTTAAGCCTATGATCACAAGCCCTTTTTAGCTTATAAAAAAAATTGCAAAAATATATTAAAATGGACATGAGAAAATAGAGCAGTAGAAGTTCTAAATACAACAAGTTACACTGAAATTGGCCATGAGATGAGCTCATGAAAATTCTTCCTAGTTGAGCCCAAAGCAGGTTTTGCCACATTTTGACTTTTGAAGAAAGCGCAAAGTTGACTAAATGGAACTTTGATCTGGATTTTCCAAGCGAAAATGATGTTTATTGATGAAATGAACTTAATGCAAACAATGTTTATGGAATTTAAGCACAAAATCGGTTCTTGTTTTGACAATATTACAACAAATGAAGCTATAAGGACGGTTTACATGAAATTTTGACTTTGGTAGTGGTGATGCAAAATGAAGATGATTTAAGCTTAAATGAACTAAACTAGTATATAACAACAAGAGTTAAACATTGCACTAGCCCCGAACACAGTTAAATCAACAATTCCAAACACACCTACAATTATTTGTTTTGAAGAGTTTAGTGCTACAACAAGTTTATAGACTAAGTAACCTATTAATTAACTTATATTAGCTATAATACAAACATAATTGAACTGGAATTAACAAGCTTAGAACACTTTAAACTAAAATTCAAATTTGAGAAATTTCTTACAAAATGAGTCCAATGCTCAAAAGCGAGAACCAAGGTGCTGAATACACCCTATTGCTTCCCAAGAAGCTCTAGACCAATGAACAATCCAAATCCACTCTGCTTGACTCTTGATCATCATTCCCATTGATTTTGAATTTCTAAGTAATTTCTTGAGATTTTGGGAATTTTGTATTTTGAATATAAGCGAGTTATAAATGATTTCACTAGCTTAAACAAGCTACTAGGAGATTATACAAACCGATTGATCCCGAATAACAACTTTAAACAACATAAACCAATTTTGAGATTTTGGCTCAAAATTTGCATAAACTATATATGTAACTAAAACTTGAAATTGAAGCGGCAATATGTTTTATTACACTAACATGAAATTACAAAGCATTTGAAAATTTAAACATAAACTGTAAAACATGAGAATATTAAAACGACATAAGGAAAAATAAAACTACACTAACTACTCTTTTCTCTACTCCTCTTTCTTCTTTTTATAACAAAATATCATCCCCACTTGTTTCTGAGCACTTCCCACATGATCTCAGCCATTGAATTCAACAAAAGTGCCATATGTCATTTTTGGCGCCAAAAGGTCTTGAGCAGGTTTGAGCTTTAATGAGGGTGGGTTTAGTCAATTAAAGGTTTTGTTGTTTAGAGGAGTTGGAGGGGACATAGGGGGATGGATATGTGAGGAGGGGGGGTTGAAAATGTTGGAAAACCATGTCTGGTTTTGAGTTTACAGGGGTGGAGAGGTATGTCTACAGTGGAGGGCGGTTTTTTTTTTGGTTTGTTTGACTTTATTTGACCCCGTGGCTAATAATACAAACGGGGTGGGTTGGATTTTGGGCTAAAGGTTGGGCCAAGGTGGATTGGATTTGGATTGATATAACAAAAGGGTGTCCGTTTGGTTTGTGTGGTATACAAGGACCAAAAATGTAAATTATCCAAACTTCAAGGACTGAACTTGAACTTTTTCCAATGCTCTCACAAGGACCAAACTTGACAACTTTGATAGAACAAGGACCCTTTTTGCATAAAATCAATTTTTTAAAAGTCCAAGGACTAGTTTTGCAAAATTTCAAAGTTTAGGGACCTTTCTTGCCAATTGACCAAAAATTCATTCAAGGATCATTTTAAACAACTTAGAATACTTCAGGGACCTTGAATGATAAAATTCCACATTTTTGAATTTCAGGGACTAGATTTGACAACTTTTAAAACTTGGGGGACTAAAACTGCCAATTTTGCAAATTTGATACGTTTTTCATCTGATTTTGATCTTTTTGCATTTAAAACACATAAAACACGATTTGTGATATTTTCATCATTTTGATGCATTTTTGAGTGTTTTCAGATGATTCTGCAGTTTAGATTATACAAGAATGTTGAGTATTTAGACACTCATCAGTTAATATTAAGAGTTCAGCAGTACCTTCAACTCAAAGTACTGCTAGACATTCAAGAAAAACTTTTCAAAATACTGCTAACTCATTTTGGGATAGTTTTGGTCATTCACCAAAAAGTCAGAATAGTTTTGGTCATAAAACTAACAGAAGAAATTTTGGGAGTATGGGTCAAAAATTATGTTTTGTTTGTTATAGTCCTGATCATTTGATTAAGGGCTGTGGCTTTCACTCAGAATATTTAAGTAAATTCCCAAAGACTACCAACCATAAGCCAAGGGAGAATAAACCAGTTTGGAATCACTCACATAGGGTTAACTATAGGTACCCTCACCGAAAAGACCTTTTTCTAAACCACCGGTACCTCAAGCAACACTTTTCAAGTCTTGGTAAGTCAAATTTTCTCAAGCGACCTTTCAAAATCGCTAGGTTTTCACCGATCAAGGTCTCTGCTAGCACTTTTTGGAATGGAAGCCCCAGGAGATCAAATTACTATCAATCTAGAAGGCGTTACACCTCAAATAGAGTACCTAGATCAAAGAAATCTTCACAAAAAGTTAAAACCAACTGGGTTAAGAATGAAAGTACTGATGGAGAACAAACAATACTTTTAGCAAGAAAGGGTGAAAAAGAGAATTTTGTTGAAAATTATAAAGAGAATGTTGATGAAAAAGAGAATTTTGATGAAAAAAAGATTTTTGTTGAAAAACCAACACAAGTTTTGGAACAACCAAAGATAATTGATCATGTTTTCAAAGACAGTGGAGATTACATACTTAAAGAATTTAAGTTTGTCACTCCACAAGGGGAACACAAGTCAGTAATGGCTTGGGTTCCTAAAATTAACTAACTCTTTCATCTTTGTGCAGGGAAACCCAGAAGAGGAGCTTAAAGATCATTTAATTGTTGATAGTGGTTGCTCTGGAAGCATGACATGAGATAAAGAGATTCTGTCAAATTTTAAATCTTATTTTAGAGGAAGAGTTGCATTTGGGAATGATCCTAGTAGAGGTAGAATTACTGGAAAAGGAACCATCAAGGCATGAAGTATAGATTTTGAGAATGTTCGTTATGTGAAGGAGCTCAAATTCAATCTTTTGTCAGTCTCTCAGATCTGTGACAAGAAGCACCATGTGTTATTTACTGACACTGAATGTCTTATTCTTTCCCCTGGAAGTCAAGCTTTACAGATCAATGATTGGTTGTCTTATGTACTTAACTGCATCTAGACCTGATATCATGTTTGCTATATGTTTGTGTGCAAGATATCAAGTCACACCTAAGGTCTCTCATATGAATGCAGTCAAGAGGATTTTTAGTTATTTGAAGCAACAACCTAAGTTAGGATTGTGGTATCCAAAGGATTCACCTTTTCACTTAGAAGCTTTTTCAGATAGTGATTATGCAGGTGATAATTATGATAGAAGATCAACCACTGGAGGATGCCAATATCTTGGAAGAAGACTAGTTTCACGGCAATGAAAGAAACAAATCATTGCGCAACATCATCCATCAAGAATAATATGTTCTTCTTAGTGTTGTGGACAAGTATTGTGGATGCGTAATCAACTCTTGGATTATGGATTCAATTTTAAGAATACTCCTATCAACATTGACAATGAGAGTACAATTTGCATTGTGAAGAATCCTTTTTATCACTCCAAGACCAAGCACATTCAGATTAGGCATCACTTTATTCAAGATTGTTATGAGCATAGACTTATTAATGTTATCAAGGTCTACACAGATGATAATGTAGCTGATCTACTCACAAAGGGATTTGATGTTTCAAGATTCAATCATTCGGTGGTGAGTATTGGTATGATTAACTATTAAGCTACAATTAAGGGGAGGACTTATTAGTTAGCTAGTTAGTCTCATGCATTGTTTAAGGGGAGGTAATACAATGCTTTTTGATGTTTTTGCCATTGTCATGAAGATGATGGAAAAGTACTGCTTATTATGTATCTGAAAGTACTGCTCTGAAAGTACTGCTTTGGAAAGTATTGCTTACATGGAAAGCACTGTTAGTCTTGTCCACGTATTGTTCCAACAGTCAAAAGATGGGGTAAAATTCAAAACCACGGTAACTTTATTAATTGGGTTGTGATTTTTTAAATCTTACCTATAAATAACTACCCTCCGATTTTCCCTCTCACCTTATTTATATCCATCTATCTCTCACTTTTCTCATCATATTTACCATTGTCGTTTCACTAATTCTTATATCGAATATACAATGGCTAATCGTAACACAGTTAGTAAGCATAACATGGTGGCCAACCTGGACAAGACACCATCCAATGTTGCTTTTCATGACATAATTGATTTCCTCACTGGCTCATCAATCAATTATGCTCTTTTGGTTGAACCGGACATCATTGAGCCCTAGATTCAACAATTTTGGGAAAATGCTAGATCTCATATGGAAGATGATGAATCCTACATTCAGGCTAAGGTTGCTGGGAAGATAGTTAGAGTAAGTGAAGCCTCTATTAGAGAAGACTTACTGTTTGATGATGCAGAAGGGGCTATTCGATTTGACAAACAAGTTCTTTGGGATACATTAAGGGATATTGGTTATGAAGGGTCTCTTACTGAAACAACTTTTAAGAAACCCTAATTTAGTCCACACTAGAAGTACCTTGTTCATGTATTGCTTCATTGCCTAAGTCCCAATAGTACTTCCTGGGAACAATTTGGATCCAATATCGCCTCTGCTTTAGTGGGGTTAGCTACCAATCACATTTTTAACTTTTCAAGAATGATTCTAGATGGTATGCTATCTCACATCTCTAATGGTTCCCCATTTTTAATGTACCCAAGATTTGTTCAAGTCTTCTTGAACAAACAGCTTAAGGATGAGCCTAAACCTTCTAGCTTGCTACCAGTTGTAGTCCTTCCACCCAAGGTTTTCACTTTCATGGCTAGAAAGAGTGACAAGTTTTCTGGGAGGGATACACAATTAACAGCTCACATGATAGAGGTAGTACAAGCTGTTAGAGATGAAGCTGCTGAAAGTGAAGATTATGAGCCTTCTGTTTCAAGGGAAGGTACTGCTTCTCAAAGTACTGCTTCACAGCAAGGTACTACATCTCAACCTATTGCATCTTTTCAAGATATTGCTCATGGTGATTCAGAACCGGAGGTCAACCCACCATCATCTCCCAATGATTATACTTCCACAGATGGGTCTCAAACATCCGAGGAGATGAGGGAGATATGGCTACTGAGGGTCAGGTTCTGGATAAATATACTTTGACACGGGAGCTTTTGAGATTAAAGAAAGATTATGAAGCTCAAGCTGCACAACTGATGAAGTTGAACAACAAATTTAGAAGATTGAAGAACTTTGTTTGGCCATTAGTTCAACATCACAGATTGTGGGTCAAATCTCAGAAGAAGAAAGGAAAGAAGTTTACGAAGGCTTCAAAGGGCAAGAAGGTTCATAAGCAGTCTTCATTCCAATTGGGGAGGATATTGGAGCAAGAGAATTTGAATGAAGATGATGAACATTATGAAGAACCAGATGCTGAAACTTATAAAGATGATGAACCTCAAAGTACTGAGCCACAAGGTACTAATGCTCAAGTTAATATTCAAAGTACTGAGTCTACTGAGCCTCAAGGTGCTGGTGTACAAAGTACTGGTGATCAAAGTGCTAATGTTCAAAGTGCTGGAGATCAAGGTACTGCTCTTCAAAGAACTTATAGGCAAGAGCTCATTACACCAAGGACCTTAATTTTTGATGAAGAAGCTGGTCCTTCAAAAGTCTTACATGAAGAAGAAGCTGGTCCTTCTAGTCCAATTCAGCAAAAGGAGCATACTGCTAGTGATGATGAAACAATTGCACAGATTATGATGAATATGTCAAGACCAAGAGGTGTTAGTATCCCTGGAGTTGAAGAACAACCTCAAGTTTTTCAATCATCTTCTCAACCTGCTTTAGATCCTAAAGATAAAGGAAAAGGTAAACTGGTAGAAACAAAGAAGAAAAAGAAGCTTACTTTAGCAGAATTAAGAGCTACTGAGGTAGCTAAGAATGAAGAAGCTGCTAGAAAGCTACAGGCTGAGTTAGATGCTGAGATTGTTCTACCAGAGAAGCAACCTGAACCAGTTCTACCAAGAAGACCAAGTATTGCTAAAGAAAGGAATGCAATGATGGCTTATCTGAAGGGTAGAGGATATACTGGATTACAGAAGTTAAAGTATATAGAGATGAAAGACTTATATGATGTTGTTAGAGAAGCTTATCAAAAGAAAGTGGTTGGTATTATTCCTTTTGATGATGAAAAACATAATGAGGAAGCAAGAAAAAGGAGCTTAAAGAGAACAACCGGTGATGAACAACCATCAAAGAAGATACAATTGAGATCAAATACAATTGATGAGCTGAGGAATTATTTAAGAGTTGTAGATTTTGAGCATCCTAAGTCTAAAGATGTTGCAGTAAAGAAGTCTAAGATGTCTACATTTGAAGTTGTAGAATCAAATGATGGAGACTATCTTATGTTCCATAGAAAAGATGAAAGTTTTAGATTATTTAATCTGCTATGGGATATATTACATATGATAGATAGAGAGGATCTGTTTCACCTATATCAACTAGTGCAAGAGTATTTTGAGCATATTCCTTCAACTGGAGTTGGCTTAGTCTTGCTGGGAGATCTGATAACTATCTGGGAAACAGAAGAAACAAGCACTGATGCTATCTGGAACAACCAAGAAGTTTGGGAGATTACTAGCTGGAGATTCTTTGAAGAATCAAGAGTGCATTTTTTGGAGTTAGAAGATGGGACCATGATTCATATGCTAGCAGAAAGAAGATATCCGCTTACAAGAGATCTTATGAGAAGAATGCTAGATCATGGTATGGAAGTTGAAGAGGAGAATGAAACAACTCTTATGGTGATAGAGTTGTTCATCAAATGGACAGAGTTAGCAGATGATGATGCATAATTACTGGTATGGTTTTATAATATAAATATTTAAAAAAAAATCAGTACTTTATTCAAAGTACTGCTGGACAAACAATACTTTATCAAAAGTACTGCTTGTAGCTTAAAACCAGTAAGTCTTTCAAAGAAAATAAATAAGCAATTTTTGAAAGACAAGTTAAACAGCAACAAATGGTTTTTGAGATGATTTCACTTGGTAAAAAGTGCTTTGCACTAACACAACAAAAGGTTATCAGTCCACCATGCCTAACAAAAGGACTAGCTAATCCATGAGTAAACGGCTCTGGTAAAGATATCTCAAAACCGTTGATGGTTGACAACTTGCCAATAAGTTGTATGGTAATTAACTCACCATATCGCAATAGTGAAGAGTTAGCTAGCCCACAAGAAAATGGCTTGTGGTAAAGGCGTGGAAAACCATTTATATGGTAATTAGTTCACCATGGTAGTAAGAACTAACTAGTCCAAAAAGTGCGACTTTTGGTAAAGACAAAACAAATCCGTTGATAGTCGATGATTTGCTAAAATCATATGGTTATCAATGTACCATGGTTTTACACATCTAAACATTGGCTACTTGAGTTAATGGCTTTGGTAAAGAGACATCAAAATCCATTAAATTTTCAATGATTCACCTCTCACAGAGTTTACACACCGGAAGTGGTGAGAATAGTGAAACTTTATGATCGATGTACAATTTGCCATATGTTCTTGAGTGGTGAAAAGATGAAGATTGCTGATAAAGATTGCTGAAAAGGATTGCTTATAAAGACTACTTTAATGATGGTGATACAAGCACAGAGAGTACAAGACAAATTTGAAAATAAAGACACAATCTTTCCTTGAAAACAAAGATGTTAAAGATGAAGATACAAAGGAACTTGAAATCAAGCAAGTAGAATTCAAGTTAGGGGAGGATTGTTGGGATATAAAGACAAAGTCTTGAAGAAAGTCAAAGTCTTGAAGAAAGTCAAATCTTGCTTAATGAAAGTCAAAGTCTTGCTTGTATCAAAATCTTGCAAAGCTAAAGAAGCGCTATATCGTTTATGGAAAGTTATGTTTATCTAGAATATTCTTAGAAATAGTATTACTTGTCGTACAAGGATTGTAATTGGAAACCAACTAGGGTACTCCTTATGCCTATAAAAGGACCCCTAGATTGGCATTAGAGATACGTGATTTAGAATTTACAAAGTATGATATTAGAGTTATTAGGGTTGTTAGTGAATCTGTGTATCAAGTAGGTTCAAAGTATTAATAAAATCGTTGAAGTTTAAGTTATTCTTCTTAGCTTTATTGAAGTAGTTTCCGTATACTTAGTAGAGTAATATAAGTGTTTCATTGTTAGTAACTTCGGATTTATCCGAGGTTGCTAAGCCCTTACAAGCTACATAGTTAGTTTGGTCAGAGTATATCGATCCAACACAAATCATATAACTATTCAAAAGCCATAACTTTCGTCACACAACAGGATCATTCTAACACACCTTGGGTTGTCACACCACCTCCAGAGTCCTCTTCTAATGATGGTTCCCGACCCAATGTTGCACAAATTAATGGTCCTTTACCTTCTTTAGTGAAATAAAGCCATTAGTCGAGCGATGTCGGGGTTCTAAAATATTTTGACACTTTCATGTCCGACATCAAACTTTAGGAACATGCAATTGAAGTTAATTCTAAAATTAAAGTGAATATTTTCAATCGCCATTTCTTGCGACAACAAAGGGATATTTTCGAAAGCGCTTTTACCACATGTCCGAAATCTAAAATGTGTGCAATATATTGGGAGCAGGATCTTGAAGGAGATTGGTCTTATGAAAAAAGTTTTGAGCAAATGTAAAATCGATTTCAAACACTAAGCGAAAAGAAATTGTTAAGAAATCATGTTGACCGACTCTTGGAAGATGTTATCCGTCTTGATGCCATAAATGTTGTGTTACTACATCTTCGTTGCATATGCATTTGATTATATGGTGATGATTCTGTTAAAATGTTGAGAATAGATAATGTGCACAAATCAAGTCTTTAAAAATTGAAAACAGCGATTGTTAAATGAGCTTTCCAATTCAAAACGTCATCTTCAATGGTGTCAAAAGATTGTCAAAATCGTGAACTTGCTTTGCAAAACAAGATCAACCGATTCGTTCAAAATCTCTTGATCCAAAAATAGAACAAGCTGGATGATGAAAAGCGTGTCTTTAAAGTGTCAAATTTCAAAATATGAACAAGAAATTGCCAAAGTCAAAACTGAATATGGTGTCATATTTTATTTACTCAAAACGACTCGTGCTCAAGCGTCAAAAGATGCTGATGATCATCTTGCATATACCAAAGAAGTTTTACGAAATAATGGAAACACTCGCTCTAAAAATCAAGATTTGTTACACACTATCCATGACTTAAAAGCGGAGTTGGTAAAACTTAAACAAGATACGATTAGTAACACTAATGCACTTGCCCCGGGAATGTTTAAAATTGACACTAGAACGCCTAATGACAAACCACAAGATACTAATGTGCTTCCTTCCACTGAAACTGGAATAGTTGCCTCTTTTTCCAACGTTAGCACTTCACAGCTTAAGAGCAAACCAAGGAAGAATAGGAAGTTGCAACGTAAGAGAAGAACAATAAAGACCTATGAAGTAGAAGACTACCTTAGGACTTTGAATAAAACTCATGTTGCACCCACTTTAGACATTACGTTAGACAAATGTAATAGAAAAAGTGATGTAACGAATGTTGAACCTTTAAGTACTTTGAATGTTATGTTTGAAGCATCTTGTGTTGGTTGTCGTAAAAGCATTTTTTCTGGCTGTTATGATAAATGTGTTACTAATGTTATCTTATCTCGTAAGTGGAACAATAGAAAACGGAATACCTCTAGGACGACTAATGCTTCTAAGTCTGTGCTAGGTAAACCGCCTACTAATGTTTCTGCTACAACCATAGATGTACCCATAGAACCCACTTCACCTCCTAGGAAGAAAATATCACCTAGTGCATTATCTAAGATCAAAGCTAAGACTAGTTGAACTTGGCGTGATGGTTACAAAACATACCGAGCTTTAAATGGATTCCCAAAATCATTAACAAGTGTGTGTCTCATGTAATAGTGGAACCTCTAACTCTTCGTGTTTCACCTCTACTTCTATTCCACCGTGTCGTCTATGTGTAATGCGGGTGATCTGATCATCCTACTGGATTGTTGATAGCGGATGTTCCCGGCACATGACATGCAATCTTAAACTCTTATCAAACTTTGTTTCTAAGTTCATTGGCACTGTCAGGTTCGGGAATGATCACTTCGCATCTGTCATGGGCTACGGAGATTACATCAATGGGAACATCGAAAGCAACATAGTTTATTATGAGGAAGGACTCGGTCACAATATCTTTTCTATCGGTCAATTTTGTGATGGAGATTTGGAAGTTGCTTTTAGGGAGAAAACTTGTTTCATTCGTGATCTACAAGGAAACAATCTTATGTCTGGAAACCGCACATCAAGTCTTTATACAATCTCAATGCAAGACATGATTGCTTCATCTCCCATCTGTCTACTTTCTAAGGCAACATCTACAAAATCCTGGTTATGGCACCGTCGTCTTTCACACTTAAACTTTCAAACCATAACCAATCTTGCACGTTACAAACTTGTTGAAGGTCTCCTAAGATTTCAGTTTCGAAAGATCATCTATGCTCAGCTTGTGAACAAGGGAAAAGCACTCGTACTCACTTTCCTTCAAAGGTGGAACACAACTCCTAGCATGTGCTTCATCTTCTTCACATGGATTTGTGTGGCCCGATGCGTGTGCAGACGATTAATGGCAAGCGCTACATTCTAGTAATTGTTGATGACTATTCAAGGTGGACTTCGGTTTACTTTCTTCGAAGTAAAGATCAAGCTCCACAAATGATCATCACCTTTCTCACGAAAATTCAAGTTGACTCCGGAACACGGTGACAAATCAAAAGCATAAAGGAAGGCGAATTTGTGAATCAAACTCTTCGTGCATACTATGAGAAAGTAGGAATTGAGCATCAAACGTCAATTGCACGAACACCTGAACAAAACGGAATTGTTGAAAGACGAAACCGTACGCTAGTGGAAGCTGCAAGAACGTTGTTGATAAATGCAAAACTTCCGGATTACTTGTGGGCTGAAGCCGTGTCAACTTCATGCTACACTCAGAATCGTTCAATGATTACCAAACGCCACAACAAAACACCTTATGAGCTTATCCATAACCGCAAACCGAATCTCAAACACTTTCATGTATTTGGTTCTCTTTGTTACCTGAATAATGATCGTGATGACATTGGAAAGCTCAAAGCTAAAGCTGACATAGGAGTCTTCGTTGGATACTGTGATAATTCTAAAGGATACCGGATCTGGAATCGTCGTACAAGGGAGATTAGGGAAACGATTCATGCCAATTTCGACGAGCTTCTGTAAATGGCTTCGAGCAAAACGACTTGGAACCCGGACATAACCGCTTAAACTTCCCCAAACCCCATCATAAGTCGAACCAAGCTTACGACTTACTCGTCGTAAATGGAACAACTATTTGCTCCTCTGTTTAGTGATGATATTGATCAACGTGCTCCGGATGTATCAATTATTTCACGCTCAACCCGATAATAATCCAATACCGATACACACGAAACAACAATTGTTGAAGAAGCACCTCAATTGATTCTACAACAACAAACCAACAAAGCGCATCCAATGTATATCAACATCAACCCTCCACACATCGTTGGACTAAAGACCATCCTCTTGTGAACATCATTGGAAACCCGAATCAACTAGTCATAACTCGACAACGCCTTCAGACTGACGGTGAACATTGCATTTATGCACTTACCGTTTGCCAATCTGAACCAAAAAACATCAAAGAAGCAATGACTTATGACAACTGGATTGAATCCATGCAAGAAGAACTTAATCTGTTTAAACGTTTTGAAGTATGGAAATTGGTTGAAAAACCAACCGGGGTATATGTTATTGGTCTTAAATGGATTTGGAAAAACAAGTTGGATGTTGAAGGTACGGTTATCAGAAATAACTCACGTCTGGTGGCTAAGGGTTATAGACAAGAAGAGGGGATTGAATTCGAGGAATCATTCGCACCGGTTGATCGACTTGAGGTCGCATGATTTTTTCGGCATTCGCGGCTCACATGCACATCACGGTCTATCGATGGATGTCAAAACCGCTTTTCGAATGGTCAACCAAAGAAACGGTATATATTTGTCACCGGAAGAATTTGTTGATCCGTAGTTTCGAATCATGTCTTCAAACCGAAAAGGCTCTATACTGAGTCTCAAACAAGCCCCTCGGGCGTGGTATGATAAGTTATCATCCTTTCTCATTACCAATAATTTCACTAAAGGATCGGTCGACCCAACACTTTTCATTCAATCTCACGGGCTCACATTTTAATCGCTCAAATCTATGTGGATGACATCATTTTGGGTCAACACATAAAAGTACTCAAACAAATTTTCAAAACTTATGAAAAACATTTTGAAATGTCAATGATGGGTGAACTTACATTCTTTCTAGGACTTCAAGTTCATCAATCACCCCGTGGTATTTTCCTAAGTCAGTCCAAATATGCTCTTGAAATTTTAAACAAACATGGAATGCAAAGCTGTGATACGTATGCCACACCAATGGCACATACCAAGAAACTGGATGAAGATTTGCATGGGAAATTGGTTGACCCTACCAAATACCGAAGTATTATTGGGTCACTCATGTATCTAACAGCCAGTAGACCTGATATTGTATTTGCTATTTATCTTTGCTCCGTTATCGATCGCGTCGGTGAAACTCACCTCTCGAGGCTAAACGAATCCTCAGATACATCAAGGAACCATTAATTTGGGGATCCGTATTCAAGGATTCGTTTTGAACTAATAGCTCTTTTCAGACGATCACGCAGTTGCTTAGATTTTCGGAAAAGTACTTGTGTGCTTTACAATTTCTTGGTGATAAACCGTGTCATGGCAATCGAAGAAGCGAGGATTGTACATCGTCCTCAACCAAAGCGTAATATGTAGCCATGTCGGCGTGTTGTGCTCAAGTCATTTGGATGAGAACACAACTCAAAGACTATGGTTACGATTTGATGTAATCCCGATGTATCGCGATCATCGAAGTGCTATTGCGATCTCGCAACTCATCCAACATTCAAGTCCAAGCACATCGATCTTCGATATCATTTCATAAAGGAGCATGTGGAAAAGGGTACCGTTGAATTATATTTTGTGGGTACGAACACTAGCGGCGGACCTTCTCACCAAAGCCTTAGCCTCGCTAGGTTTCTCGAGTTGATCCACCGGCTTGGTATGAGGTGTTTGACTCGAAGAAGCGGACGAACTTTTGACACATTCTTAAAACTAGTCAAACACCAAAACCTCTTTTGTAAATAGTTTATCAAAAACAAAATAGAAAAATATAAAATTCATAAAATACAAAAATATTCTTCTATCTTAATTTCTTTCAACATTGCAAGTACAAATCTTCCGTCAACACTTTGCTCTTTCAAACAATTTAATATTTTCACGGACAAGTGTTGAGGGGGAGAAAGTAAAATTTTCTGTTTCCTAAAACATTGTACTTGCATGTTACCCTATAATTGGTTGTATCTTTGATAATGGTGGATACCTTTCTTGTCTCAAAACACTCCTCGGACTCAAATTTGTAAACATTTCACAATTTCTAAAGTCGAGGGGGAGTGTCGTCAAGATTCTTTCCAAACCTTCATGTTTTGTTTAACCAAAATGGAAGTTATGGGCTATGGATGAAAATGGTTGAGGTGGAGGGACTATTATTGTCAAAGTTTGAAACTATTTTTAACAAAACCACCCCCACCTAATTTTCTTACACATTTATTTCATGCATTAAGTATACAACCACCACCATCCACGCTCATAAATCAATCTTCAAATCCGTGTTATAAACTTCAAATTTGTAAGTGTTTAAAGCTTCTTTGAGTAATTTCAAACATTGGTTTTTAATTGTTTGCAAATCCAACGGTTTGTTTTTCATCTATGAGTGATTTTAGTTTTACGCGTAAGCGTAAGAACTAGTAATCACTTTGGGATGATTCTGATGAAATGGGTAGTGTTTTCAAGGTATAAATCATGCATTAAAACCTTTGTCATCAAGAAATTTAACCCAGAAAACGTTTTAATCACTTTTCCAAAAATTAGGGTTTATGCGTGAGATTTGGGTATTCTCTATTATGAATGTTTAAGGGTAATTAGAAGCTTGTAAGATGTTTGAAATGTGTTTAATTAACCAATTACACTCTTGAATCCATACCAGAAACATCATAATTGTGAAATTTGAATTTAGGGTTTAAGTATTCGAACTTTTGGGTACTTTTGATTCATGAGGAGTTTGATGTTAAAACTTGTTGAAAGCAACTCATAATGCTTCTAAGACCTCCGAGAAATCTTTTGGTGAAGTTTCCATGGTTAAAATTCTTACGAGTAGGAGTTGAGTTGTTAACCTTTACGCATAAACTAATGTTACGCGTAACTGAATATAACTTGTGATGCCATGTGTACTTGAAAGGGTTTGAATGAGGTGTTAATTTGAATGTTATGATTGAATTACTTCAGGCTTCTACACGTACAAGTTCAGAATCAAGGTTAAAATTGGATTCTACGCTTAAGGAATATCTTACGCGTAGATGTTACGCGTAAGGGTTTACAAAGGGACTACGCGTATCCTGTGAAGGATATGCGTAAACTTGGATTCTTACGCATAAGGCTTACTCTTAAGAGTAAACCTTACGCATAAGCTCTCAACCTACGCTTACGCGTAAGCTTTATGCCAAGAGCCTTTTCCTACGCATAAGAATTCTTACGCGTAAGAGGGACTCCTACGCATAAGCTTAGTTCTACGCGTATGGTTACAATGTTTACGCATAAGCTTACAATCCTACGCTTAAGCCATAATTTTAACTTTTCTTATGAAATGTTACGCGTACAAACTTGTAATAAGTTATTCATAACATCACAAGACCAAAATGTCACTAATAAGCAATAATTGTTAAAATGTTGTGTGAATGAGTGGAAAAATTTGGACTTTAATATTCAAAATTAATATACTCACGAAAGTTATCACATCAACTTTAGACTATTGGACAACAAGTGACCTTGGACTCGTAACATTCATTAACATAACATATTCAATAAATTGGACAATAAAATCAACTTTTGACTAACATAATGTCTTTCGATATGTTGGTACTCTTGTCTCAATATCTTTCAGATCACGATATGGACATCACCATGGAAAATGTTAACGCACCAAATGAGTTCACAATGGAAGATATCTTCCCATCTGATTACAACATGAAGATTGGAAAGAACAACCTCGAAGTCGACTTTGAGAACTTCACCTGCTCAGAGTCTTCATGTTGAATTGCTGTGGATATTCTTAAGTCTCATCCCTACAACAACATGCTTACAAACTCGCAATCGTGTGTAGATCTACATTCACCAATTTTGGCATACAATGAAAAAGGTGGATGGTCAAGATGCTGTCACGGTTACACTAAATGATAAGCAGGTCACCGTCACTGTTGTTGATTTACGAGCAATTCTTACGCTTCCGCTATCCAAATCTTGAGTATGTACCAATTCTAACTGAAGAGGCTACACTACAATTCATGGTCGATATTGTCTATGATGAAGCTGCAGGAATTATTATCAAGCATTCTTCAGTAGATTTAAAGAACATTCCTCAGCCTTGGAGAACTTTGTACATCATGATCGCCAAGTCTGTTTCAGGAAGAGACAGTGGTCATGAGCATCCTAAACTCATGCACCTACAAATATTCTGGGGCATGGTCAACAAAATGCACATCGACTATGCAAGTCTGATCTGGGAAGACATGATGTCTCACCTCAAGAAGCCCGGCACAAGGGTTCCTTTCATCAGATACACGAAGTTGTTGATCCAGAACATTCTCGGGAAAAATCGGGACATTCCCTTGAAACTTAACGACCCCAACAATCATTCGTGTTGTATGAGCCCACGCTAAACATTGTCGATTCAAGGACTCATCGACAAAGAAACAAGGTGCAAGATTTTCTTGGCGCCTTCTCACCGCCGATATCAAAAGTCTTCCGTCAGATTCACGATACCTAGAAGCGGTGAAGAAAGGCAAAGTCGGTTTTATGGATGAAAAGTCTTCAGCTATTCCAGTAAAGAAAACCAGAAGATCAGGCAGTGCTAGAAGTGTAGAAAGCACTGGGAGTGCCCTTAAGTATCCTAAGAGGAATCCTCCCCGCAAAAGAAAAGTCCCATCTAAGGGTGCTATCCCTAACCCAAAACCGGCACTCAAACTTGAGGACAAGGACACTGATTCTGAAGATACTGAGTCTGAAGAAGTGGTTTATCACTCCGAATCAATTACTGATAAAACTACCTCAATAAGGTTAGAAGATAAACCACTAAGTCCAAAATCAGAAAATGGGAAGACACCCGTTGCTGAAACAGAAGAAGAAAGCTTGGATGATGAACCAAAGGATGAAGAAAGAGAGTACCAAAAGAATCTTAAAGATCTGAGGATTCAACATGCTGCTAAAGAATTTAACCTTCAACAAACCAGAGGCCCTGGAGGTTCCAGTGGTGGTGCACTAACCACACTAGTTCTCGATGCGGTTAATCAACCCGATAAGGGAACTGGTACCACCACTCAGGAATCAACAGAGCAACAACAGCAAGAGGATGAAATCATTTTCGATTTTGAAGAAGAATAAAAGGAGAAGACTGAGAAGATTACCGATGAATACATAGAGGAAGCAGCTAGGGAGAGAGCTGAAGAAGAGGCTAGGATAAAGACCGAAGAAGAGGCTAAATCTAAAAAAAGAAGCTGATGATTATCTTCAAGATAATCCTGAACACAACCCTGAATAAACTTCTGAGCCACCTAAAGATCCAGAGCCTTCTCATGACTCATCTTCATCAGATTCATCGTCTCACTCATCACCACCACCATCCAAAGACGCTACCACCAGATCCACATCCAAATCAGTCAAGAAACCGACCGACACTTGGGCATCACGTGCCAAGACTAAGATTGTCAAAGTTGTCAGGCAAGCAAGGAAACGAAACGTAGTTAACAAGAAATTGAATCAGCTGGACGACAGAGTAAACTTACTTCAAAATGTGATGAACGAGTTCTCGGATGAAAGAGACCAGATCCAACAATTTCTCAACCGAGATATACAAGGTGAGATGGACAAGACGATTAGGGACTACACTCAAAAGTTTCTTCTCGACACCGTCCCCGGAGTCACAAGAGAAATGTTCGCCAGACAACTCTATCCTTGTCTCATGTCATTGGTCAAGCAGACACTGTCAAAACCCCCTGTGGTCATGGAAATCAAACCAGTTCCGTCTCCTATTGTCTCTAATGCAGAATTGATATCTAAGTTGGTTATCCAAATGTCTCAAAGATCTGCGACTTTCACTTCTGACGAAGCAAAACTTTTTGAGGCATTACTGGAATATCAACTCAAGACATCTTGTAAAGAGTCGGCTGGTTAGGTTAAGCGACCAAGAGATGATGACGATGCAGATAAGGATTCCGAGCCTAAACGTCAAAAGAAAATAGGCGAATACTCTTCCATGCCTCCACCACCCCAAAAGACCACCACCACCACAAGAACTGCTCAACGTCCTCCTGCTTCAGATAAACCTCGGTACTCTAAGTCTTCACCACCAAAGGAGAAAACAGGTGACCATTTCCAATACACCGGTGGTGACGACGAAGAGATTCCTGAGCCCCAACCACAACCCTCACCTTAAACATCAACTGAGCAACAATCAGGACCATCATCCACACCTAAGAAGAAGAAGAGATCCAGCTCTGTCATTTCTTGGTTAGATGAAGATAACACTGTAGAATACGACTGGTTCAGCAAGCTCGTTGATGCTACCCCGCGATTACTGGAAGGCCAAGAACCGATAGATGGTCGTACTATGGAGCAGGTTAAGCTTATCCAAGATGAATTCAGGGTCAAAAAGATGATGAAGGGTGAATTACGCCGGATCAAAAACGATGATTTCCAATTGTTAAAGGACAGATCCGGCAGTGCTATTGAAGTTGAATATCACCTCGACAACATTGCACGAGCTATGTCTAACAACATTGACTGGCTCAACCCGGAATCGAACATTGACTTCACAAGACCGGATAAAGCTCCATATTACACATACTGGACCAAACCACTACCAACCATTGGTTGACCAGATCAACCTAGAATCCCTTACCAATACTTTTTCAAAAACGACCTGGAATTTCTACAACATGGTAGCAAAGTCAGCACGAAGTATGCTACGTCACTCACTTTCAACATCCCAGCAGCGGTCTTCTCCAACAATGCTGCCATCGAAGAAGAAGCCACAAGAATGTTTGTTGAACATGTGGTGACTTATGATCTTGATGCAAAATATGGCATTCATCATTGGCTTGAACGAAGAAGAATTTACTACCGCAGCCGCCAAGTTCAGATATCAAACAAAGAAGTGTTTAGTGACAAACGGATCGTTGCTATCATGAATGTCGATCTGGCTACTAAATGGGATTATTCATTCCTAAATAAAATCACCTTCAAACGCCAAGACGAACAAGAATATGACTTTACTGAAGCTGATTTTCCTAGGTTGTCGCTGAACGACATCGAAGACATGTACCTTGCTAAGGTACAAGGTCGAATGAGACAATTTTCCACACATATTCACTCCAAAGACATCACTTCCTTGTTAATATTCATTCGAAGCAAAGTGATCCAGAGCGTGTTGAAGATCTTCAACATCTTTGTGGAATCATATCGTAAACAAGTCAACCTCACTAAAGCATTACTACACTTTCCGACATAAACCAACTATCTCAGTACACCATTGTCAAGAAACCGAAATTTGGAGTTGTTTAACGCAGTGAACTTCACCACAACTGTTTAATGGCGTACACTGAGGTTCACAAGTTTTGCGATCACACGTTGAAGTCGATTCGTGATGGGTTAGCATATCGGTTGAAAGACATAAAGCAAGGTATTGGGTCAAAGAAGCGTTGTAATTCTAAGGAAAGGAGGGATGCTAGGAAGATAATTACAAGGATTGATGAAAGGCTATTTCACCAGGATCAGATGCGGAGGCTAGAAATCTTTGTCGGTGGAAGAGAGACTTTCCCTCTTACGGGCTATCAACGTCAAGAGAGAACTCCCGGTCTCATTGACGAATTGCTTGGTACTCCTTAAACTCTTTCATTGATTGACTCTTTTGGATATTATGATCTGTATTATTGACAATGGCTTGTGCACACATAACAGTGTACAACCCGTTCTTGTAATGAAAGGACCCTATGGTACGCATCAATGCCACAATCCTTATAAAAGGAGCGAAAGCTTCTTACTTTTGAGTAAAACTTATCAAAACTTTCATTTTTAAAAGTTTTGCTCAAAAGAACAAGTACTTCCCCTTATGTTTTCAAAACCTCAAAAGTTAATATTACTTGTTGAGGGGGAGTATTTGCTAAAAATCTTTGTTCACAAAACGTTCTTCGTGGATCTCTTCCCACAAAACTCGAAATGGACATATTCGATATCAAAATTTCATCAAAAATAACATATATGCCATTTTTGAGGGGGAGAAAAATTGTGTGATACAAATATGTTGCAAATGTGATTAAATCTTCGTGCTAAAGACTTAACCCATGAATTGACGAGATCTGAACTGTCATACATCGAAAAGATTTGTCTTCCAAGACTTATCCGAGTAGATTGTACCTCTTCGAGAAACTCTTGATAGACATGAACTTTGACGGGTTTGACAACCTTTCGAGGTTTGTCCACACCTTCAAGGTAGTTATTAGAGCTAGTTGTCACCTAAAAGCTGACAGTGAAACTCTTTAACTATACAACGTAACCGTGTCTCGCGGGGAATTGTCTATCTTGAGTCGATCAATTCAAAAGTGCGAACTCTTCCCTCACTGTGCAGATTTCTATCAAATACTTGAGCACATGTGGAGGGGGAGTATTTCTGAAAATATAAAACTCTCGAAGTGTTATAAAATGCTTTCACTCTTAAACACTTTGAGAGATTTTCAAGAAAATGGTTTTATGGCAACGTAGGATAGTCATGGGGTTATAAGGTGCCTAGGATTAGGAATAACCGTCCTATGATCCGCCAGAGCCGGAGGGATCTACCCAAGGACACCACCAATAGTTAGAATTTAGAAGTCCTTAGGTATGATTATAAAAAGGAGAAAATCGAATCGGAGAAAGAACGAGTTGAAGAATTAAAAGAAAAGTAAAAAGGGTGAAAAGAAATAGCCTCCAAATTATTCAACTTAGGCGCATAATCGGGTTCAATACATATACTCTTGGTTGTCACTAGATGACACCGGTATTGAAGATTAAAATCATCATGGACCCAAATGACGCATGCACTAAACCTTCTTAGCCACTCAAGTTTCTCTCAATGAAGCTTGTTTCATTCTCACAGGAACCCTACATAAACTATCGACTTTCTCTTAGAGATTGCTGGTATTAAAGAAGGAGACCTTCTCCCTAGTCTCCGCTCTGGAAAGCCAAAGCGCACTATTGATTCTAGAGCCACAAGATTCATCAAAAGATATCTTAGGAACACTTAACATTTCATCACTTGTCATTCAACATTAAGGACGCAAGTGATACTATTCTAGAGTCCTACACAGATCTTAGCAATGATTGAATGGAAACTCCTACCAGGGTCAACATCTAACACCCGATGTAAGGTCGCTTTGGTAACTTCTTGTGGGTTACGCTTAGTGTTGTCTCAAACGGTCTGATCGTGAAGTGATGCTTGGTGTACCTCAGTGCTCACTGAATCAGATGTACTTTGGTACATCATGTTATCCTACTTGAGGACTCAGTTCAGAGCGACCTTTGCTAGAATTAGAGATGTGTTTCCACACTATCTTTGTTAACACGCTCGAAGTTCGAACTTGTAAGTCTTTGGAAATCCCGCTAAGGAGATTCCTTTCAAGAATCGAGTCTCGAAGATGTGGGTCATTACTTGAACTTGTTCAAAGTAATTCCAACTGTCCCTTATGGGATTCGGATGGATGATTCGCCCGACCAAGGTGAATGGAATCAAGACATTCATCAGAAGAACAATCGTAGTGGTCAATTCTCTAAGAAACGACCAAAATGATCGATTGGTGTTTATCACTAACACATTCTTATGTTTTCTTCTTATGGATGCTTCTGGGAGATGATCGTGCTGATTCTCCACATGCTCATACCAACAACAACACAATTTGAAGTTCTCTCGAAAGGCAACACAAAAGTCATAATGATTCTTCATCAAAGCCAAAGAATCTACAAAGTTTAAAGACTAAAGAGAACTACACCAATCACAAAATCTAACGTCAAAGAGCGTGTGAGCATGTTGGAGAAGAACGTGGAGACACCTGAGCAACGAAGCGGACCTGATGCATATTACCACAACATAACATCACCATATCCACACCAGAACAAAGAACAAAGATAAATGAAGACGTTAAAGCTCAAAACTTCAAAGAAAAACAAGATCCTCACACTGGGGAGATTGTTGGAATCAAGGCACTTCTTCTCACAAGAAAGAAGAATGTCTGAAGACGTCAAAGCAACTATTACATCAGCACCAACAACGTTTCAAGATTACTGAAGTTATTAATTACCAACACTTAGGGGGAGATTGTTGGAATCACTCCTAAACTATATTTCAAGTGTTTGTAATCAATATGTAATAGGTTGCTTAATTAGGCTTTTATGTTTGTATTAAAGGCAAGGCTTATGTAGAAAGCCCATAAGCCTTGGCCCAAATCAATAAGGAAGGAAGGGACTTGTAGTGTTGCCTAGTCACTTCTCCTATAAATAGTCTTGTAAACCTTCATTTGAAGGTTGGTTGTTCACTTTGCTTAATATCATACGCCTAAACATTTCCTTATTCATTCGTGTATATTGATCTTGTGTTCAACCGATCTCTCTTATCTATATTTCTTACATATTGATGCTTGTGTTACATTATGGTGACCTAACAAGAATGCAAATTCAAAAGATTACAAGAATCCGGATTATTAATCAAAACAAGTTCAGTCATAATTACTAAAAATATGAACAAACAAAAGCAAAAACTGATAATCCACAAACAAAACAACAAACAACACAAATAACCAACAAACAGATAATCAACAAGTGTAACACCCCAACCCGACAAGGGTAGAAGTGTCACAGTCTGGTGTCATATCAGAACATACAAATAAAATCCTTACAACAAAAACCTTAAAATGAAGTATCAAATCATATAAACAATCGACTGACAAGGGAGATTACAAAATCCAAAATGTCTAAAATAAAAATGAAATCTCCAAACAATAGCCCGACAAGATAAATCCAAATAATAAGGTAACTAGGGTTGGTCCACTCAAATAATCCAACTTTCAGCCCATCAAAGCCCATCTTCAAACCTAACACCGCATGAGGAAAAAAAATGCTGGTGAGCTTAAAAGCCCGGTGAGAATGATATAACAAACGAAGCTAAATAGAATCAAATGCAAAATGAACAAAGGAAGCGGATAATAAAGTCACGTGAAATGAGAACAATGAGTCAATGAGGATCTGCGAGAACACAATTATACATATATCCAAAACGAAGAGATAACAAAGAGAACGAAGCAAAGCAAAGCATCGATGACATATAAACAAGCACATACAAAGTAGACATACAAGTACTGAAACATAAACCACATAGCATAGCAGACGTCGTATCCACACAACATATACAACATACGATCAATTCAGGAAATCAGAAGACAATACAAGCCAAACAGATATCTACAGGAAAGCGGAAGCAATAAATTACTAAGTGAGCATGGCAATTCACACAGGTCAAAACCCTTAGTTGAAGACATAATCGGTATCATAACGGTAGTCAAAACATGGCGGTCACACGTAACAAGTAGGAATCAAAGATAAAGATATAATTAAATGAATTAAAGACATAGCGAGGCAACTAAACAAATTAACAAGCGAGACGTCACAAGTCGAACCATTTACCCAATCAAACCGTAGCATAAACCGAAATGCAAACATGGCGGTCAACAACAAGCGATAAGGAAACTATCGAGATAATCATAGCCCGAAATTATCGAACAAGTACACATAATAAGCAGACAAAACTATCGATTACACATTAGCATGGTCACGAGACAATTCGGAGGGTCCGATAACGGTGAGATCACATATCATCGGTTGAAAAGCAGTAACTCGAGATAACCACATATTACTCACATCATAGCGGGATAATCGGTGAGTCACATAAAACATGAATAGCATAATCAAATTCAATAAGCATATAATAACCCGGTACATGAATGGAGCGATAGTGCGAAGTAACGGAATGAGAGTGTAACGAGATCAAAGCAATGGAACATATATATCTTGGAAGTAGAGTGAGTCATATAAGGGTATTGGGTAAAGGACAATCGATTGAGAATATGGTGCGATAGGGAATCCGAAGGTACAATATAGGTATATCAAAAGTGTAAGGGTTGTCGAAATCTATCCCGAGCCAACAAAACAAACCATATCAATAGTGGCAATAGCGACCAAGTAACCAATAGTAACCATTGTATTCGGAGGGTGACCTCGGAATACCAAACCAATATGAGGGAGACCTCGGTAACGATGGAGTAGCTAGCTCCCAAATGTGAGGGGTGTATTGCACACACGCACCACATCACCAAAACAATATATCAATATCAATACAATACAAATCTAGGATGCATCCATCGCCCGCAAAACAATAGTGGCCATACAATATATCCGAAGCGCGCATAATCAATACAAAATGGGGACGGTGTGGAACATCACTCAACCACACTAAAGTCATGCCATTGGTGCATCAATGACACGGACATGGAACCCCCATGCCTAGTTAATGGCTCGGGTATCAATCTGAAGGGTCAAACAAAGGTTCAAAGTGTAGCAATATATAGGTCTTCACAATCAAAGGTTCAATATCAATGGTTCACAATTCAGAGGTTCATAGCAACAGTCCAATATCAAAGTTCAGTAGCAACAATTCAATATCAAAGTTCAGTAGCAACAGTTCAATATCAAACGTTCAATATCATAGGTTCAATAGCACAGGTCAATAGCAACAGTTCAGTAGCAAAGGGTTCAATAACGGAAGTTCAGTAACAGTGATTCAATAACAGAAGGGTCAATAGCAAGGCAAAGATTCAATAGCAATAGTTCAATAGCAATGGTCAAATAGCAAAGGAATCGATATCAAAGGTTCAATATCAGAGGGTCAATAGCAAAGCGAAACAAAGTCGAAGGATCATAAAATCATAAGAAACCCCTACTTGAAAGGGATAGAATATCCGCACTTTAACGCCAATGAAAGGAAAGCAAGCGAATGAATGAACACGAAGACACAACGTCACGTCTCCTCCAACGAATCTACACGGATTACGAATCGTATAAATACTTATTAGCTCAATTAAGTCATAAGCGATTAGTCGTATTAATATTTTTAGAGTTATAAGTTTATTCTCATTTTTAGTAATGAGCAGGATTAAAATACTTTGGGGTAATAATCATTAATTAGCCAAACTTAAGGGTTACAAATGATAATTGGCAAAATTAAATGTTTAAATACGACAAATATCCTATTTTAAGGCTTTATTAGATAACACTTCAAAATATAAGTTTCGCATGGTAAATATCTCAAAGTTTAGGGTTTACATTGTAGTTAGACATAAAGTATTATATTACTTGTTAAAAGTTTTCATGCACGTTAAATATGAATTGAAAGCACCATGTTTTAGCATTATGATCGACCATTTTTAAGCTCGCTCGCGGTCCATATGATTAACATTTACGACCAAGTAAACACGTAGTACTACTAACCCCGACTCATCTCCCCCGATACACGTTCAAAACACAAAACGAATAGTGCATGAATTCCGCGATCACACACGAACATACCCTTCCACAAGACCAAATAATAACCATATCAAATTTGATACATTTCTTGAGATTAACACTTTATGACTCATGCACATGCTAATAGCCCAACACGTCAAAACTTTATACATGTTTTACGATATAAATTGTATGCTCAACATTACTACTTAACCTTTATACATACATGCACACCGCTATATTGATTACTATACTCCATAACACACACATGCATATGCCTTTCTTTTGGTTAGGACTCCATGACAGCAAATCAAAGAAACAAAAGGAAAATAAATCGAATGAGATAAATGATATGATTACGTCAAGCGAATGTATATCGAACCAATCCAAAATAGCAAGTATAGAGTCGATTTTTTTAAGCCTCCATCATTTGTTATTTTTATGTGGCAAAATTCATGATTTTATGTTAGGTTTAATATTGAAAGGCAATGCATTCGAATCGGAGAACAACCACATATTCAACAAAATAACAGCGAGGAAGGACTGAGATGAGATTTGTTACGTACCCTTGTATGGTCGGATGGGAGAACAAGAAACCTAAGACCAAGAATCATGACCAAGTTGACAACAAAACAGCCCCCCCTCCTGTCGAACTAGAACCCACGACCAACCACCTTTGAATCGACATTCCCGATCAGCCACCTTTGCTTGCTTGTGAGCCGAATGAAAGAAGAAGTAATTTGCTTGCCGTCATTATTTGTATGCTAGGGTTTAGAATGAGTTTTGAATGTGAATTGGTAAGCCAATCAAATGGAAATAAAATGGGGAGATGGGGAGTAAATTTCGGACGTGATATGGGGAGATCAAAACAGAATATCAACTTTCCAAAATATGATTATGATGGGCTTGGTTTTTTTGATGTAATATTGTGTTGGAATTTTTCGGCCCATGCAAACATAAAACACGATACATATATATTTGAGACGCAAATGTGTCGGTTTTATTATCTTGTACAATTTGGTCATTTATGAGTTAAATTAGAATTTTATTTAATGAGCTTGACGTACTTTACGTATTTTTATAAATATTAAACTTGAGGGTAAAATGGTCTTTTCACATGCTTTAGATTTTTTAGGTTTTACAACTCTTCCCCTAAAAGAAAATTTTCGCCCTCGAAAATTGAAGTCATGAGGTACACAGAGACATACAATTTAAAGGCGGACGTAGCAATTCATAGTCCCACATAGATCATAATGATATCGGTTCCAAAGCGTACAAATCTTATACGTAATGAGATGTCGGTGAGGATCTCGCAAAGAGGTACGTAATTCCAATCGAACATGAGAGTGACAAATAACGGTTATAAGTCTTAGTCCATTCACGTACCAACCCTGGCATTTCCCAAACGTCGTATGATCCCAATAAGTTCAAATTATATGATCTCGGTATTATCACGTTGATCAAAGGCGTCATAATACTTGCATCACATAACAAGCCCTTATTGTCACCATATTACGTCCGGTCATGACAAACCACATAGCCAATATCACACAAAACATATCACATACAGATAACAAGTAACATACCAAAGCGAGCGGATCACATACATACAACATATACTACATCAAACAACTTACCATATCACCAAAGAAGAAGGCCACCAACTTGCATAAAACGTTTCCTCATGACTCATTACTGACGATTCAAAGGAAAAGCTGAGATATCACCAAAATGCTAAACGATAAAACTTCACGATTCAAACCGAGTTCTGAATGAATCAAAGAAAAGCAATACCGATCAGAATCACTTAACAGGATATCAAACCGCCTCAAATCATGTAAAGTATAAACGCATGACAAACGAATAGGAGTAACACAAGTCGCGCCCAAATCATATGAGGTAGATGAACCCTCTCAACCACCGGTTGAATCTTGTCTCCGTCTTTTGCATCTTTGGTTGGTCCGTCCAGCTTCCCCCAGCAGCATCATGATGCCTCCAGCAGCACGTTAGTCGGGTGTGGCTTCTGCTTCACGAACCTCTCCACTCGTAGATCATTGCGAACACGGGTTTGGCACCATCATCTTGACTCCACGGTTAGTCTCCATCTAACGATCGACAAACGGATGTGCGAAATTAAAATAGCAAAATTGATGCGAAAAGAAGGAGGCCAAATTAGTGAAGACAAAAGAATATCAAGTCAAATCGAATGACAATCAAAAGGAATCGAAAAAGATCGTAATGACGGAAGCCTAATGTCTACCCGGTCCTCACGGGTCAATCCTAAGGTCAACAAGACGAAACACGGTCTCGATACCATAATTGTAACACCCCAACCCGACAAGGGTAGAAGTGTCACGATCGGTGTTGATCCGCAGAAGCAGTCAAGCTAAATCACTCAAGCTCGCACACTGTGAATGGCGCATCGTAATCGACTTAAAAGCTGTTCAAACACGAATGCAATGAAGATCGGAGAGTATGGTGTTTCCCAGTGTCGTTAAGTCCCAACGAGTCATGCGAGAATAGTCGGGACGTGTAGTGATCGAGAGATTTGAAGGAAAGGATTGTGGTAATTATTATAACTACGTGAAAAAGCCAATGATAAAAAGCGGCTTAAATGCAAATTAAAGAAAGTTAAAAGATAAAATCTATTAAATAAACGCTATCACTATATTTAAAATGATGAGCGTTTAAAACTTAGAACTAAAACTTACGTTTAAATAAAATATACGTAAACGTGCAAAATAAAAGTGAAACTTACACAATATTAACCCTAAAAATATGAAAATACATTTTACAAACCTAATGATATGAGAAAATTTATAGAAAAGAAATTTATTTTTATAACTATTTAATTAATTATTATTAATTAAAACTATTTTAACTATTTAATAATTACCTAAAATACAAGAAATTAGGAAATAAAGCTAGAAAAATAAAATTATGAAATGGAAAAGTCTAAAATATCAAACTAGAATTTTCAAAACTATTTTGTATTTTTATGATTATTTTCTATTTTCTAGGAATTTTAAACTATTTAAAACTAATTAAATTACTAAAATTACCAAATAAACTATGAAAATATGGAAAAATACTTTTTGGCTTTTTATATTTATCTAAACTTAATAAAATGAAAACTTATTTTTAGAACCTTTTCTTAATTTTTATATTAAATGCTATTTAAAATACTTAAAACTAATTTAAATTAAGAAAAATAGCAAAACAACTTAGAAAAATCTGAAAATTTCAGGAAAAGTCTAAAACATTATTAGGAAGCTAGGAAAATTGGAAAAACAAGTGCTTGTGTGAAGGTTATTGCAAGCTGCGATGTAAATGGGACCTAAATAAGCTACTTTAAGAAATCAATAAGCTACGAGTACACCAAAGGACTAACGAGGCTAAATTATACTAAAATAGGCTTATAGCATCTAATTATCACTACTCCTAACATCTAATAATTCTCTAATCAAGAAATGAGCTTATGAGATTTATGCTAAAACAAAGCGACTAACGGGCAAGTTTAAGCTAATGCATAAGCAACTAATAAGCTAAAGTAAGAAACAGATATAGAGAGCTTGAGTTGACCAACCAAACAACAAGCGAGACCAAGTTTCACTTGAAATGAGCACAATTGAGCTCTTGACAAGCTTTTTGACAACACCTGCACCTCGGTGGTGTTGAGTGAGTCTGTGAGGAATCTCGATCAAAAGATAAGCTAGTTTGAGCTTAATAAAATTTCCAAAGGTTCAACTAAAATCATATTTTGAAAAACCACCAAGTGAAGTTTATGAATCCAAAGTTTCAAAGAAAATTGGATCAAGAATGATTCCATGAGAGATCCTCAAAGTTTTGTGAAAAACACAATTTCCACATTTTGACTTTTATACAGGTTTGAGAAATGTTGACCAAAATGAATTTTAATCATCAAAATCTTATTGTGTATAATGAATTTAGATGTATCTAGACTCAATTAAGCTAAACTAACATGATCTAAGCCTAGAATGCAAGTAACCACCAACTGATGCTAACAGATATACATATGAGATCATTAAACTTCTGATTTTGACTTTTGGTTGTTAGAAGCACAAAAGTAAGACATACATGAGCACACTAGGGCTATACAAACATGAACATTAACACTCCACTACTGAGCAAACACCTATGACAAAGTTAAATCAAGAATTCCAAACACCATGATAAACCCGATAAGCAAATAACATTTAGCTAGCCACCGAATAAACTTGTACCAAAGATCAAAATGAGCTTGACTTACCTATTTACAACTACTTAAACATATTAAAAGCAATGATAACCACGGATACAAGTTCCAATCGAACTCGCAATTTTGACTAGAAATTAGAAAATGAAAATTACTAACCACTATCCAGCTTGGTTTGCAGACCAAAACCAAACCCAATACTACACTACATGAGCCTATTCCAACCCAATACCAAGTCTCGCATCACCCATGTTCATTACCATTGCCATTTTCCAACACAGATTGACTTTTGTTGACTATCAATGAGAATTCCTTGCTGTTTCCTGTGCTACTCAAAAGCCATAATAAGAGTAAATTAACTAGTTTGAATGAGAAAAGAGGCTAATGGAAGCTTTAACATAGGATCATGAACTTGCAAATTCCAACAAAGGACACCAACATGTGAAACATACATGAGACCTTGAATTGAGATTTTAAATAAGATTATAATGATGAAATACTTTAATTTGAGTACAAAGGCGAAATTTAAAACTTTTACACTAAACTAAATCATTGAAATTTAAAACGACATACAAGTGAAAAACTAAAACTAGCTACTACTCTTCTCCTCTGTCTTTCTTCCTTTTTATACATCCATAAGCCTCCACGTGTCCTCTTAAGTGTTTCCCACCACCCATCTTAGCCAATGGGAGAGTTTAGAGGACTTTGGCCATTTTCTTGGTTTTCATGGAAAGCGCTATTTGACTTATAGGGTCTCGCAACCGCAACTAAGGGGGTGGATAAGTAGGGTGATGATGGGTAGAGGATAAGGTGATAAGGTGTGGTGATGGTGTTGGGAGATGGAATGCAGACATTGCATCAGTGGGAGGAAAACCACTGGGAGGAAGCTCGTTTGTTTGACTTAGGTTGACCAGGGTCAAAAGAGAAAGGGTCAAAAAAGGGGTCACATAGCTTTGGGCAGGGTCCATTTGAGTTATGACAAGTCAAATAGGTGTAAAGGTATTAATAAAGACAAGGACTAGTGTTGTCATTTACAAATTGCAAGGACCTATTCGCCAATCTCGAAAAGTTGTTCCAAGGACTAAAATTGACAATCTCACAAAGTACAAGGACCAAACTTGCCATTTTCACATTTTCCGAGGGACTAATTTCGCCAATTTTGAAAGTTCGGGGACCTTTTTCGCCATTTTACAAAAGATTTATTCAAGGACCATTTTGACAAATTAGAATATTTCGTGGACCTTGAATAACATTTCTCTTTATTTAGATTTACCAGGACCTGCTTTTTGACAACTTTTGAAACTGGGGACTAAACCGCCAATTATGCAAATTTGATCGTTTTTCACCAGATTTTGATATTTTGCATTTAAAACACATAAAACACTTATTTGTGATATTTTATCATTTTGATGCATTTAAAGTGTTTTCGGATGTTTTTGCGATCTAATTAGTACAAAATGATGAGTATTTAGACACTCATCGGTGTCATATCGTAACATACAAATAAAATCCTTACAACAAAAACCTTAAAATGAAGTATCAAATCATATAAACAATCGATCGACAAGGAGATTACAAAATCAAAATGTCTAAAATAAAATGAAATCTCCAAACAATAGCCCGACAAGATAAATCCAAATAATAAGGTAACTAGGTTGGTCCACTCAAATAATCCAACTTTCACCCATCAAAGCCCATCTTCAAACCTAACACCCGCAGCAAAAAATGCTGGTGAGCTTAAAAAGCCCAGTGAATGATATAACAAAACGAAAGCTAAATAGAATCAAATGCAAAATGAACAAAGGAAACGGATAATAAAGTCACGTGAAATGAGAACAATGAGTCAATGAGGATCTGCGAACACAATTATACATATATCCAAAACGAAGAGATAACAAGGAGAACGAAGCAAAGCAAAGCATCGATGACATATAAATAAGCACATACAAAGTAGACATACAAATCATCAAACATAAACCACATAGCATAGCAGACGTCGTATCCACACAACATATACAACATACGATCAATTCAGAAATCAAGACAATACAAGCCAAACAGATATCTACAGAAAGCGGAAGCAATAAATTACTAAGTGAGCATGGCAATTCACAGGTCAAAACCCTTAGTTGAAGACATAATCAAGATCATAACGGTAGTCAAAACATGGCGGTCACACGTAACAAGTAGGAATACAAGATAAAGATATAATTAAATGAATTAAAGACATAGCACGGCAACTAAACAAATTAACAAGCCGACGTCAAGTGAACCATTTACCCAATCAAACCGTAGCATAAACCGAAATGCAAACATGGCAGGTCAACAACAAGCAGATAAGGAAACTATCAGATAATCATAGCCCACGAAATTATCTGAACAAGTACACATAATAAACAGACAAAACTATCGATTACACATTAGCATGGTCACCAGACAATTCAGAGGGTCTGATAACAGTGAGATCACATATCATCAGTTGAAAACAGGTAACTCAGATAACCACATATTACTCACATCATAGCAGGATAATCAGTAGTCACATAAAACATGAATAGCATAATCAAATTCAATAAGCATATAATAACCCAGTACATGAATGGAACGATAGTCTGAAGTAACGGAATGAGAGTGTAACAGATCAAAGCAATGGAACATATATATCTTGGTAGTAGAGTGAGTCATATAAGGGTATTGGGTAAAGGACAATCGATTCGAGAATATGGTGCGGTGGGAATCGGAAGGTACAATATAGGTATATCAAAAGTGTAAGGGTTGTCGAAATCTATCCCGAGCCAACAAAACAAACCATATCAATAGTGGCAATAGCGACCAAGTAACCAATAGTAACCATTGTATTCGGAGGGTGACCTCGGAATACCAAACCAATATGAGGGAGACCTCAAGTAACAGTGGAGTAGCTAGCTCCCAAAATGTGAGGGTGTATTGCACACGCACCACATCACCAAAACAATATATCAATATCAATACAATACGAACTGGGATGCATCCATCGCCCGCAAAACAATAGTGGCCATATAATATATCCGCCGCATAATCAATACAAAATGGGGACGTGTGGAACATCACTCAACCACACTAAAGTCATGCCATTGGTGCATCAATGACACGGACATGGAACCCCATGCCTAGTTAATGGCTCCTGTATCAATCGAAGGGTCAAACAAAGGTTTAAAGTGTAGCAATATATAGGTCTTCACAATCAAAGGTTCAATATCAATGGTTCACAATTCAGAGGTTCATAGCAACAAATTCAATATCAAAGTTCAAGAGCAACAATTCAATATCAAAGTTCAAGAGCAGTTCAATATCAAACGCTCAATATCATAGGTTCAATAGCACATGTCAATAGCAGCAGATTCAAGAGCAAAGGGTTCAATAACGGAAGTTCGAAGAATGATGATTCAATAATGAAGGGTCAATAGCAAGGCAAAGATTCAATAGCAATAGTTCAATAGCAATGGTCGAATAGCAAAGGAATCGATATCAAAGGTTCAATATCGTAGGGTCAATAGCAAAGCGAAACAAAGTCGAAGGATCATAAAATCATAAGAAACCCCTACCGAAAAGGGATAGAATATCGTACCTTAACGCCAATGAAAGGAAAGCAAACGAATGAATGAACACGAAGACACAACGTCACGTCTCCTCCAACGAATCTACACGGATTACGAATCGTATAAATACTTATTAGCTCAATTAAGTCATAAGCGATTAGTCGATTAATATTTTAGAGTTATAAGCGTATTCTCATTTTTAGTAATGAACGGGATTAAAATACTTTGGGGTAATAATCATTAATTAGCCAAACTTAAGGGTTACAAATGATAATTGGCAAAATTAAATGTTTAAATACGACAAATATCCTATTTTAAGGTTTTATTAGATAACACTTCAAAATATAAGGTTCGCATGGTAAATATCTCAAAGTTTAGGGTTTACATTGTAGTTAGACATAAAGTATTATATTACTTGTTAAAAGTTTTCATGCACGTTAAATATGAATTGAAAGCACCATGTTTTAGCATTATGATCGACCATTTATAAGCTCGCTCGCGGTCCATATGATTAACATTTACGACCAAGTAAACACGTAGTACTACTAACCCCGACTCATCTCCCCCGATACACGTTCAAAACACAAAACGAATAGTGCATGAATTCCGCGATCACACCTGAACATACCCTTCCACAAGACCAAATAATAACCATATCAAATTTGATACATTTTACTGAGATTAACACTTTATGACTCATGCACATGCTAATAGCCCAACACGTCAAAACTTTATACATGTTTTACGATATAAATTGTATGCTCAACATTACTACTTAACCTTTATACATACATGCACACGCCGCTATATTGATTACTATACTCCATAACACACACATGCATATGCCTTTCTTTTGGTTAGGACTCCATGACAAACAAATCAAAGAAACAAAAGGAAAATAAATCGAATGAGATAAATGATATGATTACGCCGAGCTTAATCTATATCGAACCAATCCAAAATAGCAAGTATAGAGTCGATTTTTAAGCCTCCATCATTTGTTATTTTTATGTGGCAAAATTCATGATTTTATGTTAGGTTTAATATTGAAAGGCAATGCATTCGAATCGGAGAACAACCACATGATCAACAAAATAACAGCGAGGAAGGACTGAGATGAGATTTGTTACGTACCCTTGTATGGTCGGATGGGAGAACAAGAAACCTAAGACCAAGAATCATGACCAAGTTGACAACAAAACAGCCCCCTCCCGTCGAACTAGAACCCACGACCAACCACCTTTGAATCGACATTCCCGATCACCACCTTTGCTTGCTTGTGAGCCGAATGAAAGAAGAAGTAATTTGCTTGCCGTCATTATTTGTATGCTAGGGTTTAGAATGACTTTGAATGTGAATTGGTAAGCCAATCAAATGGAAATAAAATGGGAGATGGGAGTAAATTTGGACGTGATATGGGAGATCAAAATGTAATATCAACTTTCCAAAATATGATTATGATGGGCTTGGTTTTTGATGTAATATTGTGTTGGAATTTTTCGCCCATGCAAACATAAAACACGATACATATATATTTGAGACGCAAATGTGTCGGTTTTATTATCTTGTACAATTTGGTCATTTATGAGTTAAATTAGAATTTTATTTAATGAGCTTGACGTACTTTACGTATTTTTATAAATATTAAACTTGAGGGTAAAATGGTCTTTTCACATGCTTTAGATTTTTTTAGGGTTTTACAACAAGATTCAAGAATCATAGACAAACAAGAACAACAAATAACTAAAGAATCAGATAAATACGTAAAAATAATAATCCACAAACAGATAATCAATAAAGAACTCATAAAGACACCCAATTCTTGCTAAAACAGAAAGTCAACCATAAGACTTAAGCGAGTGGGTTTCCTTGTTCTTATAGAAGTAGGAAAGATTAATTGTAGCCATTAAAGTGATTAACCTATCTTCCCATTAAAGTGATTAACCGATCTATTCACACGACTTAAAAGAAAAAGGAAGAGTTCTGAGCTTTTATCATGGAGATTTAACAAACACCACAACTGTTCTTGATTCACTTAGCCAAGAACAATTGTGACCAAGATCAAGCCAAATTGAACCAAGAAACGGATTAATCACAAAACCCCAAATATCATAATTAAGGTTCAAGAAATTTAAAGCCCTAATGGATCTACACTTTAATTAACACACATAATCAAGACATCTATCCCCAATGGACTAATTCCAACCGAATCGTTGGAACATCACCACCAATCAACCGATCTATCAAGAAACCCATTTTCACGACAAGACGTGGAAACCCTATCAAAGATCAACAATCAAATGTAACCCAACCAACCACCCCTTATTATTACTAAAAACATATCGGTGGTTATCCCAAATGGGTTCAAACCAACATACACAAGAAATAAGATTATCTCCTTTAAAGGATGCAATCACCTCACAACATCAAACACATAACACTCAAGAAAATAATAACTAAACGATTAAACAAACAAGAACAAAACCAAAGAAAAGTAAGAGGAAAAGAATAGGAGATAAGAAAGTTATCAAAACCCTAACATTATATTCACTTTATACCACTTCAGCCCTTATACTTTGACACTTTTTAATACCTGGAACATAACTTGAACTTTCTTTATTGGCAGCCTTAGTCATTGTAATATCAAAATCACAAAAGCAACCAAACTAGACTTTGACTACTTAAAAATGAGAACTAGGAAAAGACTAATATACCCTTTAGGATAAAAATACTACTTATATTCCATAAGTTTATTTTGATTTTTACCATTAATGTTTTTAACAAGAATAAAATGCCCACTTTGCTATGTGCGTGTGTATCATTTGATAAAACTTTTATGATATTTTCACTTAAAATCGTTTAATTACTTTACCTTTTTGCATAAAAATATTGTATATGTCTATATCATTTGATATTCATGTGTTATCATATAACTAAATTATGTAATGGATTTCATAAACTTTATCAGCCTAACGTAATTGCAAAACATAAAAGTTCAATTATCATACCAGTAATTTCTTACAGCTAAATAATTTGTATTTTAATAGTAAAACATATATAAAAACTCTTCCATAAACTAATACTAATTATTGTATTTAGTCGAATGTGTATATCATTCAAATCCTTGCAATCAAATTGACTTATACCGGTAAAATTAGAAGTTGATTTTCAGGTTTTAATCATTATATTTTATAGGATGTAAGTTAAAAGTACTTCAATATTAGGCTCACTTCATTTAAAATTTAAGGACTTTTATTATTGATATATATTTTATAACAATATTACTAAATTTTGACCTATTACTAGAAACAAAAGAAGTTGATTAATTTTTTTAATATTTAATCAAATCATACATAAGTGAAAAGCATTGCAATATTCGCTCATTTTATTCGAAATTGAAAGATGTTTTTATTGAAACTTTTTTATGAGAAAGTTGTTGATATTTATCAGATACGTGACAAATAAAGTTTGTAGATATTTGATAAATAAAGTTTGTTATGTAATATGAATTGTATTAAAGTAGTTCCATAAGTTGTTACATAGTTTAGGGGTGTGTTTTATATATTTTTTTTTATTAAATTTATATTTAAACAAACTTTAGAGTAATTTTTAAAGTTATTATATAGTTTAACGGCGTGTTTTAAAATTCTTCTTATTTTGGAAAAAAAACATTTATTTGTACAAATAAAGTTCAACATTTTTATAAAAGCGTATTCAAGTCAAAAGTATTACTATATTTAGCTTAGTGTGTTCGAAATTTACAGACGTTTTCATCATAATTTTTTTAAAAGAAATCGATAGATATTTGATAAACAAAGTTTGTTTTTATATAAAAAACTATAAATAGATTCACGTACAAGGTAGTGTTCGGGGGTGTTTTGAATTTTTTTTTTACTTTTTCGCCAAACAACGTCGTCCCCGACGACAACTGTATATCTTTACTACTTATAAAGGGTGCATATCATTTCTTGAATTCTTGAATTCCTTAAAACTTAAAACTTAAAATTTAACGAACCTTAACTAATTATCATTTATTAATCTAATTAAACAACTTACATTCAAACCACTTAAACATATTCATTACTATACTGCAATAAATCACAATATGATAACGCCAATATTTCTCAAGGGAAAATTAACTTTTTGTCCGTTAGTGAATATGTTCAAAATTTTCAAGTAATGCAACAGTAATTGTAATTACGCAAGCGCTCCAAATCAACAGGACGACCATGATTAAAGGTCACACCATAATCAAAAATATGAAAGTATAATTATTTGCAGTTATATATCGTCACTTTGCGCGAATATTCTTCTAGTATATACAATGACCATTAACAGATGCTTTTTGAAAGTTTCAATTTTAGAGTTAAAGCTTAATGTTTTACATCTATAATTTCTTTTAACTAATATGAAATTTAATAATTTCCCTTTATACATCACCATCACCTGTATATTATACATTCATCATACGTCATATTTTTTATTGTGTAGTTTGTAAAAATAGAAAATGAGTGACTCGATTAAGATTAATGTCACTGTTAAAAAAACTACTAGCTAAGATAAGAATCCATTAGGGGTTTTGATTTTAAAACATTATATGACGATGTATGTAGTAAAAATAAATGTTAAACGAATCATGTAACCACAATATAACAACTATAATTATTTTCGGTTAAATTTCGCCGCTATGCATTTAACACTGCCTCATACATATAAAAGAAAACGTTTTACTTGAAAACTCTTAAAATGAGAAATGTACATTTGCTAATTTACCCTTAATCACTTAATATCATCCTCGTTTACTTTCAAATTAATATCTAAAGATACTTAATTAATTAATTAATTCTTATATTTGTCTAATTCATCATTGATACAATGACTTATTTAGAGAAAAGTTAAATGTAGATTCAATATTTTTAAAGATTCAATGAATCAATCTTTGTCATCCATTTTTTTTATCAAAAACAAAAAATTTCACCTTTAAAAAATATATATATATATCTCGAGTTAATCGTTACGCAAAACGAATCATATCATCGCGACAAAATTAAATCATCTTTCATAGGCAAGATTTCTGATATACTTTCAACGATTTTTTTCGATTTTTCACTACATCCGGAAAAATCACGCGATTTGTCAGCACGTAATGAAAAAAAAAAGCGAAAAAAGGTCGAAAGTATAACGACGTATCATCTATCGAAAGATAAAAAATACACGTCGCGAATGGTGTATTTTTTTCATTCGACGATTCTGGTTTGCAAAATATTTTATTTTTAAAAGCGGTGGAAAGTGGTTGGCTTTTTTTTTATGAAAATATGAGTCTTATTATTGGTTCATTTGATCTTTAAATAATTTTGTTATACATCGATCTCAACTGACTTATTTATTGATTGATTTTATTAACTCTTGACGTCTCAATCATTATGTAACTTATAATAATCTTCAACTGCTTTTCTCTTATGTTATCCTTTTAAAAACATATTCTTTTAATGCAAATAATATATATATAATATTTGCTAATTGATATTGTGACAATATGAGTTTGGTTACGGTGAAAAATGTTTTAAGATAAAAAGTGTAATAAATATAAGATTGTTGGGTGATATTTGAGTAAATAAAAAAACAATGAATCGCAAATTCGCAATTAAAATAATATTGCGCTATACAAATAAATAATGAAAGAAAAACACATAGTTTAAACCAGATCAACGCAATTAGGTTTTGTCGAACACCATACATCAACGCCGCTATACGCGGCTAATCACCTATTGTTTGATATAGGCATATAGCTGGTTGGGCACTCTTATACTTAAATAACCAACTCAATATACATGATTAATCACTCACGCAAATGCAACTAATTATGAGCTTTGCATCAACAAAATAAAATTATCAAGTTGCATAGTAGTAAGATTTAGGCATATCTGGGATATCTTGAACCCCTCACGTGTGCAATATTTCTCAAGTGAAAATCCGAAAGCGGATAGAAAAGATTTGGGTACAGTGTATAAGATTGATTGGAGATTTTTGATATCTACGGTCCCCACTATGGGCGATCTAAACTCGCACCCCATTTTTCCTTCCCTCGCACCTCACACTGCGCTAATCGTTGGCCCCAATCATCGCCCAACGACGATTCTTCTTTTTTTTTTTTTTTTTTTTTTTTTTATTTATGTATTGTTTTTATTTAATCACAGAATGCTTAGGATACGACGTAGTGATATTAAGAAACGTTTGTTGTTGTCTTGTTTAACGCTTTAATGTCAATGTTTTAACGTAAAACTCTACACAAATAAATATACTCTACATATAAAACATTACACAAATAAATACACACAGTATATATTAAAACACTACACTACACAAATAAATACACACAGCATCTGGCCAAAAGAATTTGTATAATTATTCATAACATAAATCAGTAATAATCGTCTATACATGTTTTGTCATTTACAATATAAATCAGTAATCGTCTATACATGTTTTGTCATTTACAATATAAATCAATAATTGTTTTCTATGTCGCTCTATACATCCTCTGCCGTTGAGTAAACATATGTGCCCATCCCGCAGCTTCTTCATTTCTGTACCATCTCCATTGCGGGTGATTATACGGGAGTGGTGAGTTTTCATCAAGAACCGCAAGAAGAAAGTGAGCACCCAGGTCTTGCCCCACACGAAGAATCACAAGGGGGGTCAATGTTGGTGTTGTATCTGGACCATTTCTCAACGGAAGACACACAATAGATTGTGAATTGGCTATATTTACAATAGGACGGTTAAGAGCTGTAGCAATAACCACGCCCGTCTCTGGCATAGTCATCCAGTAACCGTTGGGTGCTGGACCTTCAAACCAATCCATCGTGTTACGAACATTTTGAAAAGAATCCCCCCACAATCGCCTGTAAAGTTCCTCGTGAGTGTCTACCTCTTCCCCGCAATAGCTCGCATCATGGGCCACATTCGTCCTCGATGACCAAAACCTACTAAGAAGAGCTCGATAGCCACAATTTCCATCACCGCCACGTTAAAGATCCCTAGGATCCGGTGTCGGAAAAGAGCCGGAATTTGAGCCATAAAATATTCGCTAATGTCATCTCGAACGCATAAGTGGTGTCTTAAGTTGCCCTCGCTAATGTCATCGCTAGCTTCTTCATTGAAGTCGGGACGCTAAGGCCCTCCCACATAAGAACCGTGTCTCGCGGGTTCTTCATTTAAGTCTCGTGGCGTTTTAGGTTTTATGTAGCCTGCGGTGCCTTGTGGGGGTTCTTCGCTCAAACCGGATCTTTGTTTAGACTTGGATTTGTTGTCCTTTGCTTTCGGACGTCCACGATTATCGCTTTTGTAAATGGGTTCTGACTTCGTGTCATATAATGGGAGATCGAAGGTTTTGGTATTCTTGATGTTGGGTTGATGTTGTTGTTGGTATTCTTGATGTTGGGTTGATGTTGTTGGTATTCCCGATGTTGGGTTGATGTTGTTGTTGGTATTCTTGATGTTTGGTTGATGTTGTTGTTGGTATTCTCGGGCTGTTTAATATCTTTTGGTTTGAATTTTTTAAGATCCGGTTTAAAAAATTCGAGATACTGGCGATGATGATAAAAAACTTTTTGTTGATTTGCAAACAAAATGATTTGGCATGGCATAATCGAATAGACGATAAAACGAGTTTTGAACCTTCAAATTTGTACCAAATGATAAAACGATATAATCGAGCCTATTAAAACCTCGATATGTCTTTTTGTTGTTTTTATAAATTTTGCAATCTTGTAAAAAGTTAGTACTTTATTCAAGAATAGTGTCTTTACTTGTAAAAAAAAAAAAAAAAAAAAAAAAAACTTGTATGAAAAATGGTGTGAAAGTGACAAAAAAACAATTTTTTAATTATTGACATTGAAACCAATGTCCCAACGATTGGGAGAGAGAAAACCTCAACACCCCATAAAATTTTTTTAGGGGGTGCAATGATAGTAGGACCATTTCTTATGTTTGTTGGGTCAAATTAAGGGTGCTTTGATGATTGGTCTAACGTTATATTAAAAAAAGGAGAAAAATACAAATATAGTATAAAATCTTGCATAAGTGACATCAAGTCTTTATTACGGTCATTTTTTAACCTAATTCCCTAAATGATCATGCGCAACCACGCATCTACGCAACTCAACTAAAATTGCGCCACTTGTCCATTTACAAAGACCCACATTAAATTATATCATCAGCAGAATCGACGGTCGATTGATCGATCTTTATTGGAAGTTAACAAAATCTTACTTTTAATATTCTTTCATTTTTGTTACCTTCCAATAAAGTATCGATCAAGTCGACCGTCGATCAAGAAACCACGATTCATGCAATTATGGAAGTTAATGTGGGCTTTGTAAATGGACAAGTGACTTAATTTTAAAGCGGAATATGAGACGTTACTATGATTACCATTTAAGGAATTAGATTGTAAAATGACCATGACAGTGACGATGCAAGATTTCAGACTATTTTTTTTACTTTTCTTAAAAAATATAGTGACATATATTTTGTTTTTAAGATATGTGTACATCTTTTATTCATAACATATAATCTATCATCAATACTACTTATAATGAAAAGAAGACACTTCTTTCATATTTATTAATTTAAGACCACCATAAATAGAATTTTAAGCAAATACTACTTTATAAGCATTATTTACAAGTATCTAAAAGATACATAAAATTCCAAGGACACTACTCATATAATACAATTAATACACAATTAAAAACACCCCTTCATCCAAAAATACAACTTTTTAACCACAAAGTACAATATAATTAAGCTTCCACACATGAATAAACTAAAAATAGATTTTTTAAGCAAATACAAGTAAATAAACATAATTTACAAATATTTAAAGCACAAATAAAACTAAAAAACAATATTCAACACATACAATTAATACACTATTAAAAACACTCTTCACCAAAATATACAATTATTTAACCATAATATACAATCTAATTAAGATTCCAAAACATAAATATGAAATCCAGCAGTCCAAAACAAAATAACATTTGTTCGCCGAAAAATTTAGCCATTGCAGACACGTCGTGCGATCGCGGATACCCGCTAGTTAATATATAAAGTGTTTAGGACATTCTAAATAAAGTGTTAAAATTTTTAAGACAAAAATATTTATAATAAAATTAACCCGCTAAACTTGTAACCAAAAGTACAATTCATATAACACTTGATACAAAATAATAATGCATAAATCATCTAACTTATTACATTTGTGTATATTAATGTCATAATTAATGATATCATAAAAATACTCTCACTCAAAAGTTTGTTACAAACCAATAATGCATAAATCATCTAATTTTTCTTTGTCATTAAAACACTCACTAAATGAAATTTACAAATCATTAATAAGATAATTAAAATACTACATCACTCAAAAGTATAATTAATATATCAAATGGTACAAGACAATAATGCATAAATCATTTTATCATTTACATCTTTCAAACACTCACTAAATGAATTTTACAATTCATTAATGATATTATTAAAATACTATTCACTTAAAAGTACACTTAATATTTCACATGGTACAACAATAGCGCATAAATCATCTTATTTTTTATTTCTTTTTAAAACAACCGCTAAATAAAATTTATAAATCATTAAGTGAATCATAAGTAACTAATCTTTTATGGAGTCGACTATCGACACTACATTTTTCGACCATGCAACGGACCACCATTTACCACCACAACTTAGCAATATAGAGTAGAGTAAATTGCAAAATCGTCCTTGTGGTTTGGCCAATTGCATGTTTCATCCTTGTGGTTCATTAAATGCAAAATCGTCCTTATTTTGCAATTGTTTAGAATCATTTTAGTCATTCTAAAGGCAAAAATCGTCCGTGTGGTTTCTAAAAAGTTAGTGCCGAATGACCAAAATGATTCCAAACAGTGCAAAATAAAGACGATTTTTGCACTTAATGAACCACAAGGACGAAATGTGCAATTTGACCAAACCACAAGGACGAATTTTGCAATTTATTTTATAGAGTATTTTAAAACACCATTTATTTTAAATGATATATAATATTACACGTCCTAAACGACTAGCAATATCGTCGTTGCATTATGATGCATGTCGCTATTTTTAAAGCAATGTTGTGCGGTAAAGTAATTCCATTAAGTTAACGCCATGTGTTAAGTTAGCATCATGAAAACATATAATCGCATAGGCACCTTGCTAAAAAGCTTTATTATGTTACTAAGCGTAAATAAGAAAGCAAACTAATTTTCAATTAATAACCTTTGTGTTGGACATTCCTTTTTCTTTCTTTAAAAGAAATGCATTGAAAAACCTTGCTATCGCCAAAAATATAGTCACACGAGTACTGCGCCGCAATCGCGAGTCGCGACTAGTCATCAAAGATATGTTAAAGATGTGTTGCTTTGATCATCCCGTAACTTGATATGTGGTCTAGCGGTAATGAGAGTGTTGCGGTGAAACTCACGTGTGATTTTGTTGAGATCTTTGAAAAGGTCATTTATACATAAATGAACAATAAGTTTGTGCAACTTATATGATATGAGCATAGTTTAAGTCTCTCAGGCTATCTCCAATCACGTATTTTAAATATAGAAGAGATAAAAGCATCTTTCAACAACATTCATCCTCCGAAAGTTATTTCTCTTAATCATGTGCTTCAAAGATGACGTTGAAGCAGCAGTTTAATTTTGTAACCCATAACAAGGGTAAAACCTTCAAAGAATAAAACTCAAACAAGAGCAAAGTTTATAAAATAAAATTTTATAAATGACCAAAGTGCATTACAATGATAATGATCATTCATATATTCTGAGGATGTAAAACAAGTAGAAAAAGTAATTTAATTAAAGTAAAACCGACTTAAATAATAAAAGGAAAGTTCAAGATTAAATGATTTACGACGTAAACAAGAAACCCTTATTACGACACTTAAAACCGGTTATTAAATCCTAGTAGAAGTTTCTATCACAGAACGAGTTTTAAAGTGTTACGCCAGAGAAAATAAAGTTTGTGGTTCTTGGTCTCGAATCTTGTTCCCATTATTCCCGCCTCACTTAAAAATAATCGACTCTCGAGTTCTCACTATCAATAGCTTCATCCACCTTAAATATCTTCTCAAGACAAACCTTAACTTTGGTAGATTTGCACTTCACGTCAACTAGAGAACATTAATCTTGTCTAACACGCCTACCACACTCCCAATGATCAACTCATGACCCCAAATGTTTGGTTATGTTCCCCTTATTAACAATCACCAAATCTTCAATTGAAAAAAAATAGTTTCTTTGTTCCTCATTGAATATTTTATTGGTTTCTTCAATCCAAATTTCATAATCAACCCACAATCAAAATAACTAACTTTGTACCTTTAATAACTTCGGATTGTGTAATAAGGAATGAAGGACTTGGAGTTGGTTCACCAGAGAAGTCTAATGCTCCCGCGTCACCCAAATGGAGCAGATATATGATCAAGAGTAAAAGAGTTGGAGTTGGTTCACCAAAACAGCCTTAAGTTAGATAGTTTGGTGTTTTAAACTTATAGTGGGATATTTGAACATGTTTAAGACTTATTTATGTTTGTATGTGGATGTTAAACTTTGGTAACTATGTTAGCCAATTGCAATTTTCAAGTCATTGCAACTTGTTGCAACGCCAATATGCAATTAAAGGCTTTTATCAGCTTAAGTGTACATGTTTAGGTCATTTTATTTGTTTCAATTACTTGCATCTACATTATGTGTATGAAAATTGCAACTTTTTATCGCTTTATTATGCAAAAGGTAAAGTTAACCCATCGACCAAATGGTCAACTACAACTTTTAACTAAAACAAAATCAACAAGCTAAAAAGTTCTATTAAGTTGGCTTTTAATATGCAAAACATTTGTTTATAAGTTTAGTATGTAAAAAGGTCAAACTTAACCTCTCGACCAAATAGTCAACTACTAGTTTTTATTCAAAATAAAGTCAACAACCTAAAATAGTTTCATCAACAAATAAAAACTAACAATCGAACTAAAGAAATGGTAGCATTAAACGAATATTTCATTACCACAAAAATTATACCGTTCATCAACTACATCAGATTACCAAAAAAAAAGGTCAAAACCCATCACCTAACATCTTCCCTACTTCGATAACTTGTCTTGATTCACTTGAAAATACGAAAATTGCAAAAGCAATAAAATAATAATAATTAAAAAAAAACTTAAGATCAAGTATTTTTTTTTTTCATTTTAGCAACTTCAAGTTTTGTTTCTCTAATGTAGCTTCCATAGGATTCCTTGCCCTTAATATACCGGGAATGATATTAATCGATCTTGCACACATTGGCATATCATGCCAATCAACAAACTCACGTTAGATCCTCGTAAACAAAAACAAACAATAATATATATTCTAATGTGTCAAAGTCTATTATACACTAAAATGAAAATTAAAATCTAATCTTGGATTTGGACAACCATAGAACTTACGTCCAGGATTTTGATTTGTCCATGATGTCCGAATTACAGCTTGTTTTTCATACCAACACGCCACCATTTTTTTGTGTTCTTAAATTTGGAGGAAGAAATAAAAAAGATGAAGAGAAGGAGTGATGGAAAGAAGTGAGTGGGAAAAGAGTGTGGAGTACTCATTGGTAATCGAGATATGTAAATGTATTGGGATATGTAAAAAAATTAAAAACACGCGTGAAGAAAGTAAAATGACAACAATGCTCAAAAGAGAGTACAAAATGACAAAAAGTGCTTAGACAAACTTACTCTCGTGTGAGTTGTACATGACTTGGAAGATAATGAGGAAATGTAACGACGTTAGCGATTTTGGACCATCCGTAAGTTTTTTCAAATTTCGGACTAGCTATATGAATTTTCGTGATTTTGGACTAATCACAACCGCCAAACCACGTGAACTAATGGTATATTTTACTCAAAAATCTAATAGAGTTGAAAGGACTTTTTGACATTTACCGGACTAAATTATCGCTCATAATCGGTAGATTTAGTGAGTAACGTAGTATATATATTATACTAACTTATAAACCCGTGGATTCATGAGTTTTTTAAATAAATTATTCATTAAGAAGTTGAGTGTGTGAATAAAATAATAAACAACAACGAATGTAAACATGTTCCATTAAAGAAATAATAAATAATAAGCCAACGGTTCTATAAACAATTGTGTTTGTAACTATTAATATAATAAACGTCCATGCATCATCGTCTCTGAATTTGATGTTCTTCACAAAAAAATGTATGTAGTGAACTTGAATGAAATGATAAGCCAATATCCATTCCGTGAGCACTTAATAAGTTTAAAAAAATATTAAAAGTGTAAATAAAAGGAGTTTGTGATTTATAATACATGTAAATTTAAGAAAAAGTAGGAGAAATAATGGACATAAACAAAGAATATAGGCCAAAAAGGCTATGTTGGAGGTAACATATCTGCCAACAGCAGCGATCATATACCCATCAAAATATTATAGTGTGAAAAAGCCGTTGCATCCAATTTTGATGATAGATCTAAAAAAACTCACTTCACCATCCACACATGTATTTGACGAAAGAACATAATAGGCACTCATAAACCTTAACAAACACACATCTTTCATTGACAGAATGACAGTAACAAAAGAACGTGATCATCTTTCATTGACAGTAAGAAAATCCGCCAACACATTTGAGTATCGTAAAAGGGACTATCTAATGGGGCACCCTATTTTCTACTTCTCAAGCACCCCATGTAGGGTGGGTCCCGTCCGTCTGATGTACTTTGTACCTTTTTATTTATTTTTATTTTTTATTTTATTTTTATTTTTAGTGTTTAATTTGTGTAGTATATTTAATTTGTGTAGTGTTTTATATGTATAGTGTATTTATTTGTGTAGTGTTTTTATATGTAGAGTATATTTATTTGTGTAGTTTTTACGTTATGTTTTTTTATTGTGTATTTGTTTCCATTTAATTAAACAATAACAATAAAACATTAAACATTAAAATATTAAACAAGTACAACAACAAATGCTACTTATTACAACGAAATCTACTCCATATGAAGATTATTAATGTCATCTATAAGGTCATATAACATTCCACTCGACCGACATGCGTGATCAACGAGATTTCTTGCTAATTCCAATGATGCCTCCAAATCGTCTTTATTCTTGCCTTCAACATATTGTTTTGAGACAATAACATATGGTTTCTTGTTTCAAGCATGTTGATCGTGTTATCTTTAGTTTCGCAGTTTGAGCATTGCGTTGAAGAAGAGCCTTGACTAAAGTACTTTTGTTGAAATACATCCTTCCACATAAAGTATCGATGTAAAACCTGAATTTCTAAAATTCACAAAAAGACCAAAATACCCCTATGATCAAAAGTATGAATAATTAATTTAAAGAATACCAAACAAGCTATGTAAATTCGTAAAATTAATAAGAAATATCACATATGATCCAAATAAATTTTAAAGACTTTGTAAAGATTATTTTTATAGTTTATAATTTTATAAAATCGGTTTTGTGTTTTATAAATAGCCAAGAATGTATTTATTAAGTTTTATAAAGGAATAAAATTAATAAAAGCCCAATACAAATTTATAAATTAAGATCCCATTTATTATAAGTCCATTATAATATTAAGCCCACAAGAAAATTAGTAAATCATATATATACACATTATACGGTTTATTCTAATCCCTAATAACCGATTATACTAAAACCGACTCTAAAACCCTAAATAATTCGACATTCGTTTTTCAAGGCTTAGAGCTATTTTTCTTGGACGAGTTTGAAGGTAAAGAAGGTGTTAAAAATCTGGTTCGAGGTTCTAAGGTGCTGGATCAATCGTGGTGATTTTTCTTGGTCGATTAGGGTTTCGCCGAATAGAGTTTTGGTTTCTTTTGTTCTAGCGTTCGATTCTCATCAAGGGTATGTTTCCCATATTATTTTCAGTCCTACAAATTATATAGAACCTGTAAAAATTATTCATGCATATTTAACAAGTCGTATGGAATTGTTTTAAATTAAAACCCTAAAAGCGTATAAACTAGAGAACGAGCATATAATAATTTTGGGGCCATGATCTAAATTTTTCGAAGCTCTTATATGTTATCGACTGAATAAAATACATATTCATGAATTGAAGCTTGTGTGATTTGTTAAGGGTTTGTTTTGTTCGATCGATATGAAAAAGGAAAGAAAATAAAAGGGACGATTAGGGTTTATAAGAATTAGGGTTTGCTTGTTATAATTAAGGGTAATTAATGCGTAGTAATAATGAACTAATGATGGGTTAAACCTAGGTTTAGGGTTTGTACTTGAATTATGCATCAAATCGGTTTTAAATAAAAGTTTTGGGTTGGTTTTGTAAATTATGAAACTTAAAGGTTATTTCGTAAATAGTAAAATAAAGGTACTAAACGTATAAAATAAGTGTGAGGGTTAAACGTGTAATTTTGGATATTTAGAGGCCATTCAAATTGTTATTAAATTAAAAGGGTATGTTTTGTAAATTCTAAAACCTTTGGGCTAAAATGGTAAAATCTGATAATATAAGGTTAGATCGTAAAATTAAAGATGTTAAAGGTGTAATATGTAATTCTGAGTAATTATGGGTTCGACAAGTGTGAGTTGATTGTGTAGAGGCATTCATGAGTTTTGAGATAACTTCGCTTGTTTTTCATATACGTTCTAGGTCAAGGTGGAAGTCATTAAAAGAGGTAACATGTGAATTAAATGCGTATTAAATGATATTAAAAGTATGGGAAATCTTGGAACCTAAATAGGAAATTGATTAGGGTTAAAAGCTAAGTGTGCAAATTAGTTATTTCATGAGAATGGTAAGTCTCGAGTCGTTAGTAACCATTGATTAAGAGTAAATGAGCTAGTACTAATGGTGTCGTGAACATCGTGAGTTATAATAAATTAAATTAGAATATGCATGGTCTCATTAAGTTGCATTCGAACAATGTTACGTGTGAGTTTTGGTTAATCATGTAAGTTATAATGGCTTGTGTAAACTATTTTGAAAGAGAGTCCTAAAATCCGTTCTTGACATTTGTAAACCCTATACTTTGAAAAATGATCATATAAGTCCTCAAATAAGATAATTATCATATTAAACCCATAAGTTACCGTTTGTCATTTGCAACCCCTAAGTTTGGCTAATTAATGATTAATACTCTAAAATGTTGGAATTCGTCATCACAAAAAAAATGAGAATATTTCGACAACTCTAAAAGTATTAATGCGATGAATCCGTTATAACATTAATGATGCTAATAAGTATTAAATAAATCATAATCCGTGTAGATTCGTTGAAGGAGACGCGACGTTACATCTTCGTATTCCTACATTCGTTTGCTTTCCTCTCATTTGCTTTAAGGTCAGATATTCGACCTTTTCAAGAAGGTTCCTTATGATGTTCTTTTCGTTAGCTTTCCTATTTTACTTATTAGGTTTCCGATGCCATTGCTATGAACCCTTTCACGATTGTTTGACTGTTGCTTATCTAAACTTATGTTTTATTGAACCATGCGATATCGATTTGAACTTTATGTTAGGAAAACTTTGATATGCATAGTTGTTGAACCTTGTTATATTTGAATATGAACCTTATGATATGAGTTATCGATATGTTATTTGTTGAACCTTGTGTTTGATTAAGACTGTGTCATAATTGAAATTTTGTTTGACCTAAGTTAGTTTGACACCGAGCCAAATATTAACTAGTCATGGGGTTCCATATACGTGTCGATGATGCACCTCGACATGACTCTAGGCGATGAGTGAAGTTCGCCACGTCCCTTATCTCGTTATTTAGTATGAGCTCAAGTTATATTTTATGACCAATATATGTTTGTGGGGCGTATGGATGCATCCTAGATCCGATCTGTTATCCGATATGATTTATCTAGGTGAATGATGTCGTAATACGTCTGGCGTCTTCATAAGACTCGGGAGCTAGCTACTCCGACTTATTTTGAGATTGTTTCTATATTGTTATGATGTTTTGATATGATATGTTCGGGCTCGTGGTAGTTAACTAGATCTTTATCTGTTATTTCTATGTTAAGTATTCGATTATGTTTGGTATGTTCAAGTGTTAATAATTATGTGCTCGGCTTATTATATGCTATTTTATGTGGTTATGCTTTCAGATGTTTATGAGACTATCGTGCGCTATGCTAGGATATGATTATTATGTTGAAACATGATTCGCATGTCGTCATCCGATATTATGTTAGTTTATCGTTATGTGAATTCGTTGATCCGTGAGATGAATGTGTTAGTGTGAAAGTGGGTATTTTGTAAGTTTAGTATGCATAATTTGTTCAGTTATTGTTGTGAACTTTACTTATACGTTAGGATATCTATCTGTTTATGATTTGGTCTGCCATGATTTGATTGCTATTTCCGCTGCTGCAATATCGAATTAAGTGTGTTTAATGTTGATTAATTGATTTGTATGAATGCCATGTTTATTTGCTGGTAACTGTTTCCGTTAGTCATTAGACTCTTTGTTTGGCTTATAAGTAATCTGTTATTCTTGATATGTTGAGTGTTTGGTTGTTACGATGTGTTTGTGTTTGTGTCCTTAATGTGCTATGAGATGTTTAAATTGTTATGTGGTTGTTTGGATTTCTTTATATTTGTGCTTCGCAGAATCCTAAAAGATCCTCATAATCATTTCATTTTGATTTCGTTATTTGTATATTTGTTTTGTTTAGTTTTGTTTTGTTATATCATTCACTTTGGGCTTTGTAAGCTCACCGCATTTCTTTTCTGCGGCGGTATTAAGCATTCAAGATGAGCTTATGGGATAGCCGATCCGGGTTGAGAGTAGAGACAAGAGCAAGATTTGAGGATAGGGATCTTAGATTTATTTTGAATATTACGTTATTTATATTATCTTTTGTAAGTTTTGTAAAGGCTTCCGTTTTTTATAGTATTTAAAGTTCGATATGAAACCGATTGTGATATCTTTACCCTTGTCTGTCGGGTGTTACAATCGACACCCATAGTATTCATCCACGGTGTTACATGGTGAAACAATTATAAGAAATGTATTCTTAACAAACAAGTTATTGATATATTTACGTAAATAAGCAAACGTATAATTATTTACCTTTGATAAAGGACATGCATAATACTTCTGACCACAACTTTTGGGGTTTTGGGATGTTCTTTCAATTATAAGTCCCCGTCCACAACGACACAAGAAAGGATTTTTTTTGTTGCATCTGGTCAAAAGAATTTGTATAATTATTTACAACATAAATCAGTAATATCATGGTTCACAAAATTACAAGCTTGAATACATAAATAACCAATCTTGTTATAGATTAATACTTGATACATGGTTCACAAAATCACAATATAACTAGAAACTAAGATCAATCACGCCCGAGGCGTAGTCGCTTCAATGATGTTGCCATCGTCCCACACGAAACTCTAACTCGAAATGCGTCTCCTCAATCCGGCAATCTCTAGCTCGTACTCGTCAAAGCGAGATGGTCAGTAATAAAAGATGAGGAAGAACAGGAGGACGGTGTATAAAATTCTCCTCATCTGCGGTGGAGATATAGGCGAGAGGGAGGCACATAAGATGGAGAAGAAGGCATAATCTGGACTCTCAACATGAGAGGTGTGTTCGACACATCAATGTCCCTCCACCGAATGTCATCCGATTCTGTAACAAAGATGAGGAAGAACCAAGCAGAGCGTAAATCAGAATAAAAGATGAGGAATCGTTACTATAAATCGAATCGTTTACTATAAATCAAGAATCCGAATCGTCTATACATGTTTTGTCGTTTACAATATAAATCAAGAACTGCCTATACATGTTTTGTCGCTTACAATATAAATCGAATCGTTTTCTATAAATCGAATCGTTTGCAACATATGTCTATACTACGTCCTTCTAAACATGCTTTGTCGTCAAAGAACAGAGTTGCCCATCTCGCGCCACGCCATGTCCGAACGCCTCCATTAATGGGTGAGTATACGGGAGTAGTGAGTTTTCATCCGTAACCGCATGAGCGAGTGGCGGCTGGTCTTCCCCACATGAAGAATCACAACGGGGACAATATTTGTGCTTGTCTCGGACCGGACCTAAGAGTTGTAGCAATAGCCGCTCCCGTGTTTGGCATAATCATCCAAGAATCGTGGGGTGCAAATCGATTCAAACCAATCTAGCGAGTTCGAAATATGTAAACCAAGTCCCCACATTTCCATGTAAAGTTCCGGTGATCGTCTACCTCTTCCCGAATCGCACTGCGGTTTGAGAATCTGTTTACTTTCTTGTGAACTTTTGCAGTTTTGGAATCCTACTTACCACTTGCACATTGAAAAGTGTAAACGTGAAATTTTTTGAACTTGTGAGGCTTGTGCAGTTTGAGAATCCTATGACTTGTGCAGTTTTGGACTTATGAAACTTGTGCAGTTTTGAACTTGTGAGGCTTGTGCAGTTTGAGAATCCTGTGAATTTGTGACTTGTGCAGTTGTGATTTGTGCATTTTTGAACTTGTGACACTTGTGAGGCAATGATGATTCACAAACCGAATGGACGGTAAAGTGAGATTTTTATCTCACTTTGCAACCTTCAATTGAGCCTTAAAATTTTTCGAGGCGATGATGATAACCAAACCGATGGACGGTAAAGTGAGATAAAATCTCACTTTGCAACCTTCGAATCTAAACCTAAAAATTTTCCGACTACGCTTTTTTTAAAAAGTTATAAACCGAAAACTAAAAGTTATAAAACTAAAAAAACTTGTAAAAAGATATAAAACTTGTAAAAAAGTTGTAAAACTAAAAACAACTTGTAAACAAACATTTATAAAACTAAAAGTTATAAAAATTTATAAACCGCCACAATGACTCAAACACCCAAAAACATAAACCTTTTAAGACTTTGACGTAAATCGAAAAACATTCTCCTCTTCACCCCAATCGCCACATTGACCCAAGCACCCCAAAAAGTACAAACACCCCTATGAGGTGCTCATTAGCATGACCCATCGGAAAACATGAGCTACCCATGTTTGCACCAAGTTAGATGCCACAAGTTAGGATTTTAAATCAATTTAAGGGTGTTTGGGTAAAAATCACGTTCAGATAAATGATGTTTGCAGAAACCACGCTTTCAAAAAGTAAGTCTCTACCTCCAATTTCAAAACCACGCGTTTTGAAATTAACGATAATCACGTTTGCATCCAAACACAAAACATTATTATTCACTTTTTAAAACGTGATAATCAAATAATCGCGTTTTGAAGGGTTGCAAACACCCTTAGTAGTACTTTGTTCAGAGATGATCCGCACCGATGACAAGCCGGCCATTCATGAACCATAACCAACAAGTACAAAACCACACCCCTAAAAGGCTATAACTATTATAAAATCATAAACACCACTCTTTTCATCCGACATCACGTATTCTCCATTTTCAAACATCTTGAGGATTGGGCATGTGCACGTCTATGCATAAAAGTGTTTTGATTTATATTTGCAAACTTGTTCAAAGAAACTTATGTTTGAAAAAAATATGAGTTAGGAGTTCAGTTTAATATAGATCTCACATTCTTTAAAACTCAATAAACCAATCTACCATCCATTGTTTCATAAAACTTTAAAAATAAATAAATAAATAAATCCACATTTTTTGAAAATAAAATATATTATAAATGGTAAATCGTTAAATGACAAAAATATACAATCGCGACGATAATCTTTTTTATCTTTCAGTAGACGGACACTTTGATACAATTTCAATGAACTTTCATTTTTAGTGTTAAAATTTGCGTTTGAAAAAATCACTTGTAATTTGTATGTTAGAAACCACATGTGATTTCATAAATCACATGAGATATTTTCGACGCAAATTAGTGTCCTTTTATAAAAAGATGATTTAATTCTTATCGCGATTGAATAATTCTTTAACGTAACGATTAACGGTTTATGAGATAATTAATCATTTTAAAATGATGAAAAAGAGTTTTTGTTTTGATAAATAAATGTATGGCGAATTAGGGTGAAAACGAGTCGAGCCGAGTCGAGGCGCTGTCGAGCTCGAGCTCGGCTCGCTTATATATAAAAAGCTCGAGCTCGTTTTGAGCCTAACATTTGAGCTCGAGCTCGGCTCGGCTCGACTAATTTATATGATGTGTAAAGTTTAAATGGAGCTCACTGCTAACACGCCGATCGAGGCTGTTATAATGTTATACATATAGAAAATATATATACATATATATTTTAGGGCTCGTTTATCTTCATGAGCCTAAACGAGCTTTTTATTAGCTAGAGCTCGAGCTCGTTTATTAAATGAGCCCAAACTTAAGCTCGAGTTCGTTTAGGCTCATTGCTCGTTCTTTTTATCGATCCGATCTCGAACTTTTCACGAATGATTCATTGCTTTCACTACCATAATTGATTCATTGGGTTCTTAGAGAATTTGATGTTTACTTTTAACTTTTCTCTTTGAGTTAATTACAAATGTGTCTATGTAGTTTGCACGCATTCACATAATTCGTCATTCTTTTTAAGTAAAAAGGCAGTTTCAGTAATTAACAAACATTGCTTATTTCATCGTTTTTGACAAACGATAGTTAGTTGTGTCCCGTTAAATAGTTTCATGTGAGGTTACTTTTGTCATTTTTTCACTATCACGTACCGGGAAAAGGCGAAAGTTTCCCTGTTTGTAAACCACAAGAATGGATTTTTAATACTTAACTTTATTATTGATTGGTAGGTAAGAGATGAGAATGACGAAAGTGTCAAGCGTGAAACACACTTGAAATTAAAGAGACAACTCATCATCTTTAGTTAAAAGAATGAAACGTGCAAGCATTGTCAACCACAAAAACAGTCGAGGGGCATACCTTGAGGAAAGGAACCAAAAATGCGAGTGTATATAAATCACAATAGACGAAGTTTGTGATTATATAAAGGAAAAACTATATTCTTTACGGAAACCATAAACCTTTATTATTATTTTGTTTATAACATATAAGTTATATTATTTTCATTCAGTTTAAATCGTGTATAATTTTTAAAATTTTAAACTTTTATTATTTTTCGCTTATAACCTATAAACGTTTTTTATCATCGCTGTTATATCGCTATAAAAATCTTGTTGATGCACGCAGTCTGCTCAAGATTATAAGAGTGACATCCTATACTAACTTCTTTGTCAATATAATATACCTACTACTCTTTTCGTTTCAAATTTATCAGATCTATATTTACGTAAATGCACGATATTTTATGTGTGTTTCTGTTTTCTACCGGTAGTCCTTGTTCCCCATTCTTGAAATAAAAGAAATACGAAGAGAAGAGATAAAATGAACAGAAAAAAAGATGAGGGAAATGCAACTTGATTTTGTAAACCGTGTTCTCGAGTTAAGAAAGGAAAGAAAAGAAAATTGATGATCTAAAATGTACGGCATTAAATTACGTTACTACTATGGGCAAAAATAAGTAAATATTTGATACGACGTCTAAAAAAGTACATACGTGTAGTACACATCTTTCCAAACATGAAGTGTCGAAACGAGTATATGAATAGTTAAAGAGCGTTATATGTAAATGCAATAATGCATGAATTAAATACTTGCTTGATGACTATCCTTAAAATTAGGAAGTTAAAATATATCATTAACATAAAAAAAAGATATACATACCATAGTGGCACAGTGGCCATTCTTTTAGGGCTATATATATTTCCTCTTGTTTCTTTAAACCCTTTGACTCATAGAATTCATATCAGAAAAAAAAAAAAAAAAAAAAAACACATGTCAGGGGTTTCTGAAGGTGAAGAAATAGTGACACTCAAATTACTGATGAAAAAGATGGAAGATTTTGCTAAAGAACGTGACTGGGAAAAATATCATAGCCCTAGAAATCTGCTTTTGGCTCTGGTAATTACTACTAGTAACATTTATTTACACTTTTAGTTAATTTTAGTAATATTTATTTGTGGTTTTGTTAATTTTAGTTTTTTTAGTTAAATATGTGTGTGTTATGAGCATTTGTTGATTTTCCGGTGACTGTTTTTCGACTTTCGAGTAATATATGATGATCGTATGGTCAATTTCTTGCTGGTTATATAGTACAAGATTATACTTAATATGTAATTTTAGATTGATACGCATTTGCTAATGATGATAATAGTAAAACACCATCACTTGATTGAGAATATTTTAAACACAATTTTATTCCAAGTTGAGAATCACTAATTAAAGCAATCTAGCTTGTATTAAAAAAAATGTTAGTGATATCATTATATATGAACTATTTTTTTTCTTTCACTGCAAATTTATTACAATCTACACCACATATCTCACAAGTTCTATCTTACATGAACGAAACTTAAACCCACAATCTCTAGGTTGATGAGCAACTCACATACCTAACCGCCACCGGCATCTGATGCCATCCGATAAGGGAGAACTCTTTCGGCAAAGAATTTGACCAAAAAGCCCGATTCGAATCATTATGCTCGATATAACTTTTACTATTATTTTGGCAACTTTAATTTGCTTTAATTAGGAATTAGGAATGAATTAAATCTAGGAATAATATATTATATAAAATTAGAGCATGATCTTTGTTTGAGACCAACTTACACAAACTTGTTTATCATCACGAATGTTCATTTCCGATTACTTAATATTTGCGAGAATCTGTGCTTATATTTACTGGTAGTAGCAAAACCCAAAATTCGAATATGAGTAGAAGTTTAAACGAAAATCTAAAAGTAGGAAAACAGTAAGTCGCTTCTGGTTTAGTCAATGGTCAATGGAAAACAAGAATAATTGCGCTAAAAAATGCCAAATAATTGGAATTAAAGAAAACAAATATGACAGTAGACTCCTCACAAGATACACAACATGTTCGATAATATATGTTAAATAAGTTGAGAGAAATGATATACTTTAACAAAAACTTAATACTTACACCACATAAATCGATTCACACACCATATTGTTTGGTAATTATGGATTGATCCAATTACCAAATCAAAAGCTTGATTTGGTACCATTGGATCAAATCCAACGATTCATAATTCACTAACTGAGTCAAGTTGAGTTCAACTCGAGAGAATCTTTCTCCCACAATATTACATCACTAACGACATGTTACAACGTAATATGTGCATAATTACGATCGTAGAATCAATTTATGTAGTGTAAATATCAACACTCAAAAATTAAAGTATATTACTGTAACAAGAGCAAATTAAAGCATATAGTCTTTTTTGGCATAACTAAAGTAACTTGAAAATGTCACTATTTAGGCCAGCTGGTTAACTTGTATAATTGATAGGCCGACAGGCATGGACCTTGTGAAAATGTATTTTACTTAAAGAAGAGTAAATGCCTTAAATTATTGCATTTCCAAAAGTGAAGTGATTGACAGTTTGACACACTTCAAAAATTTATTAGGACACTCCATTATACGCAGTAGACAATTGTACTTTATATATAAACCAAGGCCAGAAAATCGCGCGCGTGAGGCGATTGGGTGAGGCCTACGATTAATCTATAGCGGATTAATCGAGGATTAATCGGATTGCAATTTTATAATGAAATTTTTCAAATATAAACATAGTTCTAAGTTTCTAACATAAAGTTACAAACATCGGATTATTGATCGATTAATCGGTCCGTTGACCGATTATTGATCGATTAATCGGTCCGTTGACCGATTATTGATCCGATTTTGACCGATTAATCGGTCCGTTGACCGATTATTGACCGATTTTACCAAAACGATTAAATAGGCGATTATGAAAAATCGGAGTGGTTAATGGCCGATCGCGACATCTGCCGATTAATCTACCGCTGGACCGATTTTTACAACATTGATATAAACTGATTGAATTGTTTGTAAAGTGAAGGTCTTAGTAAATTTTAGAATGTGCCAAATGCATAAGTAAAACTGTCATTTTCATTGAAAAGTAACTTATTTTTCACAAGGAATATTTTAAACTTATGAATGTTGTTTTTATTTATTTTATTGCATTTCCAAAATCGTTCATCAGTAAAATTGCCATTTTCATTGAAAAGTAACTTATTTTTTCACAAGGAATATTTTAAACTTATGAATGTTGGATTGTTTTTATTTATTTTATTTGAGAACTAATCAAGGTTTTGTTTGGCATGAGGCGTATAAGGTTAAAGTAGTCTATAAAATAAGTTTTGTTTGTGACACTATTTTATGAAAGCTTTTATGTTATAAGAGCAGTAGGTGTCAAAACGAAGTGAAGCTTCGTCGTCGTGCCAACTCAGCGCCACATCAGCATTCCATTTTTTCACAACTAACCACAACAAACCCTCTCCTCACTCATAACAAACCTCAACCTCTTTATTTGGGGCCCACCACTGCCACTTTATTTTTTTTTATTCAATTTTCATTTCCAAATAAACTAAATAAATTCATTTCATTCAAATTAAAATACAATACATAACACAATAATAAAAACAACACGATACGGAAAAAAAACAACACGAGTAAAAAAAAATACAACACATACTCTGGATTTAATCTTGACATCCCACTTCGGCAATTTTTCAAAGTCTCCCTAACGTGAACATACTTGAACTCTTTTCCACCAAATTCTTGCCGAAAGCTTAGTTTCGCATTTTCGAGACGAGTGTGGTCATTTTGAGCACTTCGACCAAGAACTGTTGTTTGTAAATGCGTTGAACTTTTTGCAATCGACGTTAATCCTCGTCCATTTTCCGTGATTGAATTTTTTGTACGATGGTCATCTGTTGTCGATTATTGAACATATGATAACGTCGTTCCAAAAATATTTTCGAACGGTTATTTTGCATATCCATAGCTTTCGAAATTTCTATCCAAACTTGCGCAAGCAAGATTTCTTCAGACTTGTTCCACTTCAGAGTTTTAGACATTCGTGTGTTTTTTTTTTAATTGATGTAGATGTGAAAAAATGGTGGTTATAAGATGTTATTTATAAGGGTGGTTTTCAAATTCAAGTTATAAAATTCAGATTCAAAATTCAAATTCAAATTTTAAATTCAAATTCAAAAACCGTGTACTGTTGAGCGGGCTAATTTAAATTCAAATTCAAAAACCGTGTACTGTTGAGCGGGCTAATTCAAATTCAAATTTTAAATTTTAAATTCAAATTCAAACGGTTTAGTTTTCTATATAAAGTATCCTACAGTCACAATTCACACACAAATAACATAATTCACACAAAAAATGTCTCGAAGACTTTTCTCAAGAATTCCCGACCCGGAAGTTCAGGAAACCGACTTTCCAACCCCAAATCACTTGCCGGAAACCGACTTTCCAACTCGCCGAGTTTGAAGTTTATTCAACACCACCGGAAAATGTCTTTCCGGTGGGGTTCAAAACATCCAATACCTCCCAATTGTTCCAACTCCACGTGAGCAGGTCCGAGTGGATTTTCAAACCACCACGCGGTGGGTTAAGTGAGGCTTCCTCCCAAGAATCGGAACAAGATAAGAAAACGTTAGGAGATTATGGAAGAAGCGGTAGCGTGAAGAGGTTGCTCATGAAAGAAGAAGCACGGAGGCTCGGTACCTCCAAGACAACTATTTGGACATAATGAGAGTCGATACATGAATGGGAGTTTTATTCTCCGCTAACCGACTCGATGGTTGGGACTCGGATGACTTCGTTTTTTTAAGTTTTTAGTAGTTTTATTATGTATTTTATGTTTTTATGTTGTTTTTAGGGAGATTCTGTAGTTTTTTATGTTTAAGCTTATTATGTATTTCAAGTTTTTAGTTAATTTTTCAAGTTTCAGTTTAAAGGTTTCATCATTATGCGTTTATGTTTGCATTTTTTCCTCTACGAACCTTTCAATATCACTATCTTCTAAAACACTTCACCTTTAAATATCACCTTATTAAAAAACTTTAAATATCACTATAAAAAAAAAAAAAAAAAAAAAAAAAAAAAAAAAGGTACAATTCTTCTCTCGATGCAGACAGCGTTGCTTCCACGACGACGGACGGCGAGCTACGCCGGTGTCAAAGCGAGGCTCATGAGGTGGGTGGACGACGATTTGGATTTATTTAAACGACACCGGTGCTCTAAGTTTACATAAGCTCAAGTTAATTAAAGCGAGCTTATCGAGCTTATAGTTAGTCAAATTACTTAAGGGTGTGTTTGGTAGGAGAGTTGAAGCTAGAAAAGGAAATGGGCTAGTTTCTCCTGTTTGGTTAAGTAGAGAAATAGAAAAGCGGAGAGTTGGAATTTCTCGAGAATTCGTTCCTTTGTATTTTCATTTCCATCTGATTTGCTGTTGAAATGGGATATCTCGATATGCTTTTTGGTTTTGTTTGACAAATGATTAAAATAAAAGCAGGTGAGCCTCACACAATACACAATTCTTATCAAATCACCCAAAATCCTAGCCTATCCTCTCCCCTTTTCGGTTAATTTATCACCGGCTATTTATCCGGTTGTCTTCACCCTATGGTTGCCTTGACGCCTCCTTGATTTCTTTGCTTCACATCAATGTTTTAGTCTAATCATCAACAATCAATCCATTATTAGGATTGTTAAGATCTGTAACTTTAATCTTATTCAGATGAAGATCTCAAATTTACATTTTTGTTTATGAGTTTCAATTTTTTTATGTGATGGTGCGGTATTGATTGAGAGTCATTAAATTGTTTGATCTTTATAATTGGTTTTGTTAGTTCACGGTGATGGAGCATTTGTTGATTTACAATCATATTTAATAGATCAATCTTTTGAAAAGGAACATGTCTTTGTTATGGTTGTTCTTTGGTGTGGACAAGAAGAAATTCAATCAACAGTTGAATTTTTAGGTCCTAATTACAGAGGCCAATCTGTCACTATGCAAATTCTTGTTTTTTGAAATGAAATTATATGTTGATCTTCTTGATTGAATAAGGTTAGGGTGTTTCATAATTGTTTGGATTGCTAATTTTTAATATAAGGCTTATATATCATCAAACGAGGTTATGGTGGATTGATAGTTCATAAGTAGTTTTTGCATTTTTTTTGTTATGATTTTCTTATCATCAACACTGGAAAAAAAAAATTATGGCTTATTTCTCGGGTCAAGTCTCTGTTACTACCAAACACTAGAATTCATCTAAATTCTCTACTGATTTCTATTATCTGAGATTCTATTCTCTACTTCATTTCTTTTCTCTGAATTTCTCTCTACCAAACGCACCCTAAATACCTTTCAAAATAGAACGGATTATCAACCAAAAAATGTAAATATATTTGAATTTATTTTGATGTATTTTTATGCGATTTCCATTAATAAGCTTGAGATCCAATTAATTCATCAAACATCTTTATAAAAATCTCCAGCTTTCAATATAAGCTCCAACTCTAGCCCCAACTCTAACTTCAACTCCAACCTATTTTGCCGAACATATTCAATATAAATTTTATTTTATTTTATTTTTTGTTTAAAGGAAAATGTCTGCTCGTTCATTAGAGGTGTTAACAGTCCGAAACAAACCAACACGATGTTGATCGATGTTAAGGTCGAAAACCAGTTTGACACCCATCCGGTTCTAGTACATAGGATGTTAGTTTATATTTTTATAACATGTTTCGTCCCAAACTGGCCCCTAAGCTGATCTCAAACTTGTTGCTACATTGTTTCAAACAATAAATACACAACAACATTGTGGAATCTAAGTTTACCGATACAGTCTTGTCTAGTTTGATAATTTTTGCTCCGATCACATTCATCTTAGAAAGTGTTTAGATGATTAGTAACATAATTGTAAATAATAGAATAAACATTAAACAAGGTGTTTACATGTGTGTGATTACTTATAAAACAGGTGGGAGAAGTAGGAGAATTATCAGAGATATTTCAATGGAAAGGTGAAGTGCCAAAAGGACTTGGTGACTGGAAAGAAGAAGAGAAGGTTCATTTGGGCGAAGAACTATCTGACGTTTTGTTGTATCTGGTTCGTCTATCTGACATATGTGGTGTTGATTTGGGTCAAGCTGCACTACGCAAGATCCGTCTTAACGCCATTAAGTACCCTGTTAATGGTACCTCCAATGGAAATACCACTACTGCTAGTACTACTACATCACAACAATGAATATGACATAATAGACGTGTTGAGATTTTGGGTGTCTTTTTTTCTGTGATGGGGTTGGGGACTAGAAATTTAATAGATTTTGGTATTGTACTAAACCCTATCATTTAACTACGCTATATAATATGATGATGATCGTAATCATTGTTACTTGATTGCTAGTTTTTCTATTTTTCTATTTTTCTATTTATGGGTACTTTGGCGTGAAGTTTATATGAGGATATGACTCTATGAGAGTTTGATTTCTATAGAATAAGCTTCTATAAGCTACAAGCTTTGTTTAGATGAATAGCTTAAAGAAGCTTCCTTCATAAACTGAAACTCTGATATGTTCTTAGTTTTTTCAGTTTTTAATAACAAAGTTATGTTTAATACTCTGCTAGAGTTGTGATAAGCTAGTGCAGTGAAAGGCAAGGTTAAGTGGATGTTCATAATTTTTACACATTTGATTCCAAACATGCTCTGGCTGAACTATGCAGATTGTTTGAGCATCAATTAGAAGTTTTACTCTGTATCATCTAATAATTTTTAATAAAAATGGAAGTGTTTAGTATTAAAAGAGTGAGGAATCATTTCTCTTGATGGTTTTATATTGATTTTTTCCAGTCTCATCAATGGGATAATGATTCGAAAAGACTTGCCATTTTTAACAAGATTAAAGGAAATTTGTTAGCAAGTGTATGCAACAAGATTAATAAATAAAAATATTTCAAGAGTTATATCAAAAAAGTAATTAACTTTGTTATAGATGGTGATGGATCATGGATGGAACGACTAGGACTTATGTCGTATGTTGAACAAGGAAATCCCAAAGGGGTCATAATACGACTAGGACTTGTGTCTTAGAAATTTTTAGTGTGAGCAACCATCAATGCAACGACAAGGACCCACATGTCTTGAGAGTTGAAATGTGTCACCTTAGATTTTGTTTCAACTCTGAAGTTGATTATTGTATTGATATGATCAGTGAATGTGTGTTGCATACACACCTCTACAAGTATGTTGTAACACAATTTACTGGTGTTGTATTTTGCTGAGATTCAGAATGAGTCGTGTTGGATTAAAATTTATCAGTAGCCACACATGTTACAATTTGAATCACCATGATTAAGTACATTTCCATATGACATGTTGTTATTGTACCTTGCGAAAATAGCTTTTGCATTCATTGTTTTGGTTTTAACTTTTAAACCGTTAACGGTACTTTATTGATTTCATGAATGAGCCTGCCTTATTCTTTATTATTTGCATCCTCATATTAGCATCCTTCGATTCTCTATACATTATCAATTTCTTTTAGTTGAGCTAGCCCTGACAGTGACATTGTATGATAACCTGGGCTTGTTGGTCTGGGCTCTTTTATCTACTGGTCTTTTTTATGCTGTTAAGTTGGTAGTTCTGGGTGCAGACCATAGACGTGAAGGTTGAATCAACTAGTTTTGTGCCCGGATAATATCTAACTCGATCTGTGTGTAGTATCGAGGTTGATGTCTACCAAGGCTTTTGATAAACCTCTTAGTGAGTTAGTGGACATGGTTTTATATATCACTAAGTTGGTCTTGATACTTGAATGATTTATGTCCATATATATTTGCATTTGGTCATATCATTCCGTACTATGTTTAACATTTCCCTTTCAAAATTGCATTCACGTCTTTAGTCATTTTCTCTCGTATAAAATCCAGCTATGCTGATTTAAAATCCGGGAAAGTGACTAATCTTAAGGTTTATTAAAATGACATTTGAGCATATAAAGTAAAAGACCACCCTTACTAATCATGACGCTCGCACCCTTTAATTTTATATAACTCATCGAGCCACAAAACCATTATCAAGGTGATCATTGATCCCCATTAGATAGGACCACCATCACATATCATCATGATTTTCCACACTATATATACCAGCCCATAAAACCAATACTAACCTTGCAACATGTTTAGAAGAGGTGCTATCACAATCTCTGTCTTTGCCAATTCTACCACAATGGTTGGGTGGTCACGTCCACGCAGAAGGTTAGGGAGACGGAAGAGTAGAACGGCTAGATTGGGAAACAAGAACCGGAGGGTGTGTATGAGATGGCGCCCAATGGTGCAGTGGCGGGTAGTGGCATGTCCGTTTGTGATTTTGAAGAAGTTCATTATGAAAATGGTATCGGATGGGCGATTTATGGAGGCTTATTACTTATCATTGCCAATTCTTCGGCCACAACTATTTCCATTGTGTTAATGTGCCAACATTTTTAATGTATAGGCATACAAAGACCTTCTTGTAATATCAAAAATATTTGTCATAAAAAGGGCTTTTTGCGGATAATTGTTAGAATAAGCTTACCATGTAATTTCAGACGAAAAGAATTCGTATCTTCTGAATATACGACTCATGTCAACTCGATACAAACAATAACGGTAGTTCACTCTAGAATACCTAGTCTGTCTATTATAGTTACTAGTAGTATAGATTAGTCACGATATTTGACATGGATAACATAACCCTTTTTTTTTTTTTTTTTTTTTTTTTTTTTTTTTTTTTTTTAAGAAAGGCAATAACATGGACAACATAACTAAGCACTAAGATCATACTATTGGTCTTATAATACAACTATAATGCTACAAATCTTATGCCTACCTTGTAAATAAGATCTGTCACTTGTAATGTTTTAAAGAGTACGATTGTTGACACAAAGTTGGCGTTTAACATTGTTGAACCCGCCTCGTACTCAATTGAGTCTTGATTCTCGAGACCTGCGCACTAAGTAACAGAAAACACCGTTAGGCTTATCGTGGGATTGTTTCACGATTATCCTCCCGCGTGAGTAGTAATCGGTTTATTGTTAAAGGAGAGTTAGGGTTTGTAGATCGCACTTTAACGAGGATAGGATTCCTTTATATACACACGGAATCCTTATTGGTTCCGTGTTCCCCAACCTTGGCGTATCCGCCTAAGTCGGTTTGGGAATGATTATCTCCAAAGATAGAAGATATCCGATATCGTATTCCATAAATAACTTCGGATTGGGCATTAGTGGGCCCAAACACTTATCGGCTTAGCCCGATTCGTCTTGGGCTCGTTAGTATGGACCTTAGTCGGGCGCGTGACCGAATATAGACTATACGTCATCATGTCCCCAGTCTAGTATGCGCGATGGTCGATGCGGACGCTAGACTAATAACTGCGATCAATGAAAAGCTCGAGCGTAGCCAAGAAGCCAAAAGGTTCCGCCTTGAAAGATATACATTGTATCTAGACATAGTATTTTAAAATGAGCGCCCGTAAATCGGAAAAAGCGCAACGGCACACATCAGTGATCGGTCCACATGTTGGTGATAGTGGGATCCACGTGTCACTCATCGCGTGGATGAGGAAACTTATATAACCATTCGCCTCATTTTACTATGTTTCTCACAGTGAAAAACTTAATCTGCCATTGTTAATAATCCTTCAACGTGCGCATGCGCTTAAACACAATACCATGGTCAAACAGTTATCTGATTTCACCTCCGATATAACTGAGGACGAACTTTTAGAGTTCGCTTCGGATTATTATAATCCTGACGCCGTGCATCCGGAAGTTCCGGGTGCGCGGGCATCAATTGCTGACTTTCCAGAAGGGAAAATAGGGGTATATACGCGTTTTTTCGAATTCGTGAATCAACGCGTACCCATATCTTTATTTCTAAGCGACGTGTTAAACTATTACCGTCTGCCGATATCCCGGTACCTTTGCATAGGTGCGGCTAAAATCACCAATTCGAGGTTAATTGCCGATTCGGCAATTAACCCGACGATCCACCTATTAGTGCGTTCTACCACACGGCGTGGTCGTGACTTTGGTGGGTATCATTTGCAAACGCTACTGGCGCCTTTGTTATACGGAAAAAGCGGGCCGCTCGGGGAATTGGAGAAACTTTTTACGGGTGAGCGGCGTGTGCTTTCCATCACGCCCGATTTCTACACTCGGGGAACATTGCGAGGATGGCGCCCCTCACGGATCATATAATGCGGAAGATGCGGAGACAATAAATGCTAACCGTATTCCCATCGGTGTCTATCCGGAAGAATTTTGGAACACATGGGCATAAGCCGTAATTATTTTGGTAGACGATGAGGTGCCAATCTTCGTGGCGCGGATGGCGGGGTGGGTGCTCATCCTTTACGCAATCCTTGTGGTTTATTAGCGTGAACCTTTCTTATCATCTTCATTATTTTGTAACCTACTTTGTTGTGTGTTTTCTTTGCAGAGATGGATTTGTTCGGTGGTCGCCGGTTAGCGGCCGTGCACAGCCACAAGTGGTAGCGCCCCCGAGAGAAGGGAAGAGCCTATAATGGCGACAACAATGGGCGTGTCACGGAGCTGAACCTTGAAGAGCCTGGGAGCAGTGGTCCTAATGCGTTGGAAGCTACCCCTCTACAGAGTGTGTCGAGCCCTCGGGTACCTACGCCGTTGGTGGAGCCGCCACTCGTAGATATTGAAGAGGAGGAGGAGGAAGTGACTCAAAGGTTGGAGCGTAAGAGAAGGCGTGGTGACGATGGCGCAAGTTCTTCCAGGAAGAAACGTCCCGTTGTTCTTACCGTGGAGTCGTCAAGCGATGTCGCATCACCTCCTCCGTCCGTTGATACTACTACTCCTCAGTAAGTATTAATTGCAAAAGTCTTTGTCGCATTCCTTCTGATATTATGAAACAATTGTTAATCCACTTGTATGTGTGCAGGTCGGAGCACGCTGTTGAGTCGCCCCACAGAGATAGTCATGCACGTTCTGCGTTCTCCGAGCCAACCAGTCAAAATGCTGAGCTATCGGCGGCTGGGGATGTGCCTATGGAGAAACTTGTGGAAGAATTAGTACTATCGGTCACATGCAAGACTTCAATAATAGAAGTTAAAGGCCAAGATATGCGGGAAGGCAACCAGTGGCGCAAAGGACCAAAAATTGCGTCATTGGGCCGCAATTGGCTAGCGCTAGGACCGAAGCAGAGAGTCTGAGTTTGGGCGCTCAAAAGCTTGCTGAAGAGAAGATGGCGCTGATGGGCCAAATAAGCCAGGAGCGCCTGAGTCAGCAGGGTATAAGGCTTCGTGTCTCTGGGCGATAAAATATTTGGAGAAGGGTAAGGATACGTTGACCGCGCAGTTGGAAGATTTTGGTGCCACTGTGAGCAGCGCTCTAGAAGCGCAAGAGATGAAGCTGCGTAAGCTCAGTTTGGAGTATGATGAGGAATTATATCCTCATCTTATGTCTGTCATAGCTGAGCGTAGGTGGCTTATCAGCCATGGCCTGCGCCTTGTTGCTCTTAGTACCACAGGTCGAGGAGGTAGTGGGCGCATTTGGTGGGGTGGTCCAATGTGCCTTGGCGAGAGGAAGTCGGGAGGTGTGGAAGCGGCGCAAGAAGGCGACTTCTTGAAGGTGCTGGCGAAAAGGTACCCGGAGTGCGATCTTGATCCTATGATAACCTGGTTCTTTGCTATGGGAGTATGAAGGCCTTAGAGCTTCCACGATTGTTGAAATGGAACGCGACCGGATTATCCCATAAATGTTATTATGGAAGGGTTGACTTTAGCACGCCATCGTCTCGATAATGCGAGCGCGTGGGACTACTTTGAAGCTCGATGACTCTCGACCTCAAGTGCCATTTTGCTCGCCACAGAGACATTACGAACCCACTGCTTTAGAAAGAGATGTCCTTGAAGGAAGTGTTGGAGCGCATGCTACCGGACTTGCTAAAAGGGAAGGATTAAAGGTAAAGCGGTTTTGTGCGGTGTTGGTGCGGCTCGTCTTCCTAGATCGGCGGGATACCGGTTAAGCGTTGCCACGGTATCTCGCCAAGACCGATTTATTGAAGAAGTTGGATAAGGTTGGAGATGCTACAAGTTGCGTGGGGATTAAATCTCTCGAGGCGTTGTAATAGTATGTAGATAGTAACTTGTATTGTAAACATCCTTTTGTAAGCACGCATGGTACTTTAATGGAACATTATTTTTGGAAAACGTTGTTGCTACTCATAATATCTGCACTTAGTTACTTGCTTTTCCGTAGAAAGAGCGCGTATTGTCTAAGAAGCAAACTGTTGTATAAGCGCGGGTAATATGTGAAATTCATAATCATGTATGAGATTCATCATATACTTAAGTCATAATTTCTAAGTGCTCATAAGCGTGTATGTTGTGATATGCAGCGTACTGGAAATATCATATTAAGGAATCAAGCGTCTTGGTTCCTAAGTTGTTAAACGTGCACCATATGCGCTGTTGCGCACCCGTCGTAGGATGCGTACAAAACTTATTCCAACGTCTTGAGAACAAGGTGTTTAACAAGGATACATGATCCGATGTTGATGGGTTTGCAACCCTCTTACTCAACGAGTTGTTTTGTAGGTTAACTCATCCTTTTACCATCGTGGGTTTAGTGCATGCACGCCATGTAGGCAAAAGATTAAAAATGCTAAGACATAAAGTATATGGAAATAACAAATTGAAATGTGTCGCGGAGTTAGCTAGAATCCGCGATGTTTTATTAATACTTGCAAGTTTTTATGAAAGAAAATAAATAAGACATATGCCTAAGTAAAGCAAAAAAGTAAATACACGGATATTTATTGGGCACTTCACTAAAGTGCAGGAGTGTCCGTGCGCTGGGCCGTAGCCATTCCTATAGATAACACCTCTTAAGGTTGCAGATGTTCCATGTCGTGGTAGTTCCCGACCATCCATGTCACGGAGCTTGTCGCGTCGGTTCTAATGCTTGGTAACCTCATGGGTCCTTCCCACTTTGGTCCAAGTTTGCCCGTGTCTTCTGCGTGGCTCGCATCATTAGCGGTAAACAAAATCACACGGTGCAGAATGAAACACCCGTACTTTAGCATCATAGTATCCCTTCATCCTTGACTTTGATCTTGCTTCACGTATAGCTGCGCGTTCACGCCTTTCTTCCAGCGGTCTAAGTCGATCGATGCTCGTCGTCATTGGTAGCCGCATTGATTTCGGTGCGGATAGTTGGCATCGATTTCGGTGGTATGGCGGCCTCGGTCCCATAGACTAGAGAAAGGGGTGTCCCTGTCTTTGGTTTTAGTGAGGTGCGATACACCCACAAAACATGCGATAGTTCTTCCACCCACCTTCCTTTGTGCTTGTCCAGGCGTGCCTTAATTCCTTCACCAGCTCGATTCGCCCGTTCTACTAAGCCGTTGGTTTGTGGGTGTTTAAGCGGCGAAGTCTTGTGTGATTTTAACTTCGCACCGATCCTTGAAAGGGTTGTCGCGAATTGTTTCCGTTGTCGAGATGATTTCCCAGGCGACCAGTGGCATACAATATTCTCCCCAGACAAAGCGTTTTACGGTTGCGATGATTGTTACCACTTGCCTTTGCTTGATCCACTTGGTGAAGTAGTCTATGGCGACTATGAGGAACTTTAATCCTTCTCACGCAGCGGAAAAGGACTGCGATGTCGATACCCACTTGTAGAATGGCCATGGTGCCGTGGTGGTGTTAGCTCTGTTGTGGTTGGCGTGGGCGGGTGCGTGAACTTGGCGATCATTGCACTTTCTTATTAAGTCCCGCGTCGCGGTGCATGAGTGGGCCAATAGTATCCCGATCGAAGCGCGCGCCACCACGGACCGTGGTCTGAATGCATGCTACATGAACCTTCGTGGATTTCCGCAGTACATAATTTGCTTGTAGGGGACCAACACGGTGAGCTATGGTTGCGGGAAGGGCGTCGATATAGTATGTTGTCCCAAGTTCAAACCTTTGTCTTGTGCCCGTATCCTTGAGCTTCCTTACGCTCTTGGGGTAATACTCCTTACTTATGAATTACGCTATCGGTGTCATCCATGTAGGACCGTCTTCCTCTATTATTGTGGATATTTCCATCTCTGAGATGGATTTGTTTTTCAACGTTTCCACCAGCACTTGTTTTGATAGGTGTGCAAAGCTTGTCGATGCAATCTTGCTTAGTGCATCAGCCTTTCGATTTTCTCCTCTAGGAACTTGCTTGATAGTAAACCTGTCGAAGCCTTGGATTAGTGCTTTGGTCTTGTCGAGATACTGAATCATGTTTTCCTCTTTGGCCACATACTCGCCCAACACGTGGTTGGCTACTAATTTGGAGTCTACATTCGCTTCAAGTTACGTACACCCATTCGGTGCCATGCGTGGTCCGTGATTAGGGCTTCATACTCGCCTCATTGTTTGTTCTTTGTGAATTCAAAGCGCGGTGCGTAAGTGAATTCCATTCCTTTCGGTTGTGAGAATGAGGCATGCTCGACCCGTCACGCATGAAGATCCATCCGTAAACAAGATCCATGGATCTTGTAGTTCCTCCTGCGTGGTGCAAGTGCATCATCGATGTCGGCTTTTCGATGATGAAATCGGCTAGTATCGCCCTTTTACTGCGGTTAGTGATGCATAGGAAATGTTGTGCTCACCTAGCAACACACTCCACTTACGTAGTCGCCCGATGCGCCTGGTTTGGAGATGATTTGCTTGATCGGTTGGTTCGTGATTCTTCGCTATCGGGTGCGCTTAGAAGTACTGCTGCACCGTTTGGTGGCGAACACTAATGCGGGACCAACTTTTCCATTGCGCTTATAATTCATCTCCGTCTTTTTGAGCGCTTTGCTTACAAAATAAGCGGTTGTTTGTCTTGAATTCCTATCAATCGGTAACACTGCGCCTTGCTCCACAGGTTGCGGATAAGTACATAATCAACTCTTCCCACAGTCGGGTGCTACAAGTGTGGGGGCGTTGCGGTGTTGTTTAAGCCGTGTGAAGGCCTTCCGCCTCCGTGGTCCATCGAAAATCTCCTTTTTATACACTTCTTGGCGTCTTAAGAGAGGTAGTGACTTGCGCTAACTTGGATAAGAATCTGTTTAGGCCGCCCAATTTCCATTGAGAGATTGGACTTCCTTCAACGTCTTGCGGTGAAGGAAGTTCGATAACGACATAGTTTTTACGGACATGGTTTGATGCCATCGGGTTCTATCGGTGTCAGAAACATGCCTTACAGTAGCGCGAAAGTGCACTTTTAGGATTGACTTCATGTTGATCTCTTTGAGTCTTCTAAATGTTTCCTCGATGTCGCGCGCAACTCATCCTCAATATGACTTTTTATGACCGGTCGTCGGCGTAAACCTCCAAGTTGCGGCCCACTGTTTTCAAATGCATTATCTACTAACCACGATAGGTGGCGCTGCGTTCTTTAAGTAGAAGGGCATTTGGTATAGCGATGGGCATACGGCTTGTATGAAAGGCGTTTTCCTCTTCCTCCTTAGCCATCTAGATTTGGTGGTATCCTTTGTATGCATCAAGGAAGCACTTGAGTGGGTATCCGCAAAGATTCTATCTTCGATCTATCTCCATTAGTGGGTGGCGATCTTGTGGACATGCCTTGTTGAGGTGCAGTGAAGTCCGCGCATTCGCGGATACCGTCACTCTTCTTGACCATTCTTGGGTTAGAAAGCCGATCGTGGTAGTAGACTTCTCGCATGATTCCGCCTCTACTAGCTTGTGTACCTCTGCCGGGATTGCTTGCATGCGCTACGGGGCTGGCCGCGCTTCGGCGTATTGGTGAGTATCCTTGCCGGTTCTCGGTTTATGTTACGTGATTGAGCGTGGTACCCGGTCATGTGCTTTGGCTCCCATGCAAAGGCGTCAAGTTCTTTTGCAAGAGTGCGCTGGCTACGGTACTGCTTTGGTTGTCGACGGCGATCCTCAATTGATATTTCTGTTTTGGATAATCGGGATGAATTGCAACCTTCGGGTTTGGAACTTTAGGCTGCAGCGTTGTTACGGGCGGTGCCGTCTCGCATGTAATCGTGTTACATTCTCTATGTGATACGGTGGCATTGTAGAAAGTAACAATACCACCTTCTTTGGGAATTTAAGCATCCCATGTCTTGTAGGCGATGCTAGCGCGCATGGTGATATCCTGGTCTTCCGATAATGCCATTGTATGGCGAAAAGTTGATCACCATAAACTCCATCCAGCGATCGCGGGTGTTCGTCATTGCCCATCTTGACTAGTAGCGTATTGCCCGTAGGCCATATCTTTTCTCTGTAAAACCGATCGGTATCATCTGGTTGGGCTTAACTGGACTGCGTATTTCGGTCGCGGTGCTCATACATGATGTCTGCGGATGCTCCTCCATCAGCGTACATGCGGTGGATGTAGTGACCCCGCACTAATTTCAATGGTGAGTGGCTCTACCTGCTGTGTTGTCCATGATTAAGGTGGGAAAGAGATTTCACTTCCACGGAAAACTTACGGGCGACCTTACGCCTAGTAACCCTCTGCCATGGTTGTATCATGTAGATGGTGTCGACCTTGTCCTTAGGTGCCTCTTTCTTGTTCCCATTCTTACATCTATCCTTTCCTTCCTTGATGTTCTTGACCAGTGGTCCAATCTACCTCTTTATAATTTTATCAATGAGTGGCGTGATTGGACACATTCATTGGTGGTGTGGCCCTTACATGTATGATAGTCGCGAGTATCCACTTCCAGCGCCCGATCCTCCGGGATGCGCATTTGTGGTGGTCTTGGAAAGTTTGCGCCTATACATTGCGAGTATTTCCTTTGGAGTCTTGGTTAGCGGGATATACTTGTCGTTATCTGTCCGCTCCCCGACCGCGGTAGCTCTTATTACAGTTGCTACTCCGATCATTGGATTGTCTCCCGAGTTGTTCTGTAACCGATAGTTTGAGTATCTTCTCTTGCTATCCGCCGTGGCGGCTCTCATGGACGAAGGACCTTGTCCGTTTCATCGTTCATCGAAGGTTTGGGGATCTTGTCGTTCGACCTTTTGATGAGCTACGGGTTATTGATCCCATTCATAAACCACGAGATTTTCAACACCGGGACATGCCTTAACTGTATGCACTCATCTTTGAAGCGCTCCATATCTGCGCTTGTAGATTCCCCAGCATTGTTTAACCTGGCGAGTTCGAGATTTTTAGCGCTTCTTCCGTTGAGTGAAGTTTAGGCGAATACCTTTCTCAACTCTTCAATGCCATCAATGCTTACTGCGTGGAAGCTTCTTGAACCGATTCAGCGCTTTTCCACTAGTGTGGAATTGAACATGTGGCACCCACGGGTTGTGGCGATTTTCGATAGTAGCGGTGATTCAAAAATTTTAGGTGATCGTCGGGATCACTGTTCCATCATAGCTTTTGGCGTTGGCGGGCATCGCCTTCTCCTATCTTCGAGAAATTGCGATATGTCGACTAAGCGCATCCACCTTTTGGCGGCGCCACGGAAAAGACATGTCTTCCTCCTCCCAGTCACGATTTCCTCCCTGGACTTCCGATGCCGGTCTCGCTATCCTCGTTGTCGAGGAATTGCGGAGGGCGAGTTTTCCTCCTTGGCGCTTGCGCCGGTGTCCTCAATTTGCGCTTGAAAGACTTTCACTTGGAGAATATAAATCGCCCAAGTGCATCACGGATTCTGCGGCTACCAAGTCGGCGTGGACATTGGTGCGCGTTCATCCTCCTCGCTTTCTTCCGGATCTTGTGGTGAGATATCTCATCATCCTCAACTCTCCTCCGATTACATTAAACACTGGGGGGTGTTTGTCTCTCCCGCTTGTCCTTCCGGCGGTAGCGGTGGGGAAGATTCAGATTCGAGTCGAAATTGAGTTGGGCTTTTGAGGCTTCGATTCGACCTCTTTTTGCTTCCTCTTGCATGAGAGTTGCCAAGCTTCGTAATTTTGGGATCGAAATCCCGGCGCTAGTTCGGCGTGACCCCTTCAAGCGAGGGTGTTTGTTTCTACCACTATGCTCTTGTTTGATGCTGGCGCATCGGTGCTTTTGTCGGGCCGGTTCTAGCGATTGAAAGGAATGGTAAGAGCAGTGCAGTGGATCCCCTACTGGTGGTGGTCGTAGTGGCACAGGTTGCCCGGCGAGGTTCCACGGAGGAAGACCAAGTCTTGGCACGATCCACGGTTTTTAGCAACACTTGGTTGTCCCAGTTTGCTTAGAAGGCGATCCGATGTGCAACTTCTTTCTGCATAGTGCATTTGCGATCGTGATTTCCTTGCTTCGTCATCCTAGTTCTTAGTTCTTAGTGATTGGTCCCACGGATGGCGCCACTTGTTGATACAAAAGTTGGGCGTTCCTTGTTCGGGGCTCCGGCTCTCGTACCAATTGAGTCTTGATTCTTGAGACATGCTGATTCGTGTAAAGTGAGTGGTGAAAGCAAACACAATATCAACGTATATCAAAATAACCGTAAAATTCGACAAATTAACCCTTTAGGAAAAAGGTCAAAGTATCAAATCTTACGGGTGTGATAAAAGTGATACCGGGAAAGTGATTTCCCGGGTCGTGTCCCAACGAGGTGTGAAATTGAAGGAATCGTTGAGTTTTGTGATTTGAACTTGAATTGGATTAATGATTTGTTGATTTAATTACGATTTCTACAAATTAATTAACGGGAAGGTAATTAAGGCGAGGGAACCCTAATAAACTAAAAATAAACTATCACTAAGCCTAAGGAATGATAAAACGAAGCTACACTAAGTCCTAGAGTGCTAAAACGCAAAAACGTAAAAACCGGGAAATGACCCGAGCCATAAACGTAAAAATTTTGCAATTTAAAGGCTATGGGTGTGAAATCAATTTTCCTACGTCCTAATTGACAAAAAATAATTTTAGAAAAAGACTGGGAATTTTTTCGACTTTTAAAATAATTACTACGAATTAAAAACTATTTAACACTAATTAAATGATTAAAAATATTAAACTAATTTGGAAAAATCTGAAAAATCACGAAAACTACTTTAAGGTTTACTGGTTCTAAGAAAAATAAAAAAAAAATGGTGGTTGCTTTTGAAAATAAGCACTAAATAAGCTCAAAAGGGCTTATAGTTAAAACTGCCAAGTGTCCTTAAGAAGTTAATTGTGCAGCAAAATAACGAGACAAGTCCCAAGGGCAGTTGGTTTGGTGTGTTGGGTTTGTGGTCATGTGCTTTGAGTGGGGAGACGTGGGTTCGAGTCCCACCAGTGACCAAAGTTTTTGAACCCCTTTTTTTTCAATTTTTTTTTACTTAAACTTCAAGAAGCAATCAAGGGGAAAGATTTTTGTGAAGACTTTTTCTATGAAAACCAATTAATAAGCTGCTGGAACAGCTTATTCCAACCAGTTTAATAAAAAAAAAACTAACTCCCTCCCTTTTTAAACAAGCAACTACCAAACACCCCTTTTTACAATGTGAAATACAATTAAGCAAATCAATGAGTTAAGCTAAGAGACTTTCAATTCAGATTATAACTACTTAGTTAAAGCTATTTTAAGCACAAGGAGGCTAGCCCTTTCACAGCTTATGCACTAGACAGATTAGGATGCACTAACTATGGAAAAAAGAAACATCTTTAATATAGGAACTAAACTAAAACTAGGATCAATTCTCTAAAGTAAGCTATAAAAGTCCCAATCTATGGGAATAAGCAGTAGGCAACTAACTAGGGGATCCTAAGCTAAAATGGAAAATGTAAAACAAGCAATAAACTCCTACGATAAGCACTAATGAGCTAATAATGATTTAACTTAAACTAATTGAGCAATTAACAACTTAAATGAGCTAAACTATACTACTAATAAGCTAAAAGATAGTAAGCCGACTTGTGTTTAGATGCGGTGCCAAACAAAATTTGTTGTGGTGTGCAGGTGCGAGGCGACTGAGTGGCTACTTTTGGAGCTTATTTTCAAGGCTGACGATGAGCTCCAAAGCAATCAAAAGTCTGCAAAAGCAAAGTTAGGCTAGTAGAGATTAAAAAAACATTTGGCGTATGAAAACTTTTAATGACTTAAATATAAAGTGAAATCGACTTAATGTTGGGTCATTTTGGGCTACTCTGAAAAAACAAAGCAGTCTAAAGAAGGGGTTTGACATTCAATGTTAAGCGTGCTAGAAGTTATTTCAAGACTTGAAACTTAAACTAGAGTAAGTTGGGTGCAAAAGGATTAGAAAAACCAATTTTTCTAATTTTGAAAACCAAAGAAAGTTGAAAAATACGGTGATGAGCAAGCGATTGTGGGCTTTGTTCTTAGCTATTCTGATAAGCCTTTTTTTCTTTTCTCAACAATTCTCACATAACTTGAACAAAATTCACCTTTGCAACTCGACTAATGAGCTAAATAGAGTTTGACTTTAAGAGTCGAATGGGTAAAACTAATTTTGACCAAGAACTTGCTTAAAACAAACACCCATAACATAAGCTATTTGCTTAAAACCACTTTAAAAGCGAATTAAGCCTCTCCTTTTGTGAATCAGAATTAGCTAAGTGAACGAAAGGTTAAAACACAATAAGTATTTGATAACAATCAAGAAACTATAAGATAGAATTGGTAAAAAAAACTTTTTCATTGATTAAATAAAAAGAACTACAACTGAATTTAAAAAAAACTGAATTAAGACTAAAACTAGGGGTGGACTGGATAAAAGGGATTAAGGGTGAGGTTGAGTGTTTGGGGTTTGGGGATTTTGGGTAAAGATGGGTTGCAGCATATGGGTTTAAGAGAAAGAAGAAGAAGGAGGAAAAACGTTTTTATTATTGGTGATGGGGGGTCAAAATGGAAGGGAGGTCAAGTGGTTGGTGGGGTTCAAATGGAAGGGAGGTCAAGTGGTTTGTGGGGTTGGTATTTTAATCACAAGGACCATAACTGCAATTCCACAAAAACCAAGGGACCAAAGCGTAATTATCAATATTCATCATAGGGACCAATTATGACAAGTTTAATTTTCCAAGGACCAAAATAATAATTTTCAAATTAAAAATGTCACAGGGTAATTTACATCAATCTTTGAAATTTCGAGGACTAAAGTTGCCATTTTGCAAAATTGAATTTTATAAGGCTAATTTTGACAACTTGAAAATTCACGAGGGCCTTTTATGAAAAATTAACTTGTTTTGAATAACCGAGGACTAGATTTGACAATTTATGCATAAAATACTGGTTTAAATATTTTTACATCTTTTGAGACTTTTCAAAGTGTTTTTATTTGTTTTTGCGGTGTAGAAGGAACAAAAATGATGAGTATTTACACACTCATCAATCCCATACTAAAACATTGCTAGTCCCTAGCAATCTTTTGAAAAACTTAATGGATTTGAATCTCTTTACCAAAAGCCATTACTTACGGAGTAGCCAATTGTTTCGATTCAAGTAAGAACCTTGGTACAATGATAACCAAATGATTTTGAGCAAATCACCGACTTCAACGGATTTGATTTGTCTTTACCGAAGCCGTTTATACGGACTAATAACTCTTAGATAAAATATCTTTGGTGGTGATTACCAATTATGGTTTTCAATTGCCTTTACCACAAGCCATAAACTTGCGGGCTAGCCAACTTTTCACTAATTAAAGATATGGTGGTGAACACCATACAATTTTGGGCAAATTGCAAGCCGTCAACGGTTGAGATATCTTTACCAAGAGCCGTTTGCTCTGGATTAGCCAATCATACATTTTATTAGACATGGCGGATGATAACCATAAAAGTGAGCAAGTGCAAAACACTTACTCCAAAAAATTTTGGCCAAAATGGGGAATAAGATGGTAATACATATGATAAAATTAGTGAAATTCCTCCCACACTAGAAATGAACATTGCCCTCAATATTCAAAGTACCGCGGTTATGCGAAACATAGAACGTAAAAGGAAATACTACGGCCATTATTTGAATTTTTTTTTTTTTTTTTTTTTTAGAAAACTTTATATACAACAATGGGAAACTCCCCACACTAGGGTGGTAGAAAGTAGAAAGAAGTCGAAATCTGGTGAAAACCCATATAGTGTGCTCTTGTTTTTGATTCCCGAGTCGCTAGCTTGACTCGATCCCGCATTCATTTGTTCATGGGGAAAGTTTGGAGGTCGGGACAACCACAAGTGGAATGTCCTCTCCAAAATAATGCTTCAACCTATGTCCATTCACCTTGAAGTTTGGTCCGTCGGTTTGAGATAACTCGGCGGTGCCATATGGAAAAACTTTGGCAGCGGTGAATGGACGGTCCAACGGGTCTTAAGCTTCCCGAGAAGATTTTCAATCTAGAATTGAAAAGAAGGACTCGATCACCAACGTTGAAAACGCGGTTCTTAATCTTTGAGTCATGGATCTTCTTTGTCTTTTCTTTATAGATCAAAGAGTTCTCATAAGCATGATCACGGAGTTCATTTAATTCATTGAGTTGAACTTTCCGGTGATCACCCGAACTTAAGGTCAAAATTTACATGCTTGAGGCCCGATAGGCTTTGTGCTCGAGCTCGATCGGGAGATGACACGCCTTTCCATACACAAGCTTGTAAGGAGTACACCGATGGGTGTTTTGTAAGCGATGCGGAAGGCCCAAAGTGCATCTTCAAGTTTGTCCGACCAAGAGGCACGGTTTTCACCTCGGTCCTTTCAAAATTCTTTTCAAACCACGATTGAAACTTCCACTTGCCCACTGGTTTGTGGGTGATCGTGATAGAAAGGCGGTGAGTGACACCGTGATTAAGCATGACTTTTGCGAATTGGTCGTTGCAAAAGTGCGTGCCGCGATCACTAATGATGGCACGGGAGTTCGAAGCGGGTGAAGAGAGACTTCAAGAATTTCACAACTACTCGGGCGTCGTTGCTGGGGGCGCTTCGCTTCCACCCATTTAGACAAGTAATCAACCGCCACGGTATATACTTGTTCCTCGAGAAGGCGGAGCGGACCCATAAAGTCAATGCCCCATCGTCAAAGATCTCGCACTTGAATGGCATTTTGAGGCATTTCATCTCTTTTAGAGATGTTGCTATGGCGTTGGCAAGAGTCGCAAGATTTGGCGAGGTCATGGGCATCTTTGTAAATCGTGGGCCAATAGAAACGGAATCAAACACCTTTTTAGCGGTGTAGTTCGGACCATGATGTCCCAGTGGGTCCATTATGACAAGCCTTGAGAATTTCAGTGACTTCGGCGTGAACACACGTCGGATGACTTGATCCGCACAAACCTTAAACAAGTAGGGGTCGTCCCAGAAATAATGCTTAACATCTTTGAAAAATTTGTTCTTTTGTTGGGACGACATCCCTTTCACAACAAAGTTACCCGCATGATAGTTTGCAAAGTCGGCAAACCATGGGGTACTCGAATTTTCATGATCAGATACCACATTAAGAGTCTCGAGAGGAAACGTTTCATTTATTTCCTTTTTCTCGAGCACACCTTGATGTAGATTTCCGCTCCTTTTTTATCACGGATAATGATATCAAATTCTTGTAGGAGGAGAACCCATCGGAGCAATCTCGGCTTTGCATCTTGCTTAGCAAAGAGATATTTGAGGTCGAGTGATCCGTATACACTATGCTTTGGACAAGATCGGTATGGCCAAAACTTCTCGAAAGCATACACCACGGCTAGTAATTCTTTCTCCGTCGTAGTGTAATGTGCTTGAGCTTCGTCAAAGTTTTGCTAGCATAATGTATAGGGTGGAAATTTTTGATTTTCGTTGCCCCAACGGCACCTATGGCGAAATCACTTGCATCACATAAGTTCAAATGGTAATTCCCAATCGGGGCAACTAGAATTGGTGCTTGATGAGTTTCTTTTTAAGAGTTTGAAGCGCTTCAATGCACTCATTAGAAGATGAAAGAGTGTCTTTTCAAGAAGTCGGGTCATAGGCGGGATATTTTTGAAAAGTCTTGAATGAAGCGACGATAAAATCCGGCATGACCAAGGAAACTTCTAACTCCTTTGGCGGTTGTGTGAGGAGGTAATTTTGAAATGACATCGACTTTAGCTTTGTCAACCTCAATCCCGCTCTTAGAAATCTTATGGCCAAGGACAATTCCTTCCTTAACCATAAGTGACATTTCTCCCAATTTAGACAAAGATTCGTGTTTTCACAGCGTTCAAGCATCTTGTCCGAATGGGAGAGACATGTTTGGAAAGAATCCCCAAAGACCGAAAAATCATCCATAAAGACTTCCATAGTCTTTTCGATCATGTCATGGAAAATGGCCATCATACACCTTTGGAGCGTCGGGAGCATTACACAAGCCAAAAGGCATGCGTCGGTAAGCAAATGTTCCGTGAGGACACGTGAATGTGGTCTTTTCTTGATCTTGTGGGTCAATAGAATTTGAAAGTAACCCGAGAAACCATCGAGAAAACAATAGTATTCATTTCCGCTAATCTCTCAAGCATTTTGTCCATGAAGGGTAATGGAAAGTGGTCTTCTGGTGGCTTCATTTAACTTTCGATAGTCAATGCAAACACGCCATCCGTAACCAATCGGTAGGAATCAACTCGTTTTCATCATTTTCAACAACGGTAATGCCACCTTTTTGGGCACACAATGAGCAGGGCTAACCCGAGGACTATCCGAGATAGGGTAAATCAATCAGGCATCGAGAAGTTTTATGACTTCGCTTTGATAACCTCATGAATTTTAGGATTCACCCTTCTTTGGTGTTGAACCACGGTTTGAAGTCATCTTCCATGAGAATTTTGTGTACAAAATCTCGGGTCAATACCCTTGATGTCGGAAAGGTTCAAGCGATGGCTCGCTTGTGTGACTTCAAAACCTTTATGAGAGCGGATTTTTCATCCTCACTCAAGTTTTTAGCAATAATGACGGGTGATTTATTGTCATCCTCCAAAAATGCATACTCGAGATGAGGTGGTAAGTCCTTAAGTTCGACCTCGGGAGGATCATTAGATTTTTCAATGGTTTTGATTTCCTCTTTATGAAGTTCTTGAGGAGGGAGTGATGAAGGATCATCATTGAGCAACTCTCGATGAGAAGAATATCTCCTCAATGTCGATGGGGCGTGATCAATTTCCATGGAGCAGAATCACTAGCCAGTATGCTTGATCTCTTCCAAAATAAAGTCACTTCCCTCAAGCGGAGTGAGGAAGGGAAGAGAACAACGATGGGATCGACGAAGTGGGATTGCCACTCGAGAATCCAAGAATTTCTTGAGAATACTCCTCCGACACAATGTCAAGGATATCAATTTTGTTGTGGAATTGTCTCCATAATTGGGGAGTATTTCGTAACTTGATTGAGATTGAAAGTATCGGCTTCCTTGTTTACCATAAAGTGATTTCCCTTCATCAGCGTCGATCAATGCACGACCCGTTTTAAGAAGCACCTCCCAAGGATGAGGGGTACTCGGGATCGGCATCAAATTCGACAACAACAAAGTCGGCGGAAATGAAACTTGCCTACTTTCACAAATACATCCTCGGCTATACCTAGCGGACGAGAACTTATACGGTCCATAAGCTCGAGATCATACATGTAGGTGTAAGCGGAGGTAATGAAAGCTTCTTCCACATAGAGTGTGGCATCAAGTTAATGCTAGCACCAAGATCGGCCAAAGCGGAGAATTGAACTATGCCTTGAAAATCACATGGGATGAGAAATTTTCCGGGGTCTCCTAACTTTTCGGGAAGCTTTTTAAGGATAACCGTCGAACAATTTTCGTTCAAAGAATTTTTAGCCATTTCGGAAATCTTTTCTTTGTTATTCAAATTTTTTTTGATTGTTGGACGAACTTTGGCATTAGAAGAAAAGCGTCCATGAAACTAATCTCAAGTGCAAATCTTGAAAGATTTGAATAAGCTTCTCCATTTGTTGACTAGTTTTATCACGGAGCTTTTGGTCATTAAGCCTTGAAGGATAAGGAAGTGAAGGCTTAGGAATGGTCATCGGAACAACGGGTTCGGAATTGGAGGTAAGACCACCGGAGATTGGACTTGTGCGGTGCCGTGGGCTTGAGTTATGCACCTTGTCCTTTGATACCTCGGTTTCTCGTTCCACATCCCTCACCGGAGAAGGATTAGGCATCGAGGGTCCTCATAAGACTTACCACTTGGTGCAATAGCATTCAATTCACCTTTTGGGTTGGGAATGGTATTACTCGGAAGAGCTCCGAAGTTGAAGCTTGATTCTTTTGACTCATGAGACTAGCAAACATGCTTTCAATCTTGCTTTGAGATTGATCAATTTTGTTACTAGTAGCTCTAAGCTCGGAAGTGAAATCATTCTTCAAAGTGGTAATTTGATTTTGCATGGACACCATCTTAGCTTCATTGCTTTTGATGTAATTAGCAATGTCAATGGAAGCTTGAGGAGGTGGAGCTTGAACAGTTTGTTGAGGAGCTTGGAATCGGTTTGATTGAAATTTCCTTGATTTTGAAAACCTTGATTTTGATTTTGAAAATTCGATTCGACTTTGATTTTGATTGAGGCGATTATTTCTATTTTGCACATTTTGATTGTTACGATTTTGATTAAACCGGGTGGTCCAAGGAAATTGTTAGAGCGATAGCTTAGAAGGTTTCGGTCTCCTTGCGGTTGGTAGGAATTACCTCCGTATTGTAGGAACCGAGCGGCATATCGCTCTCTTGAGTGAAGCCACGGGCTGGACACTCAAAATAAGGATGTGGACCACCACAAGTTTCACAACTTTTGTTCACGACATTCACTTGTTGATTGTTGTTATTTTGACTCATTTAAATACAAGATGGATATTTCTTCAATCTTTTTGGTTAGAGTCGTGTATTCGGAAGATGGAAGGTGGTAGATCTCCTTGACTCACTCCTCTCGGTTGAGAATCCCAATAATTGTGGTGGGCGGTCATGTTTCGATGAGATCATAACACTCTTGGTCGCCTTTTCATAAAGGTACCACCGCGAACAACATTGATTGTGTCGCGATGTCTCAATGTTAACCCGTTATAGAATGTATCTATTTGGGTGACAAGCAACATGTTGTGGTTCGGACATCGATCAATCGAAAGCTTATAGCGTTCCATACCTCAAATAAGGACTCATCGGGATCTTGCCTAAAGTTCTTGATTTCATTCCTTAGTTTCGTCACCATCGGCGGTGGAAAGTATTTCGCCAAGAATTTGGAGATCATTTCATCGAAACTATGGATTGAGTTCTTGGGAAGACGATCAAACCATGCGGTGGCATGAGCGTCAAGGAATATGGAAAGAGGTATAGCGAAGGCGTCATCGGTGACCCCATTTTGCTTCATACTTTGGGTGACGGTGAGAAATTTGTCGAGATGCTTGTTGGCATCGTCACCCGTGATCCGTGAAATTGGCAAAACTTTGGACTTGTTGAATCATGTGAGGCTTAAGTCCAAAATCCGTGGCCTCGATGTTGACCGGGGCAATTGGACCGCCCCGTCCATCCATCGTGGGTTGGCAAAGCTCCTCCATCGTTCGGAGATCGGGAGCTTGATTTTGTGTCATGGTGGGTTGTTCAGCAGTGCGTATCTCGATGCGTTTGCTTGGTTCTGATTCGTCTACGAGCTGCGGCGGTCGCATGCACTTCAAAACAACACTTTCAATTAAAACAAGACCGAGGCAAAACACGGTGAACTTAAACCAATAATCCACGTGAAATGATCACTTCTATAAGTAAAGCGCACAAAGGGCGGAGAGACTTATTAGGTCGTGTGAAGCTTATTAAAAATCCGTCTCTTTTCACCGCAATTTAATGTCGGGCCGTCCTTATACCCTACGCACAGGTTTGTTAAACCAATAGAAATAAACCAAAACACGAGCGACACAAAGGCAAGTTTTAAATCTTTTGTTAGGAACTTATAATGATAACACCTCAGTTGAGAATGTTATATTGATTGTGTCTTCTATATTATTTAAAACAACAAGCAAAAATCTTTTGTATTTTAATCTTTTACATATATACAAAGAAAAGAAAAATATTTTTGTATTTTGTATTTTATAAAAACAATAACTTCACGAGGAAGGTTCTTCAAGTCACTAATCGCAAAAACTTCACGATATTGTCGTAACACACCACCCCGGCGGCGCCAAAATTTGATTAGTGTAAAGTGAGTGGTGAAAGCAAACACAATATCAACGTATATCAAAATAACAGTAAAATTCGACAAATTAACCCTTTAGGAAAAAGGTCAAAGTATCAAATCTTACGGGTGTGATAAAAGTGATACCGGGAAAGTGATTTCCCGGGTCGTGTCCCAACGAGGTGTGAAATTGAAGGAATCGTTGAGTTTTGTGATTTGAACTTGAATTGGATTAATGATTTATTGATTTGAATTACGATTTCTACAAATTAATTAACGGGAAGGTAATTAAGGCGAGGGAACCCTAATAAACTAAAAATAAACTATCACTAAGCCTAAGGAATGATAAAACGAAGCTACACTAAGTCCTAGAGTGCTAAAAGCATAAAAGCGTAAAAGCAGGAAATGACCCGAGCCATAAGCGTAAAAATTTTGCAATTTAAAGGCTACGGTGTGAAATCAATTTTCCTCGTCCTAATTGACAAAAATAATTTTAGAAAAGACTGGGAATTTTTTGACTTTTAAAATAATTACTACAATTAAAACTATTTAACACTAATTAAATGATTAAAAATATTAAACTAATTTGGAAAAATCGAAAAATCACGAAAACTACTTTAAGGTTTCTTGGTTCTAAGAAAAATAAAAAAATGGTGGTTGCTTTTGAAAATAAGCACTAAATAAGCTCAAAGGGCTTATAGTTAAAGCGCAGTGTCCTTAAGAAGTTAATTGTGCGGCAAAATAACGAGACAAGTCCCAGGCGATTGGTTTGGTGTGTTGGGTTTGTGGTCATGTGCTTTGAGTGGGGAGGCGTGGGTTCGAGTCCCACGGTGACCAAAGTTTTGAACCCTTTTTTTTTTTTTTTACTTAAACTTGAGAAGCAATCAAGGGGAAAGATTTTTGTGAAGACTTTTTCTGTGAAAACCAATTAATAAGCTGCTGGAACAGCTTACTCCAACCAGTTTAATAAAAAAAAAAACTAACTCCCTCCCTTTTTAAACAAGAAACTACCAAACACCCCTTTTTACAATGTGAAATACAATTAAGCAAATCAATGAGTTAAGCTAAGAGACTTTCAATTCAGATTATAACTACTTAGTTAAAGCTATTTTAAGCACAAGGAGGCTAGCCCTTTCACAGCTTATGCACTAGACAGATTAGGATGCACTAACTATGGAAAAAGAAACATCTTTAATATAGGAACTAAACTAAAACTAGGATCAATTCTCTAAAGTAAGCTATAAAAGTCCCAATCTATGGAATAGCGTTGAAGCAACTAACTAGGGATCTAAGCTAAAATGGAAAATGTAAAACAAGCAATAAACTCCTATGATAAGCACTAATGAGCTAATAATGATTTAACTTAAACTAATTGAGCAATTAACAACTTAAATGAGCTAAACTATACTACTAATAAGCTAAAAGATAGTAACTGACTTGTGTTTACGTGCGGTGCAAACAATTTGTTGTGGTGTCTGTTTGCGAGGCGACTGAGTGGCTACTTTTGGAGCTTATTTTCAAGCTGGACAGTGAGCTCCAAAGCAATCAAAAGCTGCAAAAGCAAAGTTAGGCTAGTAGAGATTAAAAAAAACATTTGGCGGCCAACTGAAAACTTTTAACAGCTTAAATATAAGCTGAAATCAGCTTGTGTTGGGTCATTTTGGGCCTTTCTGAGAAAACAAAACAGTCTAAAGAAGGGGTTTTGACATTCAATGTTAATTGTGCTAGAAGTTATTTCAAGACTTGAAACTTAAACTAGAGTAAGTTGGGTACAAAAGGATTAGAGAAAAACCAATTTTTCTAATTTTGAAAACCAAAGAAGCTGAAAAATACGGTGATGAGCAATGAGTTTGTGGTGCTTTGTTCTTAGCTATTCTGATAAGCCTTTTTTCTTTTCTCAACTTAATTCTCACATAACTTGAACAAAATTCACCTTTGCAACTGACTAATGAGCTAAATAGAGTTTGACTTTAAGAGTCGAATGGGTAAAAACAATTTTGACCAAGAACTTGCTTAAAACAAACACCCTTAACATAAGCTATTTGCTTAAAACCACTTTGAAAAAGCGAATTAAGCCTCTCCCTTTTGTGAATCGAATTAGCTAAGTGAGCGAAGGTTAAAACACAATAAGTATTTGATAACAATCAAGAAACTATAAGATAGAATTGGTAAAAAAACTTTTCATTGATTAAATAAAAGAACTACAACCGAATTTAAAAAAAGCGAATTAAGACTAAAACTAGGGTGGGTGGATAAAAGGGATTAAGGGTGAGGTTGAGTGTTTGGGGTTTGGGGATTTTGGGTAAAGATGGGTTGCGACATCCGGGTTTAAGAAAGAAGAAGAAGGAGGAAACGTTTTTATTATTGGTGATGGGGGGTCAAAATGGAAGGAGGTCAGTGGTTGGTGGGGTTCAAATGGAAGGGAGGTCAGTGGTTTGTGGGGTTGGTATTTTAATCACAAGGACCATAGCGCAATTCCACAAAAACCAAGGGACCAAAGCGTAATTATCAATATTCATCATAGGGACCAATTATGACAAGTTTAATTTTTCCAAGGACCAAAAATAATAATTTTCAAATTAAAAATGTCACTGGGTAATTCATCAATCTTTGAAATTTCGAGGACTAAAGTTGCCATTTGCAAAATTGAATTTTATAAGGCTAATTTTGACAACTTGAAAATCCACGAGGGCCTTTTATGAAAAATTAACTTGTTTTGAATAACCGAGGACTAGATTTGACAATTTATGCATAAAATCTGATCTAAATATTTTTACATCTTTTGAGACTTTTCAAAGTGTTTTTATTTGTTTTGCGGTGTAGAAGGAACAAAAATGATGAGTATTTACACACTCATCACATGCGCACTAAGTAACAGAAAACACCGTTAGGCTTATCGTGGGATTGTTTCTCACGATTATCCTCCGACATGAGAGTAAGTAATCGGTTTAGGGTTAAAGGAAAGTTAGGGTTTGTAGATCGTATCTTTAACGAGGATATGATTCCTTTATATACACGGAATCCTTATTGGTTAGTGTTCCCCAACCCGGCGTATCCGCCTAAGTCGGTTTAGAATGATTATCTCCAAAGATAGAAGATATCCGATATCGTATTCCATAAATAACTTTCGGATTGAGCTTTCGTGGGCCCAAACACTTATCGGCTTAGCCCAGTTCGTGCTGGGCTCGTTAGTATTGGACTTTAGTCGGACGCGTGACCCGAATATAGACTATACGTCATCAATAATGATGATGTTTTTTTTTCCAGTGTTTTGAAGGTTTTGGGTTTATGTTTGGGTTAACAAACTACTGCCTTTGTAGCTTTTTACATTAATAATGCTCTAACATTATGTATTATTAATATAATCATTATACAAGTTGATACAACTACCATGCCCAACCATCTTTAAATATTGATAAAAATAATCTTACAAAACTTTTGTTTAATCTTTACAATGTAACTACTAAGGGTCCGTTTGGTTTGGTTGAATGGAATGAAATTTATGACTTTCAAAGTCATAGTTTGTGTTTTTTGTTTTTGTTTTGTGGTAGGTAATGAAATGGGTATATCGTAGTCGTAGATTCATTCTGTGTGATTTGGTGTCTGTAAATCAATTCATGGGCCTCTTTTTCACTACAAAATTGAATATCATCTACACTTTTTCATACCATATTTTATCAACCAAACATAAACAATCGTAATGATACACTTTTTCATACCGTTATCATTCCACCTCATTCCAAATCAAATCACCATCATCATTCCTAAGAATAAACCAAGCGGCCCACAATACCTAGCTAAATATGCTAGGATGTGTTCTTTAATTCCTTGCTCGTTATTGGATTAATTTATTACTTATATTGTCAAGCTAGGTAGCTGATGTTAGACGATTAGATTATTCGCCCAAACCCGATTGTGGGTTTGAGGTCCATTAGGTTTAGGGTTTGTTGGGTGACATGAGGAGGACTCGGCTCAGCTTGCAGGTCTCATGATGAGACTCCGATACCATATTAGATTTGTGAAAACTCCGTAGGAGATATTGTATTATTGATAGTGTATTTATAATGCAATTGCATAGAAACTACTAAAAACCCTAAAAACAACGGACCAAAGCTTCATCTTATAGCTGACCTTCACATCCACATCAATCATGTTCATTGCTTCAGTAAACGAAATGCTTAAGGTACTATTATAAGCTTCAATTCACTTGTAACTTGCTTGTTCTACCAATATTGTCATCATTATTGATTATTAACACATTAACACCTGTGACTCTTCTTGTTATAACTTGCTGCAGGAGCTTGAGATTTCATCTACAAATCATCGGGCCATCCAAGCCCCATTGGATTGTACGGTGGTTAAGATTCTTGTCCACGAAGGAATGAAAGTTGAGAAAGATCAACCTATTTTTGTCATGGCTGTTCACCCCAGGCAATTGACCCCCCTACCAATGTCTGAATGTGATAAATCACGGTTTAAGAAGTTCTTCGACGAGGAGAGTTCACGTCCTGGTAATTTTCCAATGGAAGATGTTTTACCAGATCAGAATGCTGGAAATAGGCCAATGGAGCCAACCTTTGATAGTACTGTAGATGTTCACAATAGCCATGATAACTTCAAGAAGTTTGATTTCGTCGTGGACCATTCAGATCATCTTTTTTCAGCACATGAATTTGCAATTAAATATGGTCTGGTAAGTCATACCTGTGTCTTTTCTTTGTCGATTTTCTTCACTAATTTATGATAATAACATATGCTGTTTTTAAGTAGTAATCATTCTTACCTTTCACTTTCATTTGCATACATCTTCTACTGCATTATCAGCCGTCTAAACACTGGATTGACAAGCTAAATGAAGACCGGAGGATTCTTTGTGGACACTTGCCTGGTATATATGCTTGTTTTATTTAAATACATGTTACCTTTTCATTGTTTTGTTTTTTTTTTTTTTTTTTTTTTTTTTTTCTTGATAATTATATCTAAGCATGTAACTCAAACATCATCATCAACATTCACTAGTTTCTTTTATTTGGTTGCAGACACTATGTTTGTGAGGATGTATAAATCGAGGCCGGATCTTCTAAGAGCTGCAATTGTTGGTCCAGAGGAACACCTTATCATAATGGTCTCTTCTTCTTGATTTTGTTTCCCATTCACCTATCCGAATACCCGCGGTATGTGATCCTCCTCCTCCTCCTCTTCTTCTTCTTTTATTTATTTATATATTTTATCTATGTTCATGTGACACATGCAATGGTAATTATGTGTAGCTAGTGCGCTATCACTCGGGTGGTCTTGGTATCAATCCATATCTGAGGCGTGTGGTCAAGTGAGCTTGAACCTCTCCGGCGCTAGATCGGGCCTGAGGATATTTGGGTGCCTGGCACTTCTAACATGCTTCAAATTCTGGTCTACATACAGGATCTGATCTTCAACCCAAACCCTTTATTCAATGCAGTTAGTTTTGAATTCATTAAAGGTTATGAGGATGGTAAAGTTTATTCTCAACTCTACAATGAGAATACGATTATAAAATTATTCAAAACAATGGTGTATTCCATTAACAAACCACCAAAGGTAAACAATTTACAGTAGATTTTTTTCCCTATTTCTAATTTGTTTGGTATGTATGGTTAACTATTAAGACAATCTTGGATGCAGAACTTTGAGACGCTGGTGGCTGGGCATTTTTTCAAACGTGCACGTAATATCTTATTGGAATGTAAAGATTATATGGGTGGTCTGCAAGTCGGGTGTCTTGTCAGTTCTAGCAAATGCAGCTCCTCAATCGAGTTCAGAAATGATGTGGCTTCAATCATAAAGCCGCTTGTAAATGCATTTTGCAAAATCGGAGCAAAAGAAGCTCTAGAATTCCTTTATCTAAGTGAAAAGAAGACTCCGTTGCCTGAATATGACCCAATCTATGTGAGTCTTCTTGCAGTTACTTATATATCGTCTGTATTGAATTATATTTGAGTTTTATGAGCTTATTATATATGTTATTCTAGAATGATGCCTACTCCTTTGGACTTTAACAACTTTATCTAAAACTACGTTAACCCTCCTTTGTCGACAATACATTATTGTACACGAGCTTCATGTTATGGCTACATTGAGGCGGGTTTTACAAATGGTATTTTGTAATGCATGCAAAATCCTAAACTATATTTAATTATAAGGTTGTTTGACCTGACCATGCCTAGCTTCGTTTTACCGTTTTCATTTTCCCAGCTATACTTGTTAGGGTCTGCTAGATGAGTCTCAGCATGCAGTTACACCGTGAGTCTTTGCTGCATTTCATTGTCAACTTGTTCATTAGAAACTTGTTTACAAACCATACGTGTATGTAGTGCTTCAGTGATGAGTTTTAGTAGAAAGATACAAACATAAATAATTTTACAAGCCTGTTAAGTTAGACTCTCTTTCCTGTCACCAGGATATGGATCCGAACCATCATTGTCTTCAAACATTCACTGCTTACTGCCCATTTCTGGTGGGTATGGTTCTTGTCAAGGATGGAATGAATGTTAAAAAAGGGGCATCTTTCTTATATTGTCTACTGGACCTGAAGGTTCTTAAAACAAACCATCTCTAGTGTTATCCTATCTGTTTTGATTAAAAATTAAAATTTCTCATCACCTGTGTGCATGTTTTGTGTCTTATTCTATGGTCCTTTAGGAGTTTCGTATGGCTTTATCAGTACCGAAACAAAAGAAGAGTCAAAGATAAAGGATATTCTGGAGGAAAACCAGAGTTCACGGGTTGGTATTTTTTCTATGGAAGGCGTGTTAGGGGCGAGGATGATGAAGCTGAATTTAGCCCAATCCCAGTGCTTTATAATCAGGATTGTCATGATGAAGTTGCTAAAATAGCCCAACTGTTAATTGGTATCAGACGTATGATTTTGCTTTTGACCATACAGATCATTTCTTTTCATCAAAGAGTTCTCCAATGGACGAGGTATGTGTATCTTTTCATATGGATTATTCTCATAATAACTGTTATTGTTGTTTACCTTTCCTCACTTTTATACATATACATGTTATATGTTTCAGCTACCCCTTGAGAATATTTTTGCTGAGTGGATTGATCTTAAAAACCGCTTGCCTGGTATGACATTAGAAATAGTAATGAATGGATGTTAACTTTTTATGTTTATTCCATATTTAAGAATGCAATTCAAACTGAATCAAAAACTTTGTTCACAGGAACAAAAATATTTGTGAAGGTGTATGAAGATAGGATGGACCTGTTAAGAGCTGTAATTATCGGACCAGAAGGGACTCCGTATCATAATGGTCTCTTCTTCTTTGATGTGTGTTTCCCAAGCACCTATCCTAGTAAACCGCCTGTACGTCTGTCTCTTTTGTCTACCTGATCTGTACTATCTTATTATTATATAAATTTAATGGATGATTTTTGTGTTACAGCTCCTGCACTATCACTCTGGCGGTCTTGGTATCAATCCAAACTTGAACAAGTCTGGTGAAGTTCGCTTGTGCCTTCCCAAAACTAGTGGTGTTGAAGAGGATATGTGGGTACCGGATCTTGAGTATTTTCGGACTTTTGGTCTCCATACAAAATCATTTTTTAACAGTGAGCCTTTATTCAACGACTTCACATACGCATGTATGAAAGGCACTCTGTATGGAGAGCAGTCTTCTTTGTTATACAACGAGAATGTCTTTATAAAATCACTTAAAACAATGGTGCATACCATGAATAAACCACCAAGGTAAAATATTTTTAGTTTTCTTGTTCCTAGTTGTTTTCAAATGTATGGTTTTAGACTTAATGAGATGATGTTGTGTGTCTGATGCATGCAGTACTTTGAGGATTTTGTGGTTGGGTATTTTCGTGATCATGTACATGATATCTTAATGTCATGTAAGAAGGTGAGCCACTCAATCACTTTTAAGAATGATTTGGCTTCCTGCATAAACCTACTTATTGATGCATTCAAGAAAATCAGACAAAGGAAGCTGAAGATTTTAAGGTTGGGTATTCTCAGATTTGGCGTTTCCAGAATGCTTATATATTATTGTAGTAATTATGTTCTATATATCCTGTTCTTTTGGTATCCTCTTTTTATTCAGTTTTGTTTCCAGAACACCTTTTGATAAAACAACACTATGACAACGAAAGTGATTTTTTCTCCCTCCTATACAACAAATACGAAAAACAATGTAATACAAACAAACTATATAATAAAACAATACCAGGACAATCACTATATAATAAAACTTAAACTTAGTTGTTAGTTTAAGTTTGACAGAAGATCACATACACATCGTCATTCAACTAGGTTTGTTATTCCACAAGCAAACCTTGTCAATATAAACAAACTAACTAGCATAGTGTTGTTTAATGCATGAGGTAGTCACAACTTATTGACGCTTTGCGTTTTAAAAACATGTAAAAAAATAAATTACTTTTATAATAGCCAGTTGATCAAGCAAATTATATATGACAATCCTTATATACTAAGCAAATAACAAAGTATTATAAACTACCACCAATTCATTGTGTCGTCGCGGGACCTCATTATGATATTGGAGTAGCACGTCGTTATAATCTGATGCGTGATCTTGGTTTAATGTGAGATCATTACTACGATGGCTTTTAGTCCATATTAATTTTCAAAACCAATTTTGCACAATATATAAAGTCACAATAATAATCGAATAAAAAGGCGAATATATATATATATATATATATATATATATATATATATATATATATATATATATATATATATATATATATAGTTTTGTGCATTAAAAAAGCAAAACCAACAAAACAATTAATCACACTAAAACAAGCAAACAACATGCAAACAACGAAACAACCAATAAATGCCTAATTAATGGACAATCCAATAACTAAAATAAGACTCTTACTTGCTTTTAGAAACATCTTAGAACAAATTGTGGAAAACTAGAAGGGGGGGTTGAATAGTTTACCAATTTAAATTTAAGACTTCGTTTTAAATTATTTAGATCGACTTATGTCAATCTACTTAGTTGTGTATGTTAGGCGTTGATAGATAGATATATAAAAGTGTAATGAAAGATAAAGAGTAAAAGCAGCATAACCACGACACAGTATTTATAGTGGTTCGGCTACAAGGACACCTTCCTTGCCTACTCACTCCCGAGTCACCTACTCGAGTTCGTAATCACTACATGACACCAACTCCTTATGGCGGAGAAGTCTTCACAACGTCGCCTACTCTTTTTCCGGTACTAGGCTAACCACCGGGTTCTTTCACACCAACGTGAACCACACCTACCACAACGTCGCCTACCCTTTATCCGGTACTAGGCTAAGTACCGAGTTCCATTACAATGGAGGAACTACTACCCAACACTACACAACACATAATCCCAAAGGAGACCCACTCCTTGGTACAAACTTACAACACCATCAAGGATATCAACATCCTGGGAAACAAATTATCACTATATGTATAACGATGCACCTCATCGATTATACGACCTAGGCATTCTTCACTAATGCCACTTGATTTGTTTTCTAGGCATCCTTCACCAATGCCCTTGACACAACGCTTGGCACCTTTCACTAATGCCTTCGTCTTGACACCTTTAGCATTGTTCACTAATGCTTTTGACACGAACGTTAAGCACCTTTCACTAATGTTTTCGTCTTGACTCTTTCGGCATCCTTCACTAATGCCTTCGACACAACACTTCTATGGAGAAAGAAGAACTATCAACAAGAGAACCTCGATGGTTTTGATGATGACGAAGCATGGCAACTCATGGACTTGAGCTTGCTCGACTTCAAAAGTGGTGATCTCGCCTTTATGAGGAACCCGGAGAATCACACAAAACAAAAGACAAACTACATAGAAAGATCCTTTAGGATCGGTGGTTAGAGAAGTTACAATACTTGGAGAAAGTATGTGTGAGTGGCAACCCAAAAGGAAGAAATGACTCACTATTTATAGGAGAAATGCTTAATGTTCCGGATCCCACGGATCCTCTTCTGAGGATCCGTCTAGTGTAAAACTAGGGATCCGTGGGACGCTCCTCTTGCCCATTGGTATTTTGGTTATGGGTCATGGGTCATGGGTTGATCCATGGTTCTTTATTTAGATACAATGTATCTTATGAGTGCAATGCACCTAGTCGAATAGGTATGAGTCAATACCATGGGTTATGGATATTTTCCATGGGTTGTAGTTTTTACCCATTTATAATACATACTAGTTATGTATATATATTTGCCAATATGTAAACACTAGTTGTTGTACATATGTATTACTAAATCATAAAATCACTTATGCTTGTTTTAGTGTTTTGCATGAAAATGTAAGTGTGTTAGAAAACTATTGTCTCAAACTATTTACGTATTTTATTTGTTTCGTTAAAATGATTTTCGTTTGTTATCGACAAAACATTAGAAGATCGTAAAATATAAATAAAGCGTTTTTTACGACTTATTTGTATTAACACAAGTGATACACATACATTAAAGTAATCGATTGAAAAAGCCTTAAACATAGTTAACACAAAAAAACTGCACTGCTGATTGAATACATTAACCGACGAAGAAGTCTTCCCCGCTTTTTGCACAAAACTAAAAAGTTTTAGCTAACTCAGTTGGGAAATTCCCAGAAAATATTTCATGACCTAACTCGTTACAGATTATCGGGAAATCAACTTTTAGTGCACGAAGGACATGCGATCAGCACATAAAAGTAATCAAGAGGCTTTTCGCATATAATCAAATTACCACATTAATAAGAATGCATAATTAACATGTTAGGCTAATAAAACATGATTCATAAGCAAGTATCAATCATATCAAGCAATTTACGCAAGTAAATAAACTAGATAAGCCGAAATAACGCGAATTATAGACCATGTAACATTATACACGTTAAAAACCCATAAGCATATAATCTTTTCCAGATTTTTAGTTACTCTTAGGAGTCTATATTTTCACATAAATAAAACCCCTAAAAGGGGTAGCACATAAAAAGCAAGAAAAGTATCAAAGATATGCGTTTTTAGCGTTTTTTATGTAATTTGAACACCATACGAACCTGGCTCTGATACCACTGTTGGGATTTGTTATCTAATAACCTATTATAAATATATAATATTCACGAGTACGCAACGGAAAACAGAACACGTATGATGAACATAATTAACATAAATAAAAACCGAGAAATGTGTCCCGCTTTGCAAATAAGCAAACAAACAACAAAAGCTAGTGAACATGTATATGTTTTCTTTGAGGCGCACGAACCCCAAGTAATCAAAGTAGATTATCTCTCGTGTAGCCACACTACACCGTAACCAATACTACCGAATACTCTGCGACAACAATACGCAAATCAAAACACAAGTTCTCGTTTTACACTAAAGAAAAAACAAAACCCTTACTTGGGGTTCTATAATTTTCGGCTAGAGAGCTTAAAGAAAATCGGATAAAAACATGAGCTAGAATACCTTCTATTTATAGTGTTTAGGATTATGGCATCCTAACACTTAGCTTAAGGATTAAAAAAAGGTCAAAATTAAAAAAAGTTTACACTAAAATCTTAACTTTTTCGGATAGCCATGGGGGCACTGGCCCCCATACTAGATATATATATTCGTCCATGCTTATATATAAATTAAGCAATACAAATAAAAAAACATATGGTACAAAACCAATCTAACGCAACAGACAATAATGTAAGCAATGCCACTAATCATATATTTATACGAGGCGGATACTAACAATGGTTGTTAAGATCTCGAACATGTTAGAATTACACAACATTTATTATCTAGTAAGTACCTTTCGCAAACGTCACAATACTAACCATGGTTGTTAAGATCTCGATCATGTTCGAAGGATCTTACGATTTAAAGATACTACAACGCTAAAACGATCTTGATTCTATGTAGGTTCTTCGCGAGATATGATCTTAATACGATCACGATCTTGCAAAGACGAAAACGATCCTAGGTAAGATTGTGATCTTTAAAAATTTGTTACTAACTATCATTTTCGTATAGGCGTTGCATCGCGATGCACAGGCATCGTACCATATAAATATGACATGCATTCTCACCGTAGTGATAATAGATGTCATGTTAGTTTACTTATTTTGTTCATTGACTTTCTAATATATGACATGCATTCTCGCGTTGTGATAATAGATGCTACGTATAAGACAAACAAGTATAATATGCCTTTTGTGAAGATAGTTGGAGTAACTTCAACATCTTAGACATTTTCATAGCCTTTGCCTTTATAAGTTAAAAGAAGATGAAAGGTATAATGATTAGTATAATCATTTTGATGTATTTAGAGTGAGGGCATATCTTGCACTAAACATTTTTAAATAGTTTAACGTGTCGATGCATCAAATAGAAAAATAATTGAAATAACGTATATCGATATTGGACTCATTGTAAGCGTATTGATCAAGACGTGAAAAATATAGATATCAAAGTTTTAAGAATTATGTAGTGTTTTAATAAGATGAATACGTGGCACTATATTTGGTGCTTTCTATTCGCACTAAATTTTCTCTATTCACATTTATTATTGTATTTTTTTATACGTCGTTTTTTAAATATGTTTATTAAATATATTTTTTATACATCACCTTATTATTATTTAAAGCGTTTGGTGTTTTAAGTTATGTAAGCGAATAATGGTTAAACAATCATAAAGAAAAGTTTATATACGCATGGACCAACGTGTCTTTCAACTTTAACAATCGCACAACCAACAAAGTTGAGAGCCAACATGCCAAGTTAAAAGATACTTGAAATCTAAAAATACAACCTTGATATTTGCTCATGTGAATGGTAATCGTTATATTAAAGCGACACTACTGCGAAAGTTGCCCATCTGAGTTAACTCATCCACTTTAGATTACATATAAAAGTGAAATGTGTGCGGTGGGAGGACACATCGTTAGTCATCAAAATGTGTTTTGAATATTATTATCGTATTAGGAAAATATTGACCAAACAATGTAATTATGTAACGTTATTTATATTGCATTTCTAATTATTTATTTTCAATAAAAATTGTAGTATTTGTTCACTTATATATGTATATGACAAAAATAAAAATAATTATAAAAAAATAAGAAAAAAAAGTAAAGATAAATAATGATTAATTAATAATAATTAAAAATAAGTTAATGGTTAGAATAATCATTTTAGTGTATTAAATATAAAAAAACAAGTCAATGATTTTATATTGTTTTAACAAGTCAATAATTTTATAATTATTTTGGTGTATTAAAACTCTTCCATTATTTTTCATCTATAACTAATATACATTGTATTTAATATATTTGACTTACAATTAATAAAGGTCATCGTAAAACTTTTTATATTAATAAATTTTTATTTATCGATATAATAATATCTCATTAAATTAATAAAATTAACTGATTTCAACATTACTAATTTATAGATGTTTATTGTATATTATATTTTATCCCAATTGAATAATACTTCATTTAAAAATATTAAGAAATGAGTATCATAACTGAATTTGGCTTTCGCTTTTTATGGGGCCTAGCCAATAGGGCTAAAGCCCAATATAAAACAGATGTAATTCACAAGCAGTTTGGAGTATTGGAGGTAAAGAGTTGCGGCAATTTTTTTAATAATCGCTCCTTAGCCTTTTATCTTTCACTATCACTCGATTAGGGTGTTCGGATTGGGTAATATCGCGATGAAGAAAAGCAAAACCAAACCGAACCAAAGATAAGCGAACCGAATTTGTGACCGAACAAGATTGAACTAAATATATGGTTATCGGGTTGGATATGGTTTAAGCGATGAAAAAAACCGAAGCCGAAAACGAATTCATATAAAATATATATTTTTCTATGTATATATATGGAAAAAATCACTAAAACTCTTTTTAGTATAAATATAACATGATTTAAACTTGAAAAAGTATTTTGTGCTAAAATATATATAAATAAATAAAAATAACTAAAATATGTAATTCGGGTTATTCGGTTCGGTTTTGGTTATAGGGTTCGGTTTTCGGTTATTGGTTCGGTTTTCGGTTCGGTTGAATCAAATTTAATTTCGATTCGGTTCGGTTCGGTTTTCGGTTATACCCGAAAAAAATTAACCGAACTAACCGAACCGAATAACCCGATAACCGAACCGGTGAACACCCCTACACTCGATCAGGTAATGTTTTAAACTAGAGTAAAATACACCGTTGGTCCCTAATCTTGTACACAAGCATCACGTTGAACTAAAACTAGGCATTTTCATCGCTGGTGGTTGAAAACAATGTTTTGTTAGTCTAAACAAGTCCCTTGACCAGGATTGCCAAAGTCAACATAACTTTTCTGGTTGTACATCGAGGGTATAATAGACCATTCACAATTATAAAATGCCTTAGTTAAATCTAACCCAACCCTCAACCCTATTAGTACCAGCAACACACAATTATCGTAAATAAGAAGACATTGAACCCTAAATACAAGCAACACACATTCTACCCAAAAAAAAACAAATAATGGCACAAAGCGATAAGGGAAGGCTTTGTTGAGTTCATTGAGGAAAGAAGATTGCCCAAATGAAAAGGGTTTAGATGTTAAAAAGGAGAAGGAAGAGGATGGCATTGGGTTATCAAAGGTTAACGATTTGGGAAAATGGATTAAAAATCTGGAAATGTTGTTTAAATGTCTTAAGGAAAGGAAGGAAATGAAGAAAAATGATGATAGGGAGAGTTGTGGGTCTAGCTAAGTGTATGTTTAGATGATAGGAAGCTTTGTAGTTATTGTGAACATGAAATCGATCATTAAAAAATTGGGTTCTTACGTAACTAATAGTGTTTGGTTGTGCATTATGGCCGATTGAAATCGTTGTGCATTTCTTAATAGGTTTGACTTACCCAAGTCATACCACAATAGTAAGTTACAATTTGTGGCATTTCATAAATTTGTCTGACTTGGGTAAGTCAAAATTCAAGATGTTACAATTTGAGGCATTGGGCGTGTTCAGTACCACTGTCAACACTAACACCATACCAATTTCTTCCTAAACAATACACCATTGTCAATACATTATGATTTAGTGCTAAAGTATTTGCATTTTCAACACATATTTATAAACCATTGCCTTTGGTTTTGTTGATACAAGGGGGTGTTTGGTTTTGCTGATACAAGTTTTGTTGATAAAAGGGGATGTTTGGTTTTGCTGATACAAGGGGATGTTTGGTTTTGCAGATACTAATTCGAAACAATACACCCAATATCACAATACAATAACAGATTAAATACATAAAACTTAGATAATATTTCATCATTCATATAGTTGGTTACAAGAACAGAAACAACTAAATCAAACCATGACCAACAACCGAACAAAAGATCCAATTTACATACCCCTTTTAACAACCTATATTTCCAAAACTAGCACCAAAAGACCCCATTTATCTACCCCTTGAAATACCCAATTTGGTCATTATGTAGCCATTTTCTTAACATAACCTTCGTTGATACGAATAGCTTCATCGGTTTCACAAAAATATGTATGAATCGAACAAGTAGGTCGGTGTGCACAGTGCGGACTTTCCTCGGCCCATCCAAATTGTCAAGAGCTATTCCCGAGATCCCAAAGCTTCGTTCTCTTCAATCGACTACCTATGCTTGATGATGCCCTCTTTAGATGATCGATGCACTCACGAACTAGCTTTTTCTAAAACCCTTCTTGTGCGACCTCTTCCCCAAACCACCTTTGCCATACGATCATTTAAGTTTGATGAACTAGCAATCTCCATGAGTTCATTCAAAATAGGAAATCTTCCATTAGAAATTGTGTGTGTGTGGAAAAAGTGGTGGATGGGTTTATTGGTTCGTGTGCACAGTAAATAGCGTCTCGGGTAGAGGCGGTCAAGGGTCTAATAGTGACTTTTTCACACTTGGTCCCCGAATTTGTCTTGGTTGCCATTGTTATACTTAAAACTCCCTGATAATCACTTTAAAATACACAATTGGTCCATCAATTTGCCAAGTTCGTATACTACAATTTAGTTGAAGATTAAACAACACAAAACCATTAGAGTTTGACTTTGTAAAGTCGAACTTGCAAAACTATATCAATAAACTCCCAACAAATATTGACTAATGGTTTTGCAATTTTGACTTTACAAAGTCAAAATGCAAATAGAAGATAGCCATTCACCATTTTGAATGTTGACTAACTAAAGTAAACCGGAAATACTAAAGTTTTTTACTCACGGATTGCAATTTTACTTTCTGATCAAATTGAAATGCTAAATGAAAGTTTGACTTTCGAATGTCAAACTTGCATCACCAACAATACGCACAAACAACATATTATGAACAAGCTAAATTTAACCAAACCATATAAACAAATACCAAAATACTATTTTGCAACATGAATTGTCATAGGGTATTCAACCCATACATAAACTACAACCACTAAAAGAACTCTACCACGGATGTGAGGAAGCTCGGTGGAGTTTCAATGACTTCTAGCCAACTCCCATTTCATCCGATATTTTCATTCCCATCATTACTCATATCGACCTTGATATAGATTGTCTTTAGCGACCGGAACACATAAGTATAAACTTTATTTAAGTTAATTCATGCTCGATCTAGGAAAAGCTCGAAACACCACAGTTTGTAGCTGCCCATGCACGATTGTGTTTTCGCTCACAACATTGAATTTTTTTCCAAAGGTAGAACACTAAGCGTGTTTGCGACCTACAAAATCAAATTGTATTGTGATACAAAAACATGGCAATTCTGAATGTTTATTTGATACATATGCATTACTGATATTACACTTACTACGGTATCTAGCATTTTCAAATTTGGAGATCTCGAATCATTTCAACGATGGCGATACCATAACACTATTCCCAAAATCGACTCGGTCGACTTAAGATTAATCGGGATACAAAGGGCACATAAACATTCATCCTAGAAGTAGCTTCCGTATCAAGCGCAACAAGTTTTAAAGATTAAATTTCATTATTGTTATACATTTCTTTAACATTGTAAAATTTGAAGTGTAAAACTCAAATTGTTCTTACCGTGCAATCCTGAAAATCCAATGTAAGGGTCTCAAGAGTTGGAAGACTTGTCAGGTGAAAGATATTGGGTGTTGTGATTGTCGTCACAACATTCGAAATACCGAATGACAAATCTAACTTCTTCAAATTCCTAAGTTTTGCAATATCACATAGTCTCATCTCGTTTGTAGTAGCACGGTTCATTTTAAGAGACTCAAGTAAGGGACAACAAGCAATAAACTCCCAAACTGTACCTGTTAGAAAATTGACATAAATCAATTCTAAGCTCCATAGATTTGGAAAGCTACGAAAATATTCCAAAGTAGCCATCGCACAACAATGAAGTTCTAGATGTTTCAAATCCATACGAGAGTAAAGTTGGGTTGGCAACGTAACTGGTTGACCATACCAGTTTCTAATTGTCAGCTCCTCAATTCCATGTCGAGCCAAAAATAAAAGCCAATCACGAATATCTTCATAATTCAAGTCTTCTATTCCAGACATTGTTTTGGGCTCTACAGAGAAGACAAACTTTCTTATGGGACCCATAAGCTGATTTAAGAGTCTAGTAACATGCCTCCCATCAAAATTATTTGTTAAATAATAAAAGAAATCCTCATCAACTATGACATCGGTGAGGAAAGTCCACTTAAACCTCTAGTTTCTCGCTAAACTAGAGGTTCTCACCGATTCTAACAAAGGCAACCGATTCAAAATATTACTGATCACTATATCTAGCATGTTGGTAATACAATCTGTCATGTTAGTGATAACATTAGCTCCGATCGACATGGTATTGTCAGAAGTTGGGCTGGTCTTTTGAGTTCTGGAAATGAGGATTTAGATTCGGATTTTGATTTTCAGTTGATCGGATTTTGAGTAAAGTTGTTTGTTGGGTGGGTTTATTGGTTCGCGCGAAAATAAATGCTAGCGTATCATGAAAGAAACGGCTAGTTGCATAGCCATAATCACATTTGTTCCATGGGTTGAAGGTTGGGTTAAATTTAACTAAGGCATGTTATAATTATGAATGATTTATTATACCCTCGATGTACAACCAGAAAAGTTATGATGACTTTGGCAATCCGATCAAGGACTTGTTTAGACTATAAAACATTGTTTGGACCACCGGCGATGAAAATGCCTAGTTTTGGTTCAACGTGATGCTTGTTTACAAGATTAGGGACCAACGGTGTATTTTAGTCTTTAAACTATTACGAATGTTAACTATGATAATCTAATCAACAATTTTGGATCAAAATGCTAGAAGAATCGCACTATTTAAATAGTTAATTTGAATGCTTATAACCCGGTTACCATTATCGGTGTTTCATTGTTTTGGAATGTTAGTGATACCTTTTATGTATTATTGATGGATTTTTTATTGTTATTATAAGTTTACTTCTTGTATTTAGTAGGGCCTCCAGTGTAGTCATGGCACAAGGCCACAAAAATTCAACGAGGCGACCATGATGAATACGTGAGTGTTACGGTATTTACTAAGAGTATATAGGTTCAAAATTGACACAATGAGGTATAAGAGCAAGCGGTGTGGTGAATAAGATCTCCTACGTGTCTCTACTGGCCTTCGCCGTTTCGCCGCCACACACCCCCTCTTCGTTGTTCGATGTTTGAAGTTTCGCGAGAAGCGAAGCACAAAACACAAAGAACTTTTGCAATGTTTGTGGGGTTTTTATTCGATTTATAAAGCGTGTGTGTGACCCAAATGAAAAGTTTGTTTTGTGTTATGATAGAGGAGGTATTTTGAAATGGTAGTGTTAAAATGAGGTGGCACCGATGAGACCCAAATGAAGAGATGGGGTGATTAACCAGACCTTTTGCTTTAAGAGCCTTCAGGTGTAACGAAGAGCAAGCCTCGCCATGCCTTCGTGAAGGCTTCACGGTGCCTCGCCGCCACACCACCGTGCCTCGCTATGGCTCGCTAAATGAACCTTTGCCGTGTGAACGACGAGCTAGAAAACTTGCAAAAGTTTTGTTGGAGTAGGACCAATTGATATAAACAGTTATATTTTGAAGGGGTTGTGTTATGGTGAGACTCAAATGAAGAGGTTGTGTTGTGTTATGACAAGTGGACATATCAAAAAGGTTGTGTTATATATGATAATGTGACACTCCGTGAAGCCCAAATGAAGAACAAATGTTCTTTCATAATACGTGAAGCTCTAAGGTATTAAAAAACATACAAAAATGTTTTGCTTTGTTTATTACTTTAGGCTAGTCCCCGTAGTAATTGGGACGACGCAGGACAACCTGGCCACATCAATTTTCTCTCCAAAGAACCGAGACAACCCGGATGCCCGGTCGGCGACCACTTTTTTTTTTTTTTTTTTTTTTTTTTTTAGTTCAAACATTTTAACATTAAATTTAAATTTCATTCAAATTAAAAAAACATTACATTCTGAAATTAAAAAAAAAAAAAAAAAAAAAAAAAACATTACAAAAATTAAAAAAAAAAAAAAAAAAAAAAAAAAACATTACAATACGAAATTCAAATAAGCACTAGAATACTTAAACTAATAATCTAAATTGTAACGTTCTTTGATTCTTGCTTTAACTTTCTCCAACTCTTCTAGTTGGCGGCGGTCAAATTTGGATCGATTGGGGTGTTGTAGAAGATGATGTCGACTCCGTTTGATGTCCTCATGAGCTCAAGTTTTACTGTTTTATCTCGAGCTCTTTTTCCTTAACCGTAACCAAGTATCTTCTAAACCCCGCTTATTCTTATCTTTATCCTCTTTGACGGTTCTTGGTCCTTAAGAAATTTTGGCCAACGATTGCATAAATGAGTTTGATGGAACATCACCATCACGAGAGGAGGAGGATGCTTTCTTCCTTCCTTTGTCACGACCAACCGGTCGGGATTCTCTAATCGCTTCTCGTGAGAATCATCAACGTCATAGACATCGAAAGGATCACGAGTGGTTGAACCAGAGGTAGTGCTAGAACCCTTTGTTTTCTTCCGACTATTTGTTGATATAGCCGGCAACTCAACCTCCTTCCAAGCAACATGACCCTTTAACACATCGTAGCACTCCTCTAAAGTGAAATCATGACCGTACGTCATACGGTATTCTTTAAGAGCTTTTGAGGTGTCGTCGATATCATTCTCACCGCTTCCATGGGTGTTCTTGATATTCTCCATGATAGCACAATAATTTCCAACCCTGTTACGAATCCTGCTCTTCCATTTGGTAGTGATGGAGTCATAGGTTGGTCTTTCCTTGTTTCTTTCTTAAAGTACTCAATCACTTGCTCCCAAAACTTGAAGCGGTTTTGGCGTTTCTCTCACCGCGTTTTCGACACATAGACCCAAGCTTTACAAAGCACCACCTCTTCCTCCTTTGTCCATGGATCTGCCGCTTCTTGTTTTTCCCTTGCTTGTTTAGGCATCTTGCCTTTGTCCTTGGCCTTTGAAGTGCGTCTAGATGGGCGCCTTGGTTTGATGGGGACATCTCTTGATGAGCGGTTTCTCATCATCGAATCATCAACGGAATGGGCAAGTGGTGCGAACCGTGACCGAACCTTGTCCCATCGAAGCATCTTGACTTGGGTAGTTTTGACTTGGGTAGTTTGTGTGGATACTCCCCATCCAATCTTCCAAATTCATGTCTAGATTAGTGCTTGAATAGGGAATAAGGTTGATCTGGTTGAGAAGGATAAATGAAGTCCATGTTTGGATGGTAACCGGACCCACTAGGTTCTTGGGTAATCTTGGTAAGAACGTTGCGGTGGGACAAAAGGACGGTTAAGATAAAACGCGTTTTGGTTTTGATTTGCTTGGGGTAGTTGTGATTGATAATCAAAACTTTGCGGACGAAAGCGAATAGGAGGCGGTTTTGTTGTGGTGATATGGGTTAACTCGAAGTTGTTTTCGTGAGAACTTTAGATCAAGGGCATTTTGGGGTAGTCGTGATCGTCGGGTTTTGATTGTGGTGTGTTTTCTTTGACATTTTCAAGTTGGATAAAAATTAGATTGAGTTGAATATAGATGAAAATGGTAAGTTGTGAATTGTGTTTGAGGTAATGTGGGTATTTATAGAGTGGTAAAATGGGTTTGAATTTTTTTTTTTTAATTAAATGACCAAACGGTCTAAATTTAAATTTTGTATTATTAAATGCCTTGGGAAGGCTAAACACTCGCTCCAATATCGAGCGTTTTTCACCCGATGTCCACAAATTTTGTCACGCCCGATCTCCAAACCGATGTGGCCCATTCATGCCCAACCAATCTTAACATCGGTTGTGGAGTGTTTTTGCAGCAACCGATCTAAACTAAACCAATGCGACAAGCCTTAGGCAGTAATCATCCTGTTTGTTTTTGGAATATCACCAATGCAACTATGCTAAAAGCTGGCTTATCTGGTATAAATGTGTCAACACATGCAGTGGTTATGCATGCGAACTTGACCTTACATACGTTTAATTTTGACTACCTGTTTTTAAACAAAGCCTTTTGTCACTTTTTCTGTTTGTCTCTGTCCACCCAGGTGACATTTTTATAACAAGTATTGTAACTTATTTTCACCTATATATTTGTCCTGCACCAAATTTTTAACTCCATGTATCATGTAGACATCAGACACAAGGTAACAAGTAAAGGCAAACAAAATAAAGTATATGCAAATCTGTTACAAAAACTTTGCCAGTAAATACGAAACAATAACGCACTTAGTTAATCGGGATCGTTTTAGTTAAATGTTAGAGCATCTCCATCAATAACTCGGGTTATTCTTTAACATCTGTCGCGTCGGTGATGCATCGCCTTTAACATTTCATCTTAACATCCCAAAAACAACACAACAATAACATCCCAAGTTAAACTTTAAGCTCACCAACAATTTCTGAAAATAACCCTCGTTTAAGGGTAGAAATGAAACAAAAAAAAATAAAATGCAATTAACTCCGTTGGTGTGTCAACACCCAACAATAACAGGAACAACACGAAGGTCTAACGGTTAACATCGTTTAACACCGATGTTAAACAATAACTTGGAGGGAGGGCGTTCTGGGTGGAAATGCTCTTAGGCTAATATCACTATCGAAAAAGGCTCAAGTTTAGCTCACAAAACAATTTGAGGCCAAAACGGTTAAAACCGTACCATATTAACTCGTATATCGTCAAATTTTCCGTATTAGATTTAGATTGCACAGTAAGTTTCTACTAAAGGGCTTATAGGCCGGCAATATTAATCATTTTATGTTAGAATACTCGCTCGTCAAAAAGTTCTTGATTCAATTCCCATAAAAGAGATGTGTAATACACACCAATTAGTACACATGATCATAAACATCAACTAGTAGTCTGATACCAAAAAGATTAAAGACGTGAATATCCAATTTCCAAAGAGATAGATTCCCAACAAAAGGTAGCACCACTACACCAACTAAAATTTTCGTGAAACAACTTTAATATCCATGGTCATCATTAATCATGATAGCTTTACGACAATAATGCATTAATAGATATCATGTTATGTCATGGCTCCTTTAGGCCCGGGTCATAAAAGCCCATTTACACACAAAAAACACTAGTCTTTCACTATTTTAATTCGTAGTGGTACCTTGCCTTGCTAAAACCACCTTTGTCTTGAATAATATGTATGTACTTTCAAAGCTTTAATTTGTCTTCTTCACATAACACAGGTTGGCTGCATGCAACTTGAAAACAATCCCCATTTCTTCTGCATATACAAAAAAAATGATAACCATAAGTACTATTTTAACTTTTCTTTTGTCTAATTACTGTTCAAAATTACCATAAACAACTTCTGTGTGTTGGGTGATTAAGTTAAAAGAAAATAGGTCTTTGGTTTTATCCCAATGAACAAGTATGCAAGTCCAAAATGTGGAATGTTAGCCTTGGTTGATCTGATTATACTATAAACTAAAGTTTCTACCGTTATTAATCACTTTAATAAGCAATTCATAATTACTAGTTACTTTTAGAGTAAAAACTACAAAATTTGTGCATGTGGTTTGTCTAGTTTGACAAAAAAATAAAAACCATATATGTCAAACTATTTACCATTTACCTCAATTTCGCTATAACCAAAAGGAATTGATAACAACACCATATTTTTTGATACATGCATCATAATTTATGCATTACAGTTTGTACTGTACAATATTGTAATGCATAAATTGTGATTCATACATCAAAAGATGTGATTGTGAGTATCTGCCACTATAACCAAAATGTTATAAGCTATATAAAAGCGACTTTAGCTCAAAAGCATAATAATGTATTTGAAGTGTGTGAAGTGGTATAAGTGATAAGGTTTATATAGGATTTGAAAGTGGGTAAAAGTGGTAAAAAGAGGTCAAAATATCAAAAAACACAAAAACCGTTTGCAACGGCTATATTTTGAATCCAAGCTACTTTTCAAAAAAAAAAAAAAAAAAAAAAAAAAAACGTTGGCTGTTACGAGTGTTTGGACTTTAGCTCAAAAGCATACATGGCATCTCCCGCTTCTAGCACCTTGAAACATGACTTGATTATTAAAAGAAGCTTAAAGCATGGGTAATAATTTAACCAAAGAATTATTGGGAATGAGAAAAATGTTGACTTTTAAGTGAGAGTAAAAAGTGGGACCCATGAGTAAATAAGTAACTTGGGTAGATAGACAAATATGTGAAATAACGTGCCTACAATTCCGGGGTTATCATACAAATGTGTCAGCAGACTCGTGATGTGTGATCATTTTGATTTAACACAACCCCATAACATTTATGGACACAACCTTTACACACACCTTCACACTCACGTGTCTGTGAAGAGAAAATAAAATACACTAAAATATACGGAGTAACATTAATCGTTCATACTTTTTTAAAGGAGAATTTAATATTTTGCCTTGACGTGTTAAGAAAAGTAGCGATGGTATCATAAACGAGTACACCTAACAACTACAGTAATTCCTAGTTTTAATGAGTGAAATACCTAAATGTATGATTAAACTAAAATTAAATTATCGTGGCAATATTTTACTGGTTTGTAAAAAAAATCATTTCTACCATCATCAACAAAATGCTAACATATGATTAGATATACATTTAAGCATACACATACCAGTTATGCATGTCAATAAGTGCTCTAAATGTAAATAGGATGTTGCGAGATTACCTTTTTGGCCTTGGCTCGTAAAAGCTCGGGCGAGATCCTGTAAAGATCTTCATCCACAGCCTTGGGCTTAACATGTCGACGACGGTGCTGAGTCGGGGGTGGTGGTGGTGGTGGGGTGGCTACACTGACAGGGCTAGGTGGCTCTTTAATGTGACAATGATCGTAATTAAAGTTGTAGTCGTATCCATAGTCACAAACCACCCATGCGTCCTTTTACCTCCTCCTGCTTTTCCCTGTTGTACCATCCATAGTCAAACTTTAACATTTGAATAAAGTCACTACTTTTCCAAGACTTTATTATTTTTATTGTTTCATTTTCAAGTGTGTACTATTTCTCTGGTAGGGTACTAATTTGTTAGTTACTATTTAATTTTGAATAGAAACTTGATAGAACACAAATTACGGTAATAAGATAGATGGTGTTTATTTAAGCTTATTTTTTGCTTATTAGCTTATGTGATTTACAAAACTTGTATTCCCAAAAGGACTAAACAAAACAATTTTTTTACTGTGGTTTTAGACTTTTTACCGGTTCACAATGGTTATACTAACTTAATTAACAACATGCTACAAAACAGTGAACTTTACAATACGGTAAAAGTAAAAAAATAAAATTTACCGTGCGACGAGGAACAACAATCATGGCCGGAGTAACGACATTATTATCGTACAAGTCACCAGTTACATACAAATCACGGTCTTCAGAATAGCTATAACGAAGTAGTCCAGCTTGTCTTGCTGACTCAAAACACTGAGTGAATGGTAAATCATCGTTACAATCCCAGCTTCCAAACGCTGGTACATGGTTTCTTTTGTACTCCTATAAAAACAACATTATAGTTAACACCACAAATATAAACAAACAACATATATGTTACTAGTGAATATTTTTTTAATCTGAAAAATAAATGGCTTGGTAGAAAATGAGGGCTTACATATTCCATGGTGGAAAGAAGAATGAAATGGGATCTATGGAATGAAGATGTTGTTGTTGTGTTGAATCTAATGAATCTGATGAAATGTGGATAGATTAATGAATGGGGTTCTTGTTACTTTTGTTTTGTGTTGTAGGTGTCTAGTCCAACTTAAAGAGGGGGCCTTTTAAAGAGCTAATGTCACCTTTGGTTTTGGAAAATGTTGGTTTACACCCTTGGTATATGTAACATTTACAACTTTGAGAAGTTTTAGTGTTTTACAAATTTTGGAAAAGTGTTTGAATAATTGTAATTTTTTATAACAGTAGAATACAATTCGTCCCTAAACTTGTCTCAAACATAATGCTTGGTAATAGTTGCATTTTTGGTATGAGAGGCTTAATAGTCATTTTCATTTTTTCACATTCATATAGTTAATACTTAATACTATTATACACAAAAATTAAACACACACAAATTAAAAAAATAAAAAGAAAAATACGCACCCATATGTTATTCATCACAAATTAAAACACATTTTTATGTGTTCATGATTCTTCATTTTAACACACAAATAAGACATAATCATCAACCTCTACACACACAAACAAAATCACAACCTAGTTCCAAAAACCTCAATATTTATATTTTAAAAAACTTACCTTTCCTTTCAACTGAAACTACTGATTTGTCCACCATAAACCAACCGCAGTTCCATGCCATCATCAAAATACAACCCACATATTAATGGTCACTTCCACCGGTCAAACTTGTATGCTAGTAGTCAATCAAATACTTTAGTCAAGGTAAATGAAAAAATTAGAGACACAATACCAACACACAAAATAAAAATCACAATACATTTCAAACATTACCATCTTTAAACATGTGTGAGAGAGAAAGCGGGAGAGAATGAAAAGAATGGGAACAACACGTCATAGGAAACGAACGCAACCTCAAACAACCTTTCACCATCATCAACAAAACAACCAACAACAACAAAACTTCCATCACGGGGAGGCCACTACTTTCACGCCGCAAACCTCCCTAGTAACTACACTGGGTATGCTATGGAAGGAGTTTCGCTTATCTTGGTAAGATGACGGACGCTTATCTTCCAAGGAGAAAGGATAAGTTTGGGAGATTTTCGCATTCATCGTGTTCAAGGCATTAGGAACACCGATGCAATGATCAAAGCAATAACGAAGGTCTGCTCTAGGATGAGGAGATGCTTCACGCAAACGTGGCTAGATTTAGAAAGGAGGATTCAAGGAAAACCATAATTTAAAAGGGTAATACTAACCCTATAGGGTGAACATGTAGACAGGCCCGAGGAATACACGTGGAGGAAGAAGGACATTTGAAAGTGACAAAACAAACTGTGGAAGATGAATAACCTTTTTCAACCAGTTCAAGTGGCTCGGATGGGTGAAGGCAATGGCTCTTGCAAGACGATTGTTATTCGAATAAAACTTTCCCAATCAATTTCGCCTTGGCGAGATGCTCATTAATGGGCAATGTGAAGGACATCAATAGATTATGCAGGATGGAGGACTTCTAAAGTCCAGGAGGTCAAAGATGTTACGCTTAGGTACATCTCGGGCATGAAGGTATTACTTACTTTTATCTCCAACGGTTGGCGTAAGAATTTCTATCCAAGGAGAACATATGGGGCGGATGGTTCTTTAAATGTTTAGATGGAATGGGCAACAACTAGCACTTGAGAGAATAGTTTGGCTAAAATATCGGGTGTCCCCATCCAATTATGGGATAAGGAGGTTTTCAACCTAATCGGTGCGAGCTTTGGTTCGGTAGTTCAACGATGGAGGCATGCCATAAGGACGAAATCTTGCATTCGAAACGGTGGCGGTTCTTACGAAAGAAAGCAAGAGGATTGCTGAGTCGGTGAAACTTCTGTGGAAAGGACAAGCCATAAACGGTTGGGTGGACGAAACGGAGGAACTTTGGTGCCCGGATTTCCTAAAAGTATCTCCAAACGGGTCTGAGTCAATGGTCCATGAGCTAGAGGACGGTGAAATTCGAGATAATGAAGTTGGAAAGAACCGGATGATGGGTCAGGTATGAAGTTCGGGGCTAACGGGAAGATAAAGCGGTTGTAAATGATGATAGGAATTCGAAGGTTTAAACTCGAATAACAACGGTCCATTATCATGCATGCATGGGAACTCCTCCCAAGTTAATATGAGAAGGTTTTCAAGGCGAGAATTGGGAAGTTCGCATGGGAACTCTTTCCAACAAAATCTAGGTGGGTCCAGGGACAAAGTGTGGAGATGGACATAAATAATCGTGTAAATGATATAACAAACTTGGCCCCCGAGTTCACTTCTCACTTTCTCGCCTTCCATTTGGGCTTGAGAAACAATACTCTTGGTGGGCCTAGTGCTAGAAAACGGGCGGACACGATAATGGCCTCAACGAAAATCTATTGGACCTCAATCATCCCCTAATAGACCTCGCTTTAGCTTCCCAATTTGATAACACCGGATAGGAGCAATCAAAGGAAATCCCTTGTGCTCGTAACTTTGGTAGAGGAGAAAACTTGTTCGACCTAACACAAATGACTGTGCGAATTCTCTATTTTGCCCAATCCCACACCAATCCAAGAGGTTGGAACCTCGAACACCCTAATCGGGATGAAATTGCATTAGAAGCTCGAGCAACTGTTGAAATCGGAACGCCATCTAAGATTCACTCAACGATTGCGTCTCGGTTTTACATGAAGCACTCGAGATGAAGGTGGCGCCTTTATGACTAATGAAGATTCTCTTTCAACGCCAACGGATGGGGATGACAGAAAGATCAAATCGGTGGGGGAATTAATTAGGAGTGAAAAAGTCAATTTCGTGGCACTTCAAGAAACCAAAATACAGAATGGTTCCATGATACAGGTTAGTAAATTATGGGATAAGCGTATTGTAGAATTTGATTGGGTTAATTCGGAGGGAAGATCAGGGGGCTTATGTTTCTGTTGGGACCCTGGTTTTTTTCTAAATCTGACCTAATAAGGCATAGACACTTTATGGTAGTTTCGGGAGTACTCAAACAAAATGGGGAAGTGATAAACTTTGGGAACATATATGCTCCACAACCTGTGGTCCAGAAGAGAGAATTGTGGAATACTTTATCGGAGGTAATAAATTCGAAGGGAGGTTTGTGGGTATTGATGGGAGACTTTAATCACTGTCGAGTAGCGAGAGGAGAGGATGAACACCGATTTCATTCCCTCTGCGCGGAAGATTTCAACTTGTTTATGAAGGAAATGGGTTCTTGTGAATACTCCATGGGTGGCCGCAAATTCACACGTAGGAGAAGGAGGCAAACTAAGTAAAATAGATAGGTTCTAGTATGTGGGCAATTCAGGATAAATGGCCAAACGCGTATCATCATCTGCACTTCCGAGAGTCATCTCGGATCATAGCCTCTAACGTTATCTACGGTATCACTCAATTTTGGTCCTACCCTTTTCGTTTTACAACTCTGCATTGGGAAAACAGTGGATGAGTTGGTATCGAGTGTGGCGACGACGACCAATATAGAGGGCCGGATATCATTTTAGCCTCAAAATTAAAGGCCCTCAAAGTGAAGCTTAAGGAATGGTTAAACTAAAACCGGACGGAGATGCATAATGAAACAAGAGACTACCGGAAGATTTGACTCTTGATCAACTAATGGAGGAGAGGGCACTAAATCGAATGAATTGAGAGAGTGGGTGAAAGTAAGCGAAACTAGAAGAGGTCAACACGGAGATTGTTCAAGACTTAAGGCAAAAGGCGAGGTAAAATGGCTCGTCGAAGGTGATGAAAATTCTGCATTTTTTCACGGGGTTATAAATAGTAATATTAGCTCCAATCGAATCAATGGAACTCTAGTTAATGATACTTGGGAGATGGATCCTACAAAGATTAAGGAGGAAGCAAGAAAGTTCTTTGCTCTCAAGTTTCGGGAACCTAATCACAACAGGCCGTTATTTGTTTGCCCTAATTTAAAGCATCTATCCACAGAGGAGGCGGCAGAGTTAATCTCCCCTTTCTCGGTCGAGGAGGTCAAAGCAGCGGTTTGGGATTGTGGGGGGGACAAAGCCCCTGGACCCGACGGATTTACATTCAAATTCATCAAGCACTATTGGGTGCTTTGGAGCGAGATATTATGAAGATCATGGAAGAATTCTATGATGGTGGTAGAATTAGTCGAGCTTGTGGGTCATCCTTCTTTGCACTTATTCCCAAAGGTCCCGACCGGTATCATTCAATGACTATAGGCCGATTAGTTTGATTGGTTGCATATCTAAAATCATTTCAAAAGTACTAGCGAATCGTGTGAAAAAGGTGATATATTCGGTGGTCTCGAATCTACGGCTTGGTTTCATGAATGATCGAAACATTTTAGGCAGCCTCTAATTTTAAATGAAATCATATCTTGGGCTAATAAACAAAACTACGAGGCTCGTGTTGAAAGTAGATATGGAAAAGGCGTTTGATTCTATCGGTTGGAGGTTCATTTTAGAGGTTCTTAGACAAATGGGGTTTCGAGAAAAGTGGAGACATTGGATTGAGGATCCTTGCATCGGCTAGGCGTCAAGTCCTGATCAACGGATCTCCTACTTCGGAATTTGATTGTTTTAGAGGGGTCCGACAAGGGGATCCGCTATCTCCGTTCTTATTTATAATCGCAATGGAGGCTCTAACTGGGTTCATGGGCAAAGCAACAGAGATGGGGTTTATTCGTGGTCTCAGGTTGCCAAATAATGGTCCTGTTATGACCCATCTCATGTACGCAGATGACGTAGTATTTATGGGCGAGTGGGGTGATCTAAATATTAAAAACATCGTCCGCCTTATGCGATGCTTTTTCTTGATTTCTGGACTAAAAATGAATCATCATAAAACTACTCTTTACCCCATCAAAGTGAACAACAATATAGCGCAAGAGACGGCTGATTCCATAAAGTGTAAGTTTGATAAATTCCCATGTAAGTATCTTGGTTTACCCGTCGGTGTCAACATGAATATTATTAGGAATTGGAATGGCGTGGTGGACTGTTTTAAAAGAAGGCTATCGAAATGGAAGGCAAAGATGCTCTCGTCTGGTGGTAGGGTCACGTTACTAAAAGCGGCCTTGGATAGTCTTCCGGTGTACTTCTTTTCTTTGTACAAGGCTCCTGGTGGTGTTATCGATAAGTTAGAAGCTTTAAGAAGGAGATTTTTCTGGGGGGGAGATGAGGATAAGGCTAAAACGAATTGGGTAGCATGGGATAGAGTCATAGGGCCATGTGATGCGGTGGTCTCGGTCTTGGATCACCGAAGACTTAAATGACGGTCTCCCGCAAAGTGGTGGTGGAGATACAAAACCAGAAAGGATCGATATGGAGGAAGGTCATAGATGCCATTCATTTGAATCAAAACTCATGGGGCTATCTTGGGTTAAAAAGGGCTCCTGTGTTCGTGGAATATGATAAACAAATTAGACAAAGAGTTTTCAATGCGAACTTAAATTTAAAAGGTCCGATTAAAGGTTCATGTGGTAATGGACCTGGATATTCGTTTGGGTGGAGTGGTGGGTAGGGACGGCCCATTGATGGAATTTACCCGGCTTTATTCGCATTGGAGAATAAAAATACATCACGGTTGCGGATAGGCTTGCAAGTTGGGATTGGAAGACCTCCTTTATCGGTTCAGAATTGGCGGATCTTCATGACCGCAACTCTCGATTGCAACAATTGACTTACATAATACTACCGATAGGTGGAGTTGGCCGAGTAGCCGGGACGGTTTGTTTTCGAAGCCAATGTAGGAAATTGTTGGGTAAACATGCGGTTCCTTCTATCCTTTTCATGGTTCAAATGGGTTCGAGAAAGGTGTCATCTTCGCATGGAGGATGGAACAAGATAGGCTCTCAACATGCATTGGATTAAAGACGAGAAGGATTCTCAATGGGTCCTCATTGTGCGAGTGCGTGGAGACGGGATGAAGATGCCAATCACTTGTTCATCTCCTTTCATGACTACGATTCCGTGGCACCAAGTCGACTCTTGGTGTCGCATTCCACGAATATATGCTCATTCGATCCGAGATTTACTAGATATCCATAACCATTCGGGTGTTTAGCGGTTAAAAGGGACGCGATAAAGATGATTGTGTTAGCAGAACATGGTCCATTTGGAAGACGAGGAATGAAGTAATTTTTCAAGGCAAACGAGTAAACCTACAAGGGCTATTCGGGGAAGTTCAAGCAATCACTTTTTCATGGGTAAAGCATAGGGCGAAAAAAGAATGGTCCTGGGAGAGGTGGCGTGAATTCGACATACCAACAACATAGTCTCCTAGTTTGGGTACCTCTAAAAGGGCGATGTAATAGGGGACTTTTTGTAATGTCTAGAACCTTTCTAGTCGATCTTTTTGTATATAATCTTGGGTGAAATGAAATGATACTTTGCTGTTCAAAAAAAAAAACACAATCACCAATTTTTAGACAATCATGATAGGCTGCTTGAGTTATTTAGAACAACGACGACTAAATGCAATGAAAGAGATATAACATTCAAAAAATACATCACATGCTCTTACGTTATACATTAACTACAACCCAAACACTTATGACAACAAATAGTATAGTTTAAAAACTGTATATAATACACCTAAAAACACATATTAAAAAATCAAATGACCACAAATAAGCAATAATATCATGCATCAATAAAAATTATCAAAACTAAAATACACTTAAAATTACAAAGAACACCATCATCTCTACAAAACAACAAACCTTAAACTAGACGATATAAATTTTTCACATAACACTACAACTAAAAATAATAATAATAAAATAGATAAAATAACATCGTAATAAACATCTCTAAAATTAATCGACATGAGGCAACGATATCAAATAAAGACAAACCTTGTACATGCAATTGAAGCATTATATATAATCCTCGCTTCGCTCAATCATAGATGTATAGGCAAAACACACATCTCACATACACACTACATAAACATCATTGATTAATCGAAATGAGACAAGCTTGTATGTAATCTTAGCCTTCGCTCAATCTTGGATGTCTCAAAAATACACAATCTCACACACACACCCACAATCAACCTCTCTCTCACTCTCACACAGATTCAATTTTGTAGGTAAAAATCAGATGCACATGTGTTCCGAGAGATATGAATCTATGACACGTAACCTTAGATTTAAGACACATATAAAACCAATCACATAGCAAAACGTCATTGTTTTTGTCCAAATTTAAAATCAAACACTAAACGGCTTGCTCCAAGCTCATAAAAATATTAAAAATAATAAAAATCGATGTCATTTTGTAACTTTTAAAAGCAAGATCGCTTCTCATGATAAATGTATAATATATTAATTACTTATTTCACTTTCTCATGTACTACCATCCAATTTTATTCATCGATTTTCTCGAACCATCTTTTATTTAATCAAGTTACACTATTTATAGTGTAAAAGAAACGTACTTTATACAAATTGATCCCATTAGTAATAAGCTTTCGGTTTATCTTATAATCGAAGTTATGCACCAAGAAGTTAAGATAACACATAAGTAGTAGAGCTTAAGATTTTATTTTGAAATGGAAAGTTCTTGTGTATCAAAGGAGAAAATATATTTAAGGTGAGAGAGAGTGAGAGGAAGTGAGAGGAGAGAAAAAGTTGATGTGGCGTGATGTAAATGATGACGGGGTGGTAACCATCTCCTTTAATATAAGACTAGAGGAGTGGTCACACTCTATCACCTTCTACATCGTCATATCGCCTTTTTCTTTCATCTCACTTTCTCTTACTTTCACCGTAGTAGTCGTCATCGCTACCCTCACATTTCATTAAAATATTAATTTTATATAAAGATATCTCATAAATACTTCACACACATTTACAAACCAAATTAAAACTATAAAACATTGCATTTGGCACAAATGCCAAGAGGTGACCCGTCTCCATTATTGCTTGTTTACTTATAAAAGTTAACATAATCTATTAAATATTTAAATGCTTAATTAGTATTTTGATCACTAACTTTTTTACTCTCACTTATTCCATATAATACAAATTAACGTTACTATATATTATCGTAACTCTGCGTTAATCATTAGTATAACTATAATAGCAAATGCAAGTACAATGACTAATATCGATATCACTTGTTTTTAACAAAAAATGAAAATAAAAAATCACTCTAAAATTTAAATTATATTGCTAACATAAAATTACTTATGTTTATTGTTAAACTGGTTTGCTTCAGTGCATCACACAAATGGGACAAAGCTTTTGTTGGCTCTTTATCATGGTAAGTGTAAAGGCAAAAAGAAAAGTACCACCAATTGCAAACATAGTGAAATTGACTTTGAAGATAGAGTTTGCAAGGTATGGTGCTCAATTCTAAAAAGACAAGAAAAATCAATATAAACCCCACGAAACCAATAAAGGCTACCCCTTTGGCCTTTGTAGGTCTACAAGCAACAAGAGCAATATACTGTACTAGTTTATTTGCATGATATACGTGTTGGTGACACATTGTTTCTTATATAAAAGCTAGCTCATTACCTAAAAGAAAGTTAAACGAAAAAAAAAAGAAGAAAACTTTTAGTTGATGAAAATGAAAGAAGCAAGAGTAAAGGGGTACATTGCTTTATTTTAGGTTTGTGAAGGTGTAGTATCAGTGTATATTCTATTTCTTTTTTATAGTTTTAAATGGTGGGGTTTACATTTACCACTCTTGTCCCTCTAATTCATGATTTTCCCTTGGTGGGTCCCTAATTGCTCTTTTCTTTCCCTTTCTTTTTGGCAATCTTTTCTTAAAGCAAATTAAGAGATAATACCCAAAATAAAGACCGTATATCAAAGTCTACTTTTACATGCTATGTTAATTTTACGTAGGAAAAAAAGTTATACTGTCAATCACACATTAAACTAGTATAAAATAAATATCTAATGACTTTCAACATTATTCATTATGAGAACCATAATATCTAATACTTTATATACTTTATATAATTTGTGGAATTATATACTTTATATGATAATTGTTTAAATCACGATTATGATCTTGGGATAGTATGAGTTTATATTTTGATTATCGAAAACAAGTCGATCATATATGGGATCTTTGAACACATAAAATCTTACATATGATCTTGATCTTATTATAAGATATTACTATAAGATCTTGGATCGTGAACCGATCCGATTGATTCTACTTTCAAATTATTTAAAAATAATAATAATAATAAAATAAACGAAGTTATTTTGTTAAAGTGAAATAAAAAATAAACATGAGCAACTCATATAAGCGTAAAATATATAAATTTTTTTACTAAAAAAATAATCGTCCTGAATTACCTATTGAATAAATACGTATTCTAAACACATTTGTATTCTACACACATATGAGTTTCATTTTCATTTTTTAATAACTTTTTGAACTCTTTTTTCTTCATAAAATTGTTATACTATTAGTTTTAAATATGAATTACTAGACATATAAAACATTCGAACATTTAAGAAAGATCCATCGATCTCAATCCGATCTTACGATTACGATCTTGCAAATATAAAATGATACACGAGAAGATCTCGATGTTAAGGGCCAACGAGTGGAAGCGGGTAAGGGGCGGGTTGATGAACCCGATCGGCTACACTGCTTAGTGTAGGTCCTGTAAGGGCTTGGTTTGATTTTATGAGTTCGTCGAATGTTTTAAGCTTTGTCTTCTTTTTTTTGTCTTTTTATGTTAGGGTAGGATCGAGATCAGCCTCCGCCAGTTAGGGTAGTGTTAGGGTAGTATTTGGGTAGTTTTGAGTTGGAAGGTTTTATTGGACAGAGGTGATGCCAAGACCCTGCAGACAGGGTATTCTGCCCACCTCCTCCTAAGAGCTTTTCTGAAATTTGAAAAACTTCTTGAGTATGATTGCCTTTTATTGAAATGAGTCTTTATTGTTTGGTAATTGGAACTAAGTTTTCAATAAAAAATCAATGGTTGATTAAAAAAGTGCACGAAATCAGAGTTTCCCCGTCAACTAATGACCACCTCAATTATAAAATGTTAGTGCTCAAAGTTGTCGTTAATGTGACAACTATGCATATTAAACAACACCATTAAACTCGGAGTAGTTTGTAGACACCCATTCCTATAGAGGCATAGTACTACTGATGCAGTTTTTGTATGCATAACTCCCATCAAAGCATGACAAAAGTTGGAAATAACTTTATATAGCGTTTTTCCTTTATTCACTTCGTGATATTAAACTCAAAAATTACTCAAAGGCTCCCACACGCATTGCATTGTAGTTCTTGTGCTCTGTGCCATAACTATGAAATGCCGTAAATATTCAATTTTTTCCACAACTCACAAAAGCCTATGATGGTAGACCCTTTTTTATCTTTTACAGTATTAGTTGGAGTAGCTTTCAAAAGGGCTTTTCCACATCGAATACTCCCAGACCCAAAACAATCTTATCATATGTTGGGAAAGAAGCTAGAGCTGAAAAACACTAGTGGATTTAAAATTAGGCGTCGCCTAAGTAGGCACCCCATGAAATCTTTTTAAGACCTTAAATAGGTGGACCCCATTCTTTATCGTCACGGAGCCCTTTTTTTTTTTTTTTTTTTTTTTTAACTAATTGTGTGTGTAGTGTTTTTATACAGATTTAATTTGTGTAGTGTATAATGCAGATAGTGTATTTAATTTGTTTAGTGTTTTTTATTGATAGTGATTTAATCACAGAGTGCTTTTTATATGTTATTTATTTTACTTTATGTTTTTAATTGTGTATAACAACAAATGTTAGACATTAAAACATTAAACAAGATAACAACAAACGTTACTAATATTACAATAAAACATTAGACATTAAAACATTAAACAAGTATAACAACAAATGTTACTAATATTACAACGAAATCTACTCCATACGAAGATTATTAATGTCATCTATAAGCTCACAGAGATTCCACCTACCGACATGCGCGATCAACCTGATTTCTTGCCAATTCCAGTGACGCTCCAACGCCTTTATTTTTGCCGCAACAAATTGTTTTGAGCCAATAGCATGTTGATCGTTGTATCTTTAGTTTCAGCAGTTTAAGATGCGTTGAAGAAGAGGCTTCACCAAAGTACTTTTGTTGAAATATTTCCTTCCACATGAAGTATCGACACCCATAGTCTTTGGTCCCCCTATGTTACATGATGAAACAATTATAAGAAATGTATTCTAAACAAACAAGTTATTGATATATTTACGCAAATAAGCAAACGCTTAATTATTTACCTTTGACAAAAGACACGATAATACTTGCATCACAAGTTTTGGGCTTGTGAGATGTTCTTTCAATTATAAACCATCGCTGACAACGACACAAGAAAGGATTTTTTGTTGATCCGCCAAAAGAATTTGTATAATTATTCACAACATAAATTAGTAATATCATGGTTCACAAAATTAGAAGCTTCAATATATAGATAACAAATCTTGTTATAGATTAATAGTTGATACATGGTTCACAAAATTACAATATAACTAGAAACTAAGATCAATCACGCCCGAGGCGTAGTCGCCCAATGATGTCGCCATCCGTCCCACACGAGACTCTAACTCAAATGCGTCTCCTCAATCCGTCAATCTCGCTCGCACTCGTCAACGCGAGACGGTCAGAATAAAAGATGAGGACGAACCGGAGGACGGTGTATAAAATTGTCCTCATCTGCAATGGAGATATAGCCGGAGAGGAGGCACATAAGATTGTGAAGAAAGCACATAACTGGACTCTCAACACGAGCGGTGTGTTGTTGACACAATGAATGTCCCTCCAATGAATGTCATCCGATTCTCGTAATAAAAGATGAGGAAGAACCGGAGCAGAGCGTAAATCTATAACAAAAGATGACGTGTCGTTTATTATAAATCAAGAATCGTCTATACATGTTTTGTCATTTACAATTCAAATCGAATCGCCTATACATGTTTTGTCATTTACAATATAAATCAAGAATCATCTATACATGTTTTATCATTTACAATATAAATCAATAATCGCTTTCACGATATCTAAACATCCTCGTTGTTGAGTAAACACATGTTCCCATGGCGCGCCACAACATTTCTAAAATATCTCCATTGTGGGTGATTATACGGAGTGCGAAGTTTTCATCAAGAATCGCAAGAACGAAGTGAGCACATTGGTCGCCCCCACACGAAGAATCGAATCGTAATATATGTTTGTATGTTTGTTTTGCGGTGTTTGCTCGCACAGAGGACCTTTGTGGCAAAGCCTACGCAAGCACCCCATTTAATCCTCGGTCATTCTTGGATGGTAAAGTGATTCACTTTGCAACTTTAATGAAAAAAACTTAGTGTTTTGGTATAAAAATTTCATTATCGGATGGTAAAGTGACCATTCAAGGTCATTTTGCAACTTTAATGAAATAAACTTGAGCTAAAAAAGGCAATGATGATTTTTTTTAAACTTAAAAGAGTTTTGGCGAGGCAAACCGAATTTGCGACCAACATGAGCTAAAAAGCTAATAATCCGAGCCTATTCGATAAGTTTACCTCTTGTGTGTTAAATGGTGAACTAGACATGGATCGGGATGTTGTTGCTTGTGCAGTTGTTGCTTGTTGTTGTTTGTTGTTGTTCTGGACCACTTGTTGCTGTTGTTGGTTGATTGTTGTTGGTTGATTGTTGTTGGTGTTGTTGCTTTCACCTGGGATTATATGGGGTGCCTGCCTAGGATTATATTGTTGTTGGTGTTGTTGGTTGATTGTTGTTGGTGTTGTTGCTTTCACCTGGGAATATATGGGGTGCCTGCCTAGGCCACGCCTTTGAGAATCTTAGTACATTATTGCCTTTGAGAATCTTAGTACACCTTGTGAACTTTTGCAGTACCTGTGAACTGGTAACTTGTGAGAATCATGTTCAAAACGTAACTTGTGAAACCGTGAACCGTGAGTCTTGTGCTTGTGCGCTTGAGACTTGTGCGGTTGTGAGGCTTGTGCGGTTTTGAGGCTTGTGCGCTTTGTGAGGCTTGTGCGGTTTGTGAGACTTGTGCGGTGTTGTGAGGCTTGTGCGGTTTGTGAGGCTTGTGCGGTTTGTGAGACTTGTGCAGTTTGTGCGGTTCATGTGAACTAGTGACTTTGTGCAGTTGTGACTAAAACTTTCCGAGGCGATGATGATAAAACCGAATGGACGGTAAAGTGAGATCAAATCTCACTTTGCAACCTTCGAGTTTGAGCCTAAAAATTTTCCGAGGCGATGATGATTTTGAGCCTAAAAATTTTCCGTGGCGATGATGAAAACCGAATGGACGACAAAGTGGGATAAAATCTCACTTTGCAACCTTCGAACCGAGCCTCAAAAATTTTCCGACTACGGTTTTTAAAAATTTAAAAGCGAATTTATAGCATAAAAAACTTGTATAACCAAAAAAAACTTGTATAACCAAAAAGCGGTAAAAAGTTATAAAAACTTGTAAAATTGTAAAACCAAAAAAAGTTGTAAAAGTTATAAAAACTTGTAAAACAAATAAAAACATGTAAAAAACTTGTAAAAATATAAGTGGTAAAAATAAGTTGTAAAAAACTTGTACGGAAATCGAGAAACCAATCATTGGTACCAATGATTGAATACCAATGATTGGCACGGAAATCGAGGCACCCATGCAAATTGCAAGCACCCCTACCATGGGGTGCCCGACAGAGGACCCTAAAATTATATAAGGGGACGCCAATTATGGACCGATGGTCACAATGCACAAGTCACAAGGTTAAAACTGCATTTACGAGTTGAGGCATCATGCGTATCAAACTAAAAGCTATATCAAATTCGAATTAATATGGTTTTAAGTTCAATCCGGCTTAGGGTAAATAGTTCTAAATAGGGCTGAGCACAGAACTGAGAAAACCGAGCCGAACCAAATTGATCATATTTGTTTGGGTTTCGGTTTTATATATTAACGGTTTTTGGTTTTAATTCGGTTCAACCCAAAACCGACAAAAAATACACCTAAACTATATAAACCGAACCGACCATATTCAGTTCGGTTTCGGTTTTATATATTAGTGGTTTTTGGTTTCTGGTTAGTTCGATTCGGTTTCAGACCGATGCTCAGCCTTAGTTCTAAAGTGGTTAGACTGTTACACTAATCTGTCAAAATAGAGGGCTCTACCCAATATAAGTTGGTACAATGTCATGTCTAAACTTCGTGAATTAGTCTGTTAAAATATCTAAAACTAAATTTACAAATAAGCGAAAAAAAAGCTAACAAAATGTTCTAAGCCCACTTTGTTTAGTGTTACCCATTTTACATTATACCCAACATGATAGACATAAACGTAATCGTGTATAAAAAGAAAACTTGTGATCAAATGTGTTAATACAAATAAGCCGTAAAACGCTTATTTATATTTTACGATCTTCTAATGTTTTGTCGATAACAAACGTAAAATCATTTTAACGAAACAAATAAAATACGTAAATGGTTTGAACTAACAGGTTTCTAACATATTCACATTTTCACATAAAACACTAAAACAAGTATAAGTGATTTTATGATTTAAGTAATACATATGTACAACAACTAGTGTTTACATATTTGGATAAAATATACACATAACTAGTATGTAGTATATTGGGTAATATAAATGGGTAGAAACTTAAGTATCACAACCCATTGGGCAAATACATTGAATGTGGTGGGTACAACCCAAAGCCCATAACCCATGGATCTTGACCCATAACCCATTGCATGACATCATGCTTATATCATACATGGATGATATCCATAACCCATGGATCCACCCATACCCAGTGACCAAGTGCATTGCACTCAAAGATACATTGTATCTAGCCAAAGATCCATGGTTCAACCCATGACCCATGACCCATAACCAAAATACCCATGGGTAAAGGGGCGTCCACGGATCCCTAGCTTAACGCTAGACGGATCCCTGTGGAAGGGATCCGTGGTATCCGGGAACGATGGGATTTTTCCTCTATAAATAGTGAGCCATTTCTTCATTATTTCTTACCCTTTCTAACACACTTTCTCCCCGAGTTAAATCTCACTAACCTTAGATCCAAGAGATCTATGTTTGTAGTTTTGTTTTTGTGTGATCTTTTAGGTTCCTCTTAAAGGCAAGATCACCACCTTTGAAGTCGAGCAAGCTCAAGTCTATGAGTTGCCAAGCTTCCTCATCATCAAGGCTACTGAAGTCCTCTTGTTGATGATTCCTTTATTTCTTCAAAGAAGTTTAGTGTTGAAGACATTAGTGAAAGGTGTCTCAAGTGTCAAGACGAAGATATTAGTGAAGAGTATCTATCGTCTATAGCATAAGCACTTGTGGTAGGTGCTTAGAAGTCAAGACAAGAAGCATTAGTGAAAGGTGCTTGAAGTCAAGACTTGAAGCATTAGTGAAAGGTGCTTTGAGTGAAGACACAAGATATTAGTGAAAGGTGTCTTGTAGATCTAATCAAAGGCATTAACGAAAGGTGCCTTAGATGTACATTCGATATGGTGTGTTTCGATGTACTAGATAGACTAGCATTAGATCCAAGGATATTGATGTCCTTGATGATGTTGTAAAGGAGTAGATCTCATTTGGGATTAGTCGTTGGTGTAGTGTGGTAGTAGTTCCTCCATTGCAATGGAACTAGGTGCTTAGCCTAGTACCTAATAAAGGGTAGGCGACGTTGTAAAGGTGTAGTTCACCTTGGTGTGAAAGAACTAGGTACTTAGCCTAGTACCTTATAAAGGGTAAGGCGACGTTGTGTAGGTTTGGTTCACCTTGGGTGAAAGAACCCGGTGGTTAGCCTAGCACGGAAAAAGGGTAGGCAACGTTGTGAAGGCTTCTCCGCCATAAGGAGATTGGTGTAGTGTTTACGAACTCTCGAGTAGGTGACTCGGGAGTGGAGTAGGCAAGGAAGGTGTCCTTGTAGCGAACCACTATAAATACTCGCGTTGTGGTTTTGTGCTTTTACTCTTATCTTTTCATTACATATCTTTATATGCTTGTTTATCAACATCCAACACACACAACCAAATAGATTGACATAAGTCGATCTAAATAGTTTAAAATGAAGTTTTAATTGGTAAAACTATTCAACCCCCCCTTCTAGTTTTCCACAAAATGAGAATAAAACTTGAGAAATATAAAAAGCAAATATAATTAAATATTTGAGAAACATCAATTTGATTTAAATGCATCCTTAGTTTTTTAGATGAATCCTAATATATTTTGTAGCTCAAAATTATACTGTATGTATATCCACATATTATATGCATTTCATTAAGTTAGCTGAATCCTAAGTATTTTTCATCCCCTGTGTGCCAAATGTGTTGCTCGTACTACTTTGTATCGTTTTCACTTCAAAACTATTTTTGAAACTAACTGAAATGTATCTATATCTATACTACATATAATAGAAAAACGGTCAAATGTGAAAAAGTTGAAAAGTTGAATTATTGAATTTGGTAAAATGAGAGAGAAATGCATAGTTTAATTAATACTCTTATTAAAACACCCCATTATTTAAAAGTACAATAACTTATTCACATTGTACAACCAATCTATACTACATATAATAGAAAAATGGTCAAACTTTGAAAATTGAAATGTTGAAAGTCAATTGTGAGAGAAATGTATGGTGTAATTAATACTCTTATTAAAACAACAATTACTTAAAAGTACAATAATTTATTCACATTATACAACAAATTAAAAACATATCTACCAAATTAAAAACAACTAATTAAAACACCAATTAGTAAAAAGTATATTAAAATTTTCACAATGTACAATTTAAACAAGTTAGAACATAATACAACACACTAATTAATGTTATTTTTAAAACACCATAAAATGAAAAGTACAAGTTATTATACATTATACAAATTAATAAAACACACAAAGCTTTATACAAACTAACAAGTTGATGATACATATAGTTTTGAAAATCGGACCGGACCAACGGGTTCAATTGGGAACCGGTGTCCCCACCCGTTCGGCTAACCAATAAAAGCCATTCGAAAATGAACCAGAGAGGACCCATTGAATCCGATACAAACTGGTGAATCAGGTCTCATCGAGGTCTATTTCTCCGGTTAATCGTCACAGGGTACCCGACGTCGCAACGCGCGGGTACCATGGTATATTATATATAAAGGAAAAACCAAAATGTAAAAAATGAAAAATTGAAACTAAAAAATGAAATGTTGAAAACATATATTTCAAAAGGAAACTATTAATACATATCGAAAACCAGGTTGACCCGGGACGCTTCAAACTCGGTGGGTTGACCCGGTTTAATTTGACCCGTTTTTTACCCAACTTGTCTGGTTGACTCAGTTTAAATCGACCCATTTTTCGACCGTAACGGTTCAACCGGTTGAACCACCCGGGTCGAACAAGGTTTCAAAACATTATGTTTAATCCCCAAATCTTCAAACTTTTATTATTTTTCGCTTAATAACCCATAAACCTTTTTAACACAAAACGATCGTCATTATAAAATCGCATTGTTGTGCATGTGTACTGTTTATATTTTGAACGTCACGTAAAAGACTTACGACAATATCGCATATCGTTAATTGTGCGCCGCTAGGAACCACTGTCGCTAGGCGCGGTACTGCCTAGTCTAAATAAATAGAGGTACATCTAATTCAAGTAGATGTATCTCAAACGTATCGTTATAACTATTTTTAATCATTCTCATTTTAAAATTTATTTTCACTATATCATACCTAAAGAAAGGGCTTATTTTTTATATCCGACAATTTTATTCCGTATCTTATCGCTTTTCATAACCATAGTTACCATCTTACCGACAAAATAACATGTATTGAAATTTCTTCCCGGTGAGTCGAAAGAGTCAATCACATCCCAAGGAGCTCATGAAATCTCGAATTCAATATGAAAGTGGGCTCTTCTTCTTCGATCAAGCAAGTCGAAGATAAGGTGAATCGATGACCGTGCGAAATCATCTTGGAAAACTTGAAAGAAGTAATGTCGACTATTAAGTTATTCACACAAAGCCTTCGATGACTTATCGGCTTATTTGCTTGAGGAAGAGTTTCACTAAAATGGAGATGAACCAGAATAACGTCCGATCTTCGATCTGGATTGAGTGGAAAAGGGATATATGAAGTTCGTTATGTTCCTCTATGATGGGTAAATCTCCATGAAAAAGGGGCAACTTTCGTGTAGTTTGTAATAGGATGTAACTATTCATATTTTTTTCGAGAACAAATCATTCTCTTAATAGATCTTGTCTGGTTCCTCAATCTTCGAAGAATGCGACGTTGTATTATTGTAAGTTCCATGTTCTAAACATGTCTCAAACTCATACGCTTTCAAGTATATGCTAACTGAAGCCTTACCTATTATCCTTTGGGCTAAGATGATTTACATGTAACGGCCCGTGAATGACACGACTTAAAATCATTGAAATTTAAACTTTTACGCGGAAACGATTTGACTTAAAACTGACCTGCTGTTACTAATCGTTGAACTGATAAAATTTTGTAACAAACCTGACCCTTGAAAGTATTTTTACATGAAACTAGACTCAATTATCTTCGAAATGACGGGTGGCTCGACCCGTGACGACTTACGGTTAAAAAGATATGATTTTTCCAAATTAGTTCTCCAAATTTGTTCTCCACTAGTTCTCCGACTATTTTAACCACTTTACAAACACTTATCCATATACTTTGTTTTTACAAACATTCTTGACCCGTTTGACCCAAAATGGGTTAAAATAGACCTTGTCCCAAACACCCCATTTTCTCGCATATCCCTTTTATATACTTTTGACCCATTTTCCTAAAATGACATCTATTACTCTGAAAGACACCAAAATTTCCGAATTTATTAAGACCTCATATATTTCATTTTCATGCATAAACATTAACCAATTGACCTTCGAATGGTACTTTACAAAACGGCAGTATTATGTAAAATACCGTTTTGACCCATTTTCAATACATACAACCTTTACCACTTCTCGAATTACTTCAAACCTTTCAAAAGCATTAACTTAACATATTAAATCATGTTCATGATCATTAACCCATTTACAACTCAAAATGGGTATAATTACACATTATTCCAAACACCTCTTTAAACATGACCATAAACACCAAGACCATGTTATAACATACCGCTTGACGACCCAATTACTTCAAAGACCATGACATACCACTTTGACATGTGACGACACATTTACAACCCATTTAGACCAACAGGGTACCACATTGACTTGAGCTCGGTATCACCTAAGCTCTTACTTTCTTACCATGCTTTTATCTTTCGCTCTAATCATCCTTAAGCCTTAGTCCAAGCTTACCATTTAGCATAAGCACCTACAAAACATTGACATCTTAAAACCATAAGCACGAGGCTTAGTAAGTAAAGCGCTCATAACATGTTATCATATACATTCATGCATTATACATCATAACTCATTTCAAATCATTAAACATTAACACGTACTTTGGTTCACTTTAGTAAAACATTTCCTATGGTTCAACATCAACATACCTTAGCCTAATCCACCTTGCCTAACCTTCATGACTAGTTAAGCCAAACTAGTCTCAACCACACTTTATATAAACATATATTCAATTACCCCATTCCTTAGCATAACAAAATCACATAACATATAATGTGTAGAATCATATAACAACATATAATGACCGGTTTACTTACCTTGATTCCAAGCTAATGAAACTAAGCACATCGTTATCAACATCATCATTCTCCACTCTTGCAATCTAAGCTATTTCACTAAAGGCATAAACACATAATCAATTTGTTAGGAATTGGAAATTCCATATTAAAGTGTCGGTCACCCCAATTATGGTCTAGCATATTTTAGCTCGTAGACTTGTAGTTATTTACGTTGTTTAGTAGTTTATTTGTTAGTTAGTTGCATAGTTTAGCGTAGTGTAACATCGTGGAGGAAGGACGGTCTTTACCCATCTGATACCGATCCACAGCCGATAGGAGGTCGCTGAGTCTCAGAACTATAAATACCCTTCCATCCATGGAAGGGTGGAGCTTTTCTTTAATCTAACCTTACACATTTGTGAACCAAGTATCTAGCAAGAAACTCCCTCTCATCTCTAACTCTCTAACTATGGCAAACATGTATTTTGATCATCCAAGACCACCCGAATCATCAACACAATAATATATCGATCCTACAAATGGTACCAGAGCCAAGGTTTTTGTGTTTTGATGATTTATTGTGGTGTTTGATTCTCGTTGTTAACTGTTTTTGTATCATTTTTGGTTCGAAAAATGCCTTTACAGTATTTTGGTATAACATGTTTACATGTTCGAAAAATGGTAACTATACTTGGTTGTAAACTGTTTTTTGTGCATTTTTTGTTCGGAATATTTTCTTTGTGATGAACAATCTATACACTTTTTTTCAGTTATGATATCTTTTCATTGGTCACAATAGTCACACGTTTCATTCACGTTTATACATATGCTTGTGTCAGTGTCCAAACTATTTTGTATACCATTTTCTTGTGATTATTTTGTTACCACCAAATGATATTCATGTGGTGACTTTCTTGTAGTCAAACTGGGTCAAAACAAGTTTTATGGGTTTATATATGAATTTGGTCGAAATAAAGTTGTCCAAATGGTCAAATTCTTGTCACGGTATTAAGGTTATACATAGCGACTTGCACTTATTCTTCATAGCGAGTTGGCCTAATCTTCAGTAGCGACTTGTTATTTGTGAAAGAAAACAGTAGCGAGTTGGGTTATTAAGGTGATAGCGAGTTGGGTTATTTGACTATTGAGTCAAATAAAAGTCATTAGCGACTTGTCTTATTACCTAGCGACTTGACAGACAAAACATGATGAAAAGGAAAGACAAAGTAGTGACTTAGTTAAACCTTTGACCTAGCGACTTGCTTTGAAATTTTGGTAGCGACTTGTTTTTGACTTAGCAACTTGACGAAAACTAGATGAAGAAGAGTATTTCAATCGACCACAACATCAAATACCAAAACACCAAGACTTGACCTCCGTAATATATACATCATCTCAGACTCAACTATCCAAAACCATTCGAACCCAAGACCCTACATATATCTCTTATCATTCATATTACTATATCATGTTTTCTAAATGACAACTTCTAATGATCTCAGACTTGGTTCGGTTTCATTAAACAACAAGACCTTGGGGGTCCTAATTCTCGAACATCTCATCTTCACAGATCTTGTCTCAATACATCATATTCGAATCTTTTGAATAAGAAGATAACAACTTGTGTTATTTCTGTTTCTTAGTTCGATATAAGCATACTCATATTCAAGTGATGGTTTTAAGAGTTATTTCTAAACATAGTGATTATATCCGAAACATTTAAGAAATGTTTTCTAACAAGGATGTTAGACACGTTTCTTTATTTCGTTATGATGACTCTTTAAACTAATGATCGATCACAAATAATCTACAACAATCAAACCTACCTTCAAACTCCTTTGTGGTCCTCTTGCCATCCCCGTGGCGTTATTAGCATGCCCGAGCCATCCCCGTGGCATTCGAGTCTTTGGAATAAGGATGTACTTTTGTTTGTGGGTTATGCATCATGGTATATATATGTCCTTAGGGTTTGTCAATTTGTGTTGAGATGTTAATGATTAGTTGTTGATGATCCGTGAAGTGGGGCGCATTTTTTGTAATTAGGGTTTGTGGATGATTATTTGAGAAGAGAGGCGACACTAATTAATTGATGAGGGTTTTAGGGTTGGAAGATATGTGAGAATCGTAGTATTAATACTGCATAATTAGGGTAAGTAATGGGCTATCTTGTACTCTCTCACATGGGCCTCGTTATGTTGATCACATGGGCCTCGTTGAACCTTTTGGAATCTGATTTTCCTATTATGATTCACATTATGTCCGAATTATGAACACATGAGCCTATTTATCACTTTGTGACTATAAGCATGGGATGAAATCACTTGGTATAATGGTTATAGAGTGGTACTTGGTGTTTGCTTTTCAATGAAATGTTTGTGTTAGGCCGTATGTTGGGTTATGAAATTCGGATTGAGTTGAACATTTGTTAAGCTCTTTTACTCGTTATGATATACATAGACATTATCTCGGTCATGTTCTTTGTACATTATTTGTTCATCCTTTGATGGAAGTTGAACCGGGTGGAAGTTTCATTTGAATCATAATGTGAGGTTTGAACTAGGTAATACTTCATGTGAACTGGGTTTACTATTTGCACCGGGTCAAGACTTAATTGATCATTTGGGTCGATAATGATGATTCTTGAGTATGGACTGCAACTTGAGATTGGTTGATGAGATTTATTGATATGATTTGGAGTGATGATGAGATTTGATGTTATATGTGACTTGATAGTTTGGTTTATGCATTTTCACAAAGTATATTTTGTCACGGCTTGAATTAATTGAACAAATTCGACTACGGGGTTGTTTGGACGGTATTTCTTATTTGAATTTGAAGTAAGGTTTTTCCGGGCGCGTTTACTTATTTCGTCTTCTTTCTTTCTACCGTTTCGCGAAGATGACTTGTTTGGGCTGTTATAGTGTGTGATAAAGACTTGGCTATTTAGTTACGGTTGTGATTCTTTCTCGATTAACCCACAACGTATCTATCACTTCGGTGTCTCACGCAGATTGAGGATATGTCAAGAGGTTTTGTACATTGGGTACACCGTTTCTTCTTCACAAGGATTAGTGCAAGCTTAAGTAACAAATCGGGAATGTTACGCCTTGTTCAAGTTTGGCATATCGGGTTTACTTCACCAAGTGGTCATAGCAACAAATGGCTGTAATGCGTGAATGATGTGTTTACCAGTGTCTATTGGATGGTTGATGATGTTGTTGATGTTGGATAATGAACCGCTGATGAACCACTGCATATTCCCCTAAAACAGATATTCACTGAAACCAAAGTTGTCATTACACATTCAAGCTGACATTGTTTACGGTTTTGTCTTGATTTTGTAAAATCCCGCGAAAGAACCTATTTCTCGGTTTAAATCATAGATCTGTAAAATCCCGTGATAATGGAAACATCCTGGTAATTGTAAAGTGCATTTCCGGAACTATCATACGGTCTATTCTTGGTTTTGTAAAATCCATGAAAGAAACTATTTCTCGGTTTAAACTATAGAATTGTAAAATCCCGTGATGATGGAACCATCTTGGAGAAAGGAAAGTGTATCTCGGGTCTTCGATGTTGGTGTTACGGGTTACATTTCAAGAAGGGATAAAAGGGTGTACTTCATAAATTGATGTGTGTTTGGATATTCATCATGGCGGTTTGGTTATTACATGGTTTTACGGGGTTATGTGCTTTTGACCATGGTCGGGATGAAACCATTATCAAAGTTCGCTTAAATGGCAAAGAAGGCCGGTTAGCGATTAACGAGATGATGTGACAACGACGTTAATTCAAGATTATTTATTTGAGGTTGAAGTGAATTATCAAGGCGAATGTACTTAGTATCGAAGGTATCGGGATGGTTGGATGAAGATGCTTCATGATCCTTGTTCGAGCTTATTATCATAAACGAAGACTAGGAAATCTAGTTATTGTTGGGTGTCTTTTACCTTTTCTTTTACCACTTGGGGAATTGGGCTCATACCACCTCAAAATAACTATCACTTTAAGGAGTTACGTTGTAGTGCTCAAAGGTCACATTCAATTGTGGATTTTCAAGAGGTAATGTACGTCTTATACTTGATGGTTCGTTGGTTGAAGAGTATAGATTACATAGAGTACTTAGAGATGCTAATAGAAATCGGCACCGCTCTTTGTTACATATGTGCAAGTTTAAGTCACGAGTTCGGGTTAGTTTACTTCACGGTCAAATTCATCATATTGGGTTTCTCCATCACCGTCACAACAAAGAGCCTCTTGAATGGATTACATGTTTTGCTAAGAGAGTTTAAAAGAGAGAGATTATGACGTCTGCTCACATCGCCTGTGCCTCGTGCTTCAACTTTATGACGATGAACACAACAGCTCATGCCTCGTACCTAAAGAAAAGAAAAGTGTACTCTTCAGTGCGCTTTATCTTCTGAAGAAGAGAAATCTTCTCTATTAAGACCATTCTCATCAACATGCTTCATGCTTTTTCCATGTGCTTAATCATCAAGTAAACTGGGCTACCACTTATTGTTTTCTCATTCCACTTGCTCAATTATAATGAAGATGGCGACATCATGTGCTTATTTTGCGGGAGAGAAGTGTGAATAGAACATTCGGATGATTTTCACTTATTTAATCAAGAATGGCATCTCCGTATGCAATTCTTGAGGGGGAGAAGAAGTGTGAAACTACTGCATGGTGATTGATATGAGAATAAATGGTCAAACGGCTCCAAACTCATGTAAGAACCGAGCTTCTTCTTATCGGATCATCTTTACATGGAGTTTCTTCTAAGAGTCATTGGTTGACATCTTCACTCGGATTGATGAGTCTATCGACAAAGTACTTCCGGTTAATGCTTCACGTATACATCAACATGATCATTCCGAACAATCTCTTTGTTCTTGTTTGATGTGATTGGTAGTTTGGTGTTACCATCTTGTGTGTTCGTTATGACCGATTGTCGATTTCCTTGATGAACATCTTTCTGTTCTTGTTTGATTGGGAGGATTTTAGTTAAGGGATTTGCAAGATATAAGTTAATCGGGATGCTTTTGGTGTGAGTTGAAGATGTTAACACTTTATTCCCATTCGAACAATCTTGAAGAAGGTCGAGTCTGATCATTCTACATTTTTGCTATATGTTAGAAGACCAAAGACGAGTTGCATTTAATGATCTAAAGACTTCTTCTTAATCTGGCATTTATCAAAAAGATTGTCGGTTTAGTGGAGAGCACTAATTGGGGAGGTGAAATGTCCGATTTAATCTCAATTAGACTTGCTCACATTCTGCACAAGTTGATTCTCACGTATATATTCGTGCTTATGGTATTCTTCTCAAAAGATTTATAGTATATGGGCTTACAGCAGTGTTGCTAATTCAAGTATCAAAACCAAGAAGGGGAAGGAGACACGATTCTACGCGAGTAAACTTGATGAGCTTAATACTTCTAAGTATTTGAAGATATCCCGGGAAGACAAATGTTATTACCGCAGAGAAACTCAAGGTTTGACTAATGGCGAGTAAACTTGTTGAACTTAACTCTTCTAAGTGATTGAAGATATCCCGGGAAAACAAATGTCATGACCGCATAAAAACTCAAGGTTTTACTCATCAAGGCGTTTAGTGTTCTTATTCCAACTATGTGGGGGAAGAGATGGAAGAGTTAGTTTCTGAAGATGAAAGAGGTACACAAGTGTGTGATGATTTTGATGTTATCGCAATCATCGGGGAGAGATTGTGTACATTGGGACGCCAACTGTTTTACTTGAGGGCTTAATCGGTGATTCGTAGATATAATCACTTATTCGGTGTTGACATCCGCAGAGATTGTCACCCGCAGAGATAATCGATGATTCGCCCGCCTCTTCAATGTTATCTGCTATTCTCTTTGGGCATTCGGTACCGGGTTCTTGAGCTTCATACACTTTCTTGTGGGGAGAAAAGTATACATCGGGCTATTCTTTGGCTATTGGACTTAACTGCTACTTGATGGTATAAGTTTCTTTGTCTTCTGTATGTGTATTCGGGTTCGTGAGCTCTAGTCTAAGAGACCGATCGCATCATTTCAACTACGTGGGGAAGTGGTCTCTTGACACCTTTCGGAATGGATTGCTTGAGACTTCAATGGAAAAGGAATTTGAGAAAAGGTATTAAATGTGGGATGATACGTTGTTGTTCTTCTACTTGATGATATAACCCGAATGGAGATCCTCGATTTTCTTAACAGAGCAATGGATTTATGATAATGGTGTGCTTTGTGCATCCGGCTTAGGCAAGCTTGAAATAGAGCTTGAATCGCTCATCTAATGGATTTTCGGTTTGGGGAAGTCGCGAGTCTCACTTTCGGATGGTCCAATTTCTTTCTTCGATTCAAGAGCCCGAAGCTTTGGTGGTGAATGTTTAAGAGTTGATGACTTTATCTTCACGACGTCTTTCGATATCCTTATCTCGGTATCAGATCATCATCTTCTTTAACTATATCATATTCTCTATCCGTGTATATACTTATTAAAAACCAAATACAAAATATAAAACCAACAAAACAAAATAGAAAATATAAAACCAACAAAACCCATAAAATCGTAAAATTAAAAAAATCCAAAAATATGTTTTCTCAAGACATGTCTTCGGTATCGATAACATCTACGGTCTTAGAAATGTCATTCAATAATGGCACGGGACCATAGATGAAGTTCGAGCAGGAGGTGTAAATATTTCTTTCTAAACATGTATCAAAATATGGCTTACGATTATTTCAGATCAGAATCCGCTTCAAAGAAATGGCTTGCGTTACTTCGATCAGAACCCGTGCTTAAACTATGGTTTGCTATTATTTGAGATAGCAACCCGCTCTTCAAGAAAGGAAAGTCTTGCGCTAAACCAATTTTCAAATATTTCGTGCACTTATCCTAAAAACTATTTCGAGGAAAGTATGTCAAGGATCTTGCTTCTACACAAATGTTTTTCCGCCTAAAATTTGTAGAAAAATATTTGTTGTTTTCAAAAAGTGGTGGTAAATGAGTTGCTTGAAAATCAATCGATTCGTAGTTTTTCGTAATAATTGAAAACTCAATGAATGACTTCTGCGCTTTTAAACTTTTCAGAAAATAAGTCATTGATTGAGGGGGAGAATGTTTTCAAATTTACATCATCTAACGGCCTTTCTTAATTATCCTATATGCTTAATTAAAAATCATGTTAACCTACGTTGAAGGACTAGGTGCCTAGGATATGATTGTTAGGATTAGATCATTAGAGTTTGATAAACACATTATTCCCATACATTTGAATGATCTGATTGATACGTTGAATTGACTTTTATTAGTCGATTGCTGTTTGGATGATGTCGACCACCATATATCTGTATGTGTGTTCATTAACGTATGCATGTATTTTGGTATATAAGAATGTTCCCGATCCGGATCCCACAATTGAAGATGATTGGATGCCGAAAGGAAAGGGTAACTATATCTTGGGTTAACAAATGAATAAACGGAGCTTAATTGGACTTCTATGGAGTGTTGGCATGGAAAAATGCAACGTAAGCGGTCTCACTGCATCAGCAGATGGTTTTCTTCTAAGTGATTGAAGAAACGGAGCTTAATTTGACTTCAGTTGGCATTAAAATGCAACGTAAGAAGTCTCACTGCATCAGCAGACGGTTTCTCTTCCAAGCCCTACATCAACAACATAAGCTTCTCAACCACTTAACATATCTTTGTGCAGGATAATTGTGATGATACCATCTTCTTAAAACAATTTTTAAAATATTGTTTTGAAAATGGAAAAATATTGTTTTGAAAATAAACTGAACTAAATTTTGAAAATCACCGGGCTTTATTTTATCAAAACCTAAGTCACTCAATCAATGACTACGGTCATCGATTGAGGGGGAGAGTGATTTAAAATAAATTATTTTCAAACAATATTTCTTCATAAAAGTCCGGATTGTACAAAATAAGTGGTGATCTAAAGATTTAATGTTATGTGATGGTATGATTTTTCATTAAGAATCAAGATCTTACAAAATGAATTTTTTTTTCTGTTCTTGTTTGATTGTGAAATTATTTTATTTTACTTAAAGATCTTTTAAAAACAATCATACCTGACACTAACAATCTTTAATGTCTGTAATTGGTCCTCATCAGTCATTTTTCAAAATTAAATCTTGCCACGTCTTTCCCCTAAAATTTTCCAAATGATTTAAATCAATCGGGATCCAAAATCTCAATTGGTTTGAAATTTTTGATCGGGGGAGAGATCGTGATTTAAATCTCAAATTGGTTTTAAAAGGGTGATTGTTTCTAAAGCACTCCTTCATGTGCCAAACGATTTCTAATACATAATGCACATGATTGTGGAGGAGCAGTTAACCATAAACCAGATGAGTATTTAAACCAGGCCACATATTCTCCCATGTTTTCTAAATCTTATTAAATCACTTGGGATCCAAAATCTCAAAGGGTTTGATATTTTTGATCGGGGGAGAATTTGTGATTTAATAATGAAACTTGATTAAAGATGATCATTTTGATTCAAATGTGCATTTCAAAAGAAAACAAACTTTCAAGGTACAAAAGATTCTATGTTTCAACATAATGTACCTTGATTGATTTTCCGAATGGTTTCTTAATGGCTTTTGTGTTCGTGGTTGTGCTTCAAAAGAACTCCTGCCTCTATGTGATAAAATGATTTCAAATATCCTATGCACATATTGAGGGGGAGAATTTACCAAGAAAATCAAATGGCTGTTTTCTATGAAAATTGTGATCAAAGAAAATATTTCAAAGAACTCTTGCCTCCATGTGCTAAACAATTTCATAATCTTATGCACATGTTGAGGGGGAGCATTTCTAAATGATCAAAACAATTAAGGTACAAAATGCTTTGATATTATATCACAAGTACCTTGATTGATTTTCAAATGATTTTTCAATTGGTTTCACGGAAGAATGAACTGTACTAAAAGACAGACCATTTTACTTTATGTATGGAGTTATAAGGTTGGTGAGGTTAGGTATTAGTTCCCACGATCCCGCCAGAACCAGAGGGATCTACCCAGGACAATCCACTAGATAGTGTAGAAGTCCTTAGGTATGATGAAAAAGGAGAAAATGAGAATATGGGAAGAGTGCGGATCGAGACAGAGCTAGTAATCGAATAAACCCAACAAGGTTCTAGTTACGAAGTCTCGGTAAGCATCAAGGGGTTGAAGAATGAAAATAATTGAATGTGAAAAGGGTGAAAAGAAATAGCCCTCCAATAATTCAACCTTAGGGCAAGAACCGAGTTCAATACATATGCTATCGGTGTTTACTAAGGTAACACCGGTATTGAAGACAAGATGTCATGGACCCAAGTGACGACCGCACTAAACTTCCCAAGCTACTCAAGTTCCTCTTAAAGGGCGTGTTTCATTCTCACGAGGAACCGACATTATCTATCGACTTTCTCTTAGAGATTGTTGATATTGAAGAAGGAGACCTCTCCCTAGTCTCCCAGATAGGAACCAAAATGTGCACTATTGAGTCTAGAGCCAAGAGATCATCGACAATATCTCATTAAGACACAAAGTTAATGAAGACTTGTTGCTTCACACAATGTGGAAAGTGAGTATACAATTAAGAGTCCTACGATTATCCTTGTGGTATTGCCGTAACATCCGAGTGATATGTAAAAGTATTCACGATGAAGATAGAAATCCTTCTAGAGCTAACATCAAACAAGCTCTTGGTGGGTGACATGTGAGATCTTCTCGTAAGATCAAACTTGTGACAACCGGATAGAAACGATAGGAGATTCAATCTTGAATCAACCTTGGTCCAGAATGGAATTGACGAATACTTTTGGAAAACCGCTCGATGTGCAAATCTTCTTTTCTAGCACATCGAATGTGTATTTATATTTTCAAACACAAAAAGTATCTCGATTGAAAAATACTTTTGAAAAACCGCTCGATGCGCGAATCTCTTCTTTTATCTAGCACATCGAATGTGTACTCTTTCAAATATAAAAGTATTTATGATTGAAAATTGATCTTCTCATAAAACCTTTGTCGTTGGTTCACTCACTCCGTGTTGTCTTCTTTGAGACGTTCGGTTTGAGAACGACTAGAACAATGCTAAACCTTGTCAAGGAGATTATTAGAATCCTACCGATCACATGCAAGATTTGTACCGATCAACGGGAACCGTGGGCGTGTACTCAATTCAACGAAGTGATCAAAGACACTTTCGTGTGTTTTATTGCTAGCTCGTTGTTTGCGGTATATTTGACGATTGCGGTGATCGAATTGAGACGTCAATCCAAAGCCGCATGCTCACAACATCCACACTTAATTGAAGAAATCATGGTGGTGCATATCTACATAACACGGTTCTCGATATTTTTATACTATGCTTCGCTACCGCAAATATCATGAACCAAGAAAGCGCCCGCTACTCGATGGAAAGATGTCATGATTCAAAAGTGTGAGCATGTCGGTCCGTAAGTCACAATTTCACATGATGGCAACACAATAAAGGGTGATCCAGAGATTTATCGTGGTCGATGATCTCAAAGAAAGCTCAAGATCATCATAGATGTGGATCGCTTAAAGACCTCCACTAAAAGTACAAATCTATGCGGACTTTGAAGAATCGCTAAAAGCACAAAGATTATGGAATTGAAGAATTGAAGTCTACGAGCTCAAGAACAAAGTCAAGAATAGAATGCTAGGATGCAAAATGTATTTCATGGGGTGACCTCCCTTCGGGGGAGATTGTTAGGAATTGGAAATTCCATATTAAAGTGTCGGTCACCCCAATTATGGTCTAGCATATTTTAGCTCATAGACTTGTAGTTATTTACGTTGTTTAGTAGTTTATTTGTTAGTTAGTTGCATAGTTTAGCATAGTGTAACATCGTGGAGGAAGGACGGGTCTTTACCCATCAGATACCGATCGGCACGATCCACAGCCGATAGGAGGTCGCTGAGTCAGAATTATAAATACCCTTCCATCCATGGAAGGGTGGAGCTTTTCTTTAATCTAACTCACACATTTGTGAGCCAAGTCTCTAGCAAGAAACTCCTCTCATCTCTAACTCTCTAACTATGGCAAACATGTATTTTGATCATCCAAGACCACCCGAATCATCAACACAATAATATATCGATCCTACACAATTAACTATATTATGGTTACCACAACTATAGCTCCTTTTAATCACTTCTAATTACCACATAATCATAGAATGATTATATGATAATTAATTCCGATAAATTATTAACTTAACTCAATAAAACTTAACCCATGATCATCATAATCCATTAATTAGCTAAAAACCATCATTTACCCAATTCCTCAATTTGGGTATGAACCCTAACTTATAATTTCATCAATTAACTTAAGACAAAGTATTACTTACTTGAGAGGATCATGACTAGGGCTTTACTACTGAATTGGGAACATAATCTCTTCATTACTAGCTGTTGATCCCAGTTGAGCAAACGATCTAATAAAGAAACTGACTTGTAACAAAAACTTATTAAGTATTACGCGGAATTTAACACTTAATCTTAAGAAGAAGAACAATAAACATTCAACACCTCAATATTATTGATAATACGAATACTCTTACAGTATTAGGGTTTTGCAACCTTGAAGTGTATCGACCTTAGATATAAAACTTACGTATATCTAACCTAACCTAGGACCTCCTTTTATAGGCTAAGGAGTCCTATACATTATACAATACGTAACCTACAAGATAAATATCTTTTCCATATTTATCTAATACAATAAACTAAACCGACTATTACAAGACTAGCAGTGGTTACATATCAATATCAGTGGTTACATTCTTCTACTAGCCGCGGTTTTTCTTCATCCGTGGTTACATCCTTCTGTCCGTAGTTATATCCAACATGTCCGTGGTTCCATCACTTCGAGTAATTCTTGATCCAAGGAACCTAAAACCCAACAATCCTCCCCTAAACTTGATACATTCCAACAGAATTCTCAAGTTTCTTTTAAGCTCAAAACATCTGAATTGGAGGATGTAGCCAAACACTTACTAGCCTTAAAAATGTTCTCATACTTCAGCAACAAATTGTAAGCTTGACCATCATAAGGTACTAACATCTTGATACAACCAAAGCTTCAACATCCGAGCAATTATTCCTCGATACTTATTCATTGAGGATAATCACCTTCTACAAGCATATGAATAACCTTTCCGAAACAGCTTAAAACATGAACCCACAAGTTTGATATAAAACCATCTAGTAACTTGACCATTGTAGAGTCCTTGCCATTCGTGTTCATCATGAGTAGGTTCAAATAAAATCTTCAAATGATGGTAAACCGCCTCTCATGATAATCATTTGGATGTACTTCACCAAACTTATTCTTGTAAAGTATCCAAAGATTCATCAAATCATCTCTATCAAAATATCAAGCATCTGTGAAAATTTATTATACTCGTAAACTTCATTGTTGAGTCTTTGAATTTTCCAAACTCCTTCACTTCCAATTATAAGCTTAAACTCATAAGAAATAATATGATTTTCATCTTCAACAACTTTCAATCTTTTAGAATCGATGTCTCCCGAACCTCGATTTTCTCTTTCTTTACTTTGAATCCATTCATCATCTTTTTAATCCACTCTTCCTCCTTTTTAGAATTCATTGGACAAGAATCATTATGATTAATTCTCATACATCTCTCATAAATCTCAAAATTCTTTCAAATGAAAACCTACTAAGATTTTCGTAAACATGTATACCGAATTTTAATAATCTTTATCAATACATTCCTCATCCGAGCAATTCAAGGAGGTTTCTTTCTTACAACTTGCTTCTTTTCTTTATCGACCTTCCTTGCCAATTTACCCAAAAGTCTAGCTTTTCCTCATCATCTAACAAAGCCCATTCTTGTGCAAGATACTCATCACTCATTAATTGTAAGCTTCAAGATAGTTTTGTGATTCATACCATGTAGCTAACCATCTCGACTAGCTTCCTCTTCATCTTGCTTTCTTTTCACTAAAGTCGCTTGATCCTCGCCTACAATACTTTTAGCATACTCGCATCATAAGCTTCTTGTTCGCTTTATTTTTAAACTTCACCTGCATCGCAACCCTTTTCCTTTTCTAATATCAGATTGAACTACCTTCTTCTTCAAAGGTTCACCAATAACTAGACTTTTTGTTTTGGGTTTATTTGCAGTAGATGGAACAGATGGAACAGATAAAACAGGTGCAATGATGGGTGTAGAAATAGATGAGGTTTTACTTAAGTTTATCAATGTACTTGCAGCTTCTTTCTCAACTTCTTTAGTTTTAGGTGGTGATACAGAGAGAGTTGTGACAACAGTGGAAGTGGTTATGATAGCGATGGGTATGATAGTAGTGGATATAGTTGTGATGTCTCGAAAGCGCATCGGTGGTTACAAGAGTACTAACCATGGTTTCGTACATACCATCGTTGTTTGTGTCCTTCACTACATCTTCTACAACATTCTTCAAAATTTCAAGAACCGCCTCATTCCCATCTTTATCGATACCAAAATTCATTATCTCCACTATCAACATCTTCATCCATAGGTACATCAACAGATATATCACCAGCCTCCCCTGAATTCATGCCTTCACTCCTCCCCTGTTTGGATACATCTTCCACATTCAGAGTTGGAGAGGAGTCCACCTTCTTTAGCTTTCTTCTCATAGCTTTCAAAACAGCAACCCCAGGTCTTTTTACTTTTTCCAAAACCAACACTCTATGCTTCAATCTCCTAATATCCTTTCCCCGAAACACACCAATCAGAGACCCAAATTGTATTCTCCATTTTAGCACACTTAGCGAGTCAATTCATTTAAACGCTCAAGAATATCCTCCCACTTCGACTGTGTTAATCGTCCGAGAGGTGGTTCATTGAAAAGTCATCATGTACAAACCCATTATCCGTCAATTCAATTTCATGTTCCAATCTATCCTCATCACTCGAGTTTGTGTTAATCGCTCCGAGAGGTGATCCTGGATATAGTAAACATAGCATCGACCTTGCCCGATCATCTATGCACCATGTAGCAGCCCAGTTGGCTGGGATTCTCCACTGTGTTAAGTTCCAAGGAACCGTCCACATTAGGAGTTGCCAATGGTTGGGTCTTATTTATGTTTCCACTATCCCGACCAAAGATCTAAGCATGAATCAAGAGTGAAGCCCTTCCAATCATGTCACCTCCACTCCATGTGATGACCTCATTAACAACACCACTAACACTAGCCCGAGGTAGCTTAGTGCCCTTTGTCTCCTAGTCCATACTATAGGTGTAACAAATGGTTTGGGTATGACTATCGTTGATTTGAGGTGTACTAGCGGTGGATGCAGTGATCGAGGTTGAGACTCAAGACCTTCATCAAACTCGGGATCAACAGCAAAGTAAGCATGTGAGGAAATAAAGGAACATCTCTAATTTGTACATTCTGTGGCTGATTCCTCATATGAGCAAAAACCTTAGGAAGCATATGATGTACTTCATGCTCCCTAGTATGTTCAACATGTTCCTCTATTTGATGTTCCACAATTAGTTGAACAAACCTATGATACAAATAGTATTTACCCTTCTTCCTAATGTTTTGTACTAACCTCATAAATCATCCTAGACCAATTAAACTTCCTTCCATCGATAAACATATAATAGCGAGTAATTTTTGCAGAAAGTCATTAAAGCTCGTGGTCTTGTTACTCATACACATCAACAAGGTGTGAATCAAAACTTCCATTGTTGTGAAAACAAACTCTTAAAGAATTGTACCTTTTCACCCATGTGTGTATATCCTAATCTCTAAACCAAAGAACAATCTCAACATCCGAAAGATTATCAACACCATCAAGATCATCAAACTTCAAAACTTCCCTAATGATTTCCTCAATAATGTAAATAGCATGCTCATCCACAAGAGAACCAAACACCTCCACGCCATCAACCTCTTCAAGTGTAGCATTCCTCCGTAATTGATGTATGTAGGCTTTAAGAATGGTGGGTTTAATCATAAAGCATAGTGAATGGGACCGTGAACTAGGAAATCGATCATTTGATGAAACCCTTCAGATCGAGCATTCTTGGTGAGGATGGCAACTAGGTTATGTGAAGTGGAATACTTTTCAGCCATTGTGATGAATGATGAGTATGAAGTGGGTTTGTGAATTATGCAAAGAAAGTGATTCGGGTTAAGGTTGAGCGCCAATTGAAAGTGGTTTGAGAATCAAATAAATGATTCGTCCGTGATTTGGGGAGAGTGATATAGGTTTGCCAATGTTACCAAACAGCCCCTGTAATATCCAAAACTAAGCACCATGCTATCCGCGGTTTCAGAACATCTATACGCGGTTGAAACATACCATCAGCGGATACATTGAATCACTTCTTCCAAATGACCAAGAGATATAGCAAGTAAATCTGTGTCACAATAAGTAAGATCTCACAAAAATATGAAGGATTACACACATTTTTTTTATCAACTAACACAAGCAGCTAACACACCACTCCTTATGCACACAAATCCTTCATACCGCAAGATAAAACACAAAACCAACACAAAGAATAAGGTTATTGTTGTCGGTGGTTAGTAAGAGCTTATGGTTCCAAAGACCTATCCGTGGTTTGAACAGGTAAGTCAATATGGTCAACTTCTAGAACTAATATCAGTCCAACGCCCAAGAAACTCATTAACTTCCCAACCACATTTAACCTGCCCCTTATTTACTTCCATAACCCTAAACTCCACTTATAAAAAGAACCCAAATCTTACATAACACACACACCAATCAATATCAAAACCGTAATTGCTCCAAAGTCTCCAATCAACTGCAATCACAATGTGGAACCCTAGTTGGAATAAACCAGAAGTAGTTAATCTAACATCCTCCTCATCCTCATCATCATCTTCATCATCAGTGAAGATGGTAACCCATGGCGCTTCTACTTTCCTCCACAAGAACCAAGACCATTAAAATCCCCATTTCTTCCATCATCCAAGATGATAGTGTGGTGAATCCAAGTGATGCATCCGAGGACTCGATGACTCTCAAAGAAGATAACTTCAAACTCCCAACCTTCATCATCCAAACCCCAACCAAGACCACGAACAAAAAATCCACCACTCCCAAAAGATGAGAGGTGGTTCTTGGTCTTCCGCACCAAGTTGTGGTGCTTCATCACACATCGTAAGGGGAAAGGGAAAAAAGAAAATGGAATGATGCTTTTTGGTGAAACCAGTAGATGCAAGTATAATATGACTATGTCCTTTGTGCTTCATCTACTGTATTCATCTTCATCATCTTCGTTTGCATCAATCCATCTTTCCCATTTTGATCCTTAGCTGCTTCATCATACTTGTCATGCATATCACAAATGCATATCCAACAATCATGCATATCCAACAGCTGAGGATAGTATTAGGAAATCATGTATAGAAGTAGTCTTTTAATTTGTACTTGAAGTTGCATTGTGGTAAGTCATAAACTGCTTTGATGAATGAATGAACAATTTAACTTCAAGATCTTCTTTAGCTTCTATAATGACTTGTCTTTTATTTGCAAAAGGGTTAGTGGAAACACGTAACAACCAAGATGGATTGAATAAAACTATCGGTGGTTAGAAACAAAATAGCAAAACTAAGATTACATAATAACAAATTCAATACTTATACAAACCGGTACAAAACAATTTGAGAATTTAGAGATTAATCATTCCAATACTAACAACAAGGTAATCGAAACCTCCCACATCAAAAGCTTTAGTGAGAAGATCAAGAACATTGAAATCAAGATGGATTATCACCATTTGAATTAGCCTTTCTCATTACAATCTCTAATAAAGTGATGCCTTATCTCAATATGTTTAGTTCTAGAATGTAAAATAGGATTTTAATAATGCAAATTGTATTGTTATTATCAATGTAAATCTTAGTATGCATAAATTGTACCCAAAATCCAAGAATTGATTCGAATCCAAAGAACTTGACCACAAAGAACTAGCAGCCCAAAAAGTATACCCAAGAAAATCTACTATAGTCATCGGTGATAACTAGGCAATATCGCTTATGGTTCAAGCTTCTAACAAAGGTAGGTCCAAATAAGTCCATATGAAGCATAAACAAGTGGTTGTGAGATGGTGTTTACATTTTGGTCTTACAAGAAGCTCTATGTTGTTTTCCTTTTGACAGCCACACACGATTCCTTACACTCAAAAACCTTAGAAGGTAACCTCTCACTAAGTTGCCTTTGACCGCTTTATTGATTGTTTTGTAATTGAGATGACCTAGTCTTCTATGCCACAATCTGCACTCATCTACAGATGCTTTAGCAAACAAACATAAGGACCTATTAGAAGAACATCTTTAAGATCAAAACAATATATATTTTCCTTCCTAGGTACCCTAAGTTGTATAAACTTCTCATCGTGCATCTTAAATTAGGAGGCAACACCACACACCCGCTTCCCCAAAAGTACCCAGTTTTTCTTATCACACATTTGAGAAACACCAATAGATTGTACTTAAGTCCTCGTACCAAATAGACCTTTTCAAAGTCTAAATTCTGCATTCGATTGTTCCTCCGCCAAGTATCTTTCCTCCCTTGGATCATTGCCAAATGCCACATATCCTCCATCAAAAGCTTCAAAATCTTCCGATTGCTTCCATCCCAAGTCATGTGCCCAAAGCAACCACTATCAAAAACTCCTTTATCTTTAGCTCGGTTTGAAGATTGCCCGCACATTAAATTACACAAATTAGTTCTTTTGTGGACCCAAGCCAATATCGACTTGGGTCCACCTCGCATCAAAATATTCGAATTTCTTTAGGTCCATTGATGCACAATTGACATGTGATAAAACCTTGGTCTTAGGCTTCCACCGCCAACTAGCCGAGGCCTTAATAAAGATAAAATGATTTCCAACCACCGTGTCGCTTATCATCTTTGGAATTTTAAAACTTCTTTTGAATCGGTGATGATATTTTGCTTAATAATGGTTTGATTCTCGCTTAGCCGTGTTTACATTTTGCTTAGCAATGGTTGGAACCCATTTAGGTGCAAAGAAGATGACAATTGATTTTGTTTTCCCATTCCTCATTAACACCGCCCTAGGAATCAAGTTCTTTGTTAGGATGAGGGTTTGTTTTTCTTGAAAAGTTTTGATGATTTACCTCCTCCATGATTCCAAACGGTGGTCTGCTTTTATGACAATTTCTCCGTAAGTGTTCAAACTACCACGCTTATAACAAGCTTTCTTGACACATTGAAACTCATCACCTAACTGTAGAAATTAGACCATTTAAGCTTCTTTGATTACCCCTAGGTTTATATTGTTTCATCTGTTCCCTAGGTATTTCACCGCACTCTACTACTTTCTTGGTAACTTTAGCTCCAAATCTAGGTACAAGGTTGACTTGTCGAGAATCAACTTTCTTAACTTTCTCTATCTCTTCGACTTAGTTGATTCAGTTCTATCTTCCTCGTAGTCGATTCCCAATCTTCTATTATGGGAGCATCATATGACTTATCGAACTTATCTTAGGTGTTTCATCTTATTTATCTCTACAGTTTGTTAAACCGAATTCACTACTAAATGACAATTCTTTAGCAGTGGTGTATGTTTCATCAAAGAGGTGGTGGCATATTATTGTATCCAAGACCAGTACCATCTTTGAACAGCTTTTGACCTATTGGCTTATTTACTAGATCAAGCATATTGTGTTTTGGCAACCCTAACAACATGTTTTTCTTTTCATCTAGGGCTTTTGTTTTACACTCTCGCCTCGCTAGTTTATCTTTAAGCATTTTAATCTCTATCTTTAAGATCAATTTCACCACCTAGTATATTGATCTTTTTACGACTCAAACTCACATTTAATACAAGATTTTAGCTTCTTCCACACCCTCTAGACCAACTCTATAACCTAAGTTATCTAGAGTCAATCTTTTTACTTCTTTCCTCATACTCGTTGATAGCTTTTGAGATTCTAAGTTATCATAACATGATTTAAAAGAACAAGTAAATGTTTTAGAATCATTAGATACCTCTTTAATCTAAACCAAGATGAAGCATAGGCCATTAGAGCAAAGTTATGCTCTTTTGAAGCTTCACTAGCAAGAAAAGTCGATTTGGACCTTCTTCAACTGATCACCCACCATAATCACCAATCCCATCTTGAGCAACCAAAGTCAAGAAGCGGCAGACTCTTCGTTGTCTTCTTAATGCCTTCAATTCTTTTTAGGAGCTCGACATTCCCTAGCAAAGTGACCTTTCTTCTTGCATTTAAAGCACTCCATCTTGCTTTTGTCGAATCCAGCCTCCTTGACCATCATACTTAACCTGTCTTCCGGTCCTTCTCGTAAACTTCCTTGCTTGGAGAGTCAACATTGCCATTTGCCATTGAAGATTAATCTCTTCAAGATCATCGGGATCAATTTGATCCGTATCTTGATTCAAAGATAGTAACACCGGTAGTTAAATCACCCGAAAAGCACAGATTGCACCATCACCGACATTATCACTAACAAGGGTATTGTTTGCAATAGCCGTGGTTATACCATAGGCAAGAGATGGATACATCTTGTGGGCTTTTGTGATTAGTGGATACAAAAGCAATGTTTTGATTAGCGTAAGATGTATTAGCAAAGTTATTCTCGCACTCATAAACCTTCAAGTTGTTGAAGAGATTGTCTAGAGTCATGTTAGGAAAATCCTCCTTATTTCTCCACACAATTGTATGAATAGCCCATTCGGATGATAAACCCTAATGAACTTCAAATTAATATCTTCTTGAAGAAACTTGTAATTCATCGACTTCATTGACCGATAAGTTTTGAAGTCTATTATATGTGCCATCAAGTTTTTCTCCACTAAGAGCGTTGAAGGTTTCAAATTGATGTGAGCATATTCATCCTTGACTTCTTAGTAGCTTCATTACCAAAGAAACCTTAATTCAAGAGCATCCAATAAATCTTTAGCAGACTCATATTGATCAAAGTCCAAGGCAAACTCATTAGGTATTCCCAGAGAGAATATTGTGAGCTTTGATCTCCATTTTCCTTTTGCTTTATCGTGTTCGCTAACAATAGCTATCTCTTTGCCATCATCACCCTTCTTAGGAAGAGTGTCACCCTTTTCAACGACATCCCGTAGAGCATAATCAATCATACGAATGTATTGCCTCATTCGCATTCTCCAGATTTGATACTCACCATGCTCGAGCATGGGTACCTTTGAAGCGCCACCATGTGAGTTTCACGACATCTTAACTTACTTGAATAAAGCTATGAGACTTCTTCTTGGTTACGTTTCTAGATCACAAGCTCGATACCACTTGTTGATCCCAGTTGAGCAAACGATCTAATAAAGAAACCGACTTGTAACAAAAAATTATTAAGTATTACGCGGAATTTAACACTTAATCTTAAGAAGAAGAACAATAAACATTCAACACCTCAATATTATTGATAATACGAATACTCTAACAGTATTAGGGTTTTGCAACCTTGAAGCGTATCGACCTTAGATATAAAACTTACGTATATCTAACCTAACCTTGGACCTCCTTTTATAGGCTAAGGAGTCCTATACATTATACAATACGTAACCTACAAGATAAATATCTTTTCCATATTTACCTAATACAATAAACTAAACCGACTATTACAAGACTAGCAGTGGTTACATATCAATATCAGTGGTTACATTCTTCTACTAGCCGCGGTTTGTCTTCATCCGTGGTTACATCCTTCTGTCCGTAGTTATATCCAACCTGTCCGTGGTTCCAGCACTTAGAGTAATTCTTGATCCAAGGAACCTAAAACCCAACACTAGCCCATCAAACTTGGTCTCTCTTTCCCTCCCTTCTTCACTTCACGACACAAACACACAGCTACACACTTTCCGGAATATGGAGAATGTGGTGAAGATAACTATTAGTTGTTATAGTTTGCCTAATTGACACATTAGGTCCTTCAAGTCTCATTTCTTCTATTTGGCCACACCATACTTTATAACATGTTTAGCACTTGGCAACATAGGTCCCCTTACTCTCTATTAGTTTGACTATCGGGTTGACTAGTCAATTTAACATTCGTAGACTAACCAATCACGTTAAACCTTGGTCAATTTCATCTAAGGTGGGGCCTATTTGTATTCGGGATACGGGTCTAACAATTCTACCCTCCTTATTTAGATTTCGTCCCCGTAATCTCTCGTCTATTACTAACCATGACTTGGTCATTTCTTAACCCCATTCTTAGTACTAATCACAATTTCATTCAAACATTTCTTTGCAATGATCTAAGTGATCCTGCAACACTAATTAACACATTCCAAAAATCCTAAATTCACTCTACTTCTTGTTGATTTATCTAAGAGCATACGGCTCTTACTAAGGTTATTTTGTCAAACGAGACACATTTATTATAACCAAAATATTATTTGACCACTTTATCACTATTACACCACATTCTTACTTGCTTTACTCTAACTTTTAATCAAGGATTATATGTCACTTGAGAAAATTTGCGCCAATTTGACTTTATATAAGTCAAATATAAACTAATACAACTTAAGATTCTCATCTTTACCGTAGTCATCTCAATACCCTTTTAACATTTTTTTAACACCTTACTTTCTTTACTTCATTTTAAGGATTTTCGCTAAGTATTATAAGTCACTTAGGAAATCTTAGGTCGATTTGACTTTCACAAGTCAACATTGACTAATACCTTCACATTCTACTATGGTCATTCCATTATTTCATTAACATTTTTATTATAGGCCTTGTTTCCTTTACTTCTTTCTATAATTTCCTTGTCAAAGACTACAAGTCTCAGAGGAAATTTCAATATTTTGACTTCATAAGGTCAAACTTTAACTTACATCATCGATTTACACATAAGGGTGCTAATAAAGGTTAGCATCCATTACTATCATTATTCACATTTTGTACCACTCCTCAAGGTACATTATAATATCATTACAAATTCTTAATCTTTCCAAGTCATACTTAAGACACTTAAACGATTGGTTTCACTTAATGTCTCAATTTAAAGTCGCATTCTAATTATATCCCACCTATCTTAGTTCTTAAGACTTAACTAATTCTAGGCTTTCGTTTCTACCCTTTTACCTTACTCACGCCATGTCGAGAACATATAAGCCACTCATTTATATATCCTCATTTACATGGAAAGGCGCCCGATCTATGTAAATCAAAAACATAAACTCATGGTTTAGAGATTCAATTTCTTTAATTAAATGAAAAGGCGTCCCAATCCATTTAATCAAGGAAATCATAAATCGTCCTACTTATACACTTTCGACATAACATTCAGATTTATTACTAGTTTTCACTTTACTTTCTTTCTCTTCGTTCTTTTACACTTCACATTAATTTTTATTTTTAGACTTGGATCCATACCATTATCACATTTACTTTGGGGATTTTTATATGCCAAAGATATAGGCAACCCTTTGCAGGTGAAGGCAATACATTCCTTCATTAACATCATTAGCTTGGTCATCCCGAAGGATGCCACCATTAACATTAGTAGCTTGGCCATCCCAAATGATACCACTATTAACATTAGCTCGGCCATCTCAAAGGATGCCATCATTAACATTATTTGCTTGGTCATCCCAAAAGGATACCATCATTAACTATCATTAATTCATCGGTTATATGATAGCTACCTTTAACCTTTCACATTTAACATTAGATCTAAGTCATTAACATTTTAACACACTCACTTTTTCATTCCTTTTATTAAGTTTAAGCAAGCATCATTGGTATATGAAACTCGCTTGTCATATTTACATATTTTTAAGTGTTTACACTTCTCATTACAACTTACATTCTTTAACTCAAGTTAACCATTTCCACATCTTTACCATTACCTCTTTTAGGCCCTCGATTCTTTTCCACTTCTAACCTTACATAGGTTAGATTGATAACACCTTGTTAACATCGTTTATCCTTTACATTCATTTTAAACATCAACACGATCTCTTCGCGTTTTACTAAACAACATATTATTATGTTCTTACTTACATTCTTAACTCATCCCTTTTAGTAATTAGCACAATGGCTATACCATTTTCATTTCATCATTACTTGTCATCATTTCTTAATCTCTTTCATTACTTTTTCACATTAATAGACGCTTAGCAATTAGCGTGACAATTCTTATCTTGCTATCACACATTATACTTTAGCACACTTATCGCTTATTACGTTTCACCTTAGCGCCAAATACTTTAATTCACAATTATCCCATCTCTAATATCACTTATCATTTCTAATCACATTCCATACCGTTATTCCAACACACATTCATATAATCATAATACGATCACCGACACTAACCAAGGTGTACGACAATCTAATCATTTAGATACCTCAAGGCCTCTACGGACTTATATCACATAAAGATCAATACTATAACACGATTCATTATTATCAACTTAGGTTCATGTAAACTATCACATGATCGATTCAAAACTTAAACATTTACTTTTTCGCTTTAACTTCTCTTACATTCAACGCATCTAATAGTGGTTTAAGTCTAGGAAACCTAAAGTGGAAACCTAATTCACTTAAACCGAAGCTCTGATACCAAGTTGTAACGCCCCGTGAATGACACGACTTAAAATCATTGAAATTTAAACTTTTAAGCGGAAACGATTTGACTTAAAACTGACCTGCTGTTACTAATCGTTGAACTGATAAAATTCTGTAACAAACTGACCCTTGAAATTGTTTTTACATGAAACTAGACTCAATTATCTTTGAAATGACGGGTGGCTCGACCCGTGACGACTTACGGTTAAAAAGATATGATTTTTCCAAATTAGTTCTCCACTAGTTCTCCAACTATTTTAACCACTTCACAAACACTTATCCATATACTTTGTTTTTACAAACATTCTTGACCTGTTTGACCCAAAATGGGTTAAAATAGACCTTGTCCCAAACACCCCATTTTCTCGCATATCCTTTTATATACTTTTGACCCATTTTCCTAAAATGACATCTATTACTCTGAAAGACACCAAAATTTCGAATTTATTAAGACCTCATATATATCATTTTCATGCATAAACATTAACCAATTGACCTTGAATGGTACTTTATAAAATGACGGTATTATGTAAAATACCCGCTTTGACCCATTTTCAATACATACAACCTTTACCACTTCAATTACTTCAAACCTTTCAAAAAGCATTAACTTAACATATTAAATCATGTTCATGATCATTAACCCGTTTACAACTTAAAATGGATATAATTACACATTATTCCAAACACCTCTTTAAACATGACCATAAACACCAAGACCATGTTATAACATACCGTTTGACGACCCAATTACTTCAAAGACCATGACATACCACTTTGACACGTGACGACACATTTACAACCCATTTAGAACAACGGGGGTACCACATTGACTTGAGCTCGGTATCTACCTAAGCTCTTACTTTCTTACCATACTTTTATCTTTCGTACTAATCATCCTTAAGCCTTAGTCCAAGCTTACCATTTAGCATAAGCACCTACAAAACATTGACATCTTAAAACCATAAGCACGAGGCTTAGTAAGTAAAGCGTTCATAACATGTTATCATATACATTCATACATTATACATCATAACTCATTTCAAATCATTAAACATTAACACGTACTTTGGTTCACTAAAGTAAAACATTTCCTATGGTTCAACATCAACATACCTTAGCCTAATCCACCTTGCCTAACCTTCATGACTAGTTAAGCCAAACTAGTCTCAACCACACTTTATATAAACATATATTCAATTACCCCATTCCTTAGCATAACAAAATCACATAACATATAATGTGTAGAATCATATAACAAAATATAATGACCGGTTTACTTACCTTGATTCCAAGCTAATGAAACTAAGCACATCATTATCAACATCATCATTCTCCACTCTTGCAATCTAAGCTATTTTACTAAAGGCATAAACACATAATCAATTAACTATATTATGGTTACCACAACTATAGCTCCTTTTAATCACTTCTAATTACCACATAATCATAGAATGATTATATGATAATTAATTTCATTAAATTATTAACTTAACTCAATAAAACTTAACCCATGATCATCATAATCCATTAATTAGCTAAAAACCATCATTTACCCAATTCCCCAATTTGGGTATGAACCCTAACTTGTAATTTCATCAATTAACTTAAGACAAAGGATTACTTACTTGAGAGGATCATTACTAGGGCTTTTGTTTGATGTATCGCTTGTAATTCATAGCTTTTCAATATTAAAAAAAAAAAACCTTATGCTCAATAGTTTAAAATGATTTTTATGAGGATTTTTGTGATTCATACAATTCTTTTGTATCTGGTATCACTTGTGATATTCTGTTAAAATTAATGCAACACTTGGTTTTGATTTTGATGTTTATATCACTTGTGATATTCTGTTAAATTTAATGCAACACTTTCTTTGATTTTTAGAATATGTCAAGTTTTTTATTTTGGTTTTTTTTTTTTATTATTTTTATACATATTTGGTATATGTAATATACAGTGTTATATCTTTTGCGATATGAAACATTTTATTGTAACACAGAATGCTAAGAGTAATATAACATGTGATAAAAGAATAAAATGCTACATTAATACTTTTCCATAAAAATGATCATACAACTCACTTAGTGATTCCCAAAAGTAGTACAAACTCCGGCACCATGCAATGTGGCTCTGGACCTAATAGAGCGCACCCTTTCTTAGGTTACCCCAAACTCGCATTGCGTTTTTAAACTAAGCAACATAAAGATTGCTTCTTGCTTCGCCTGCTCCTTTTCCAGTCATCTTTGTTTCATCTATCATTCTCTTTATGTAGTCATCTTTATTATTTTTTATAGCAATCTTGTTTGCACAATCTGACATCATCTCCTTTTTTTCGTTTACTTGATGTAGAATTATCTTTGATGCAATTCTTCATAAAGTTCCATATGGATTATTTATCTTCATGTGCCTCGCAAGCACGTCCCTTTGAAAATATTAATAGGTCATGATTATTAGAGACCAATATATACTTATTTATCATTTGTGATATTGTATTGCTATTAAAAAAAATGCAACATGTTGTTCGGCTTTTGGAGGAACATGTGATATCGTGAATCATAGGTGATATCCCAGGTGTATCACCTGTGATATCACATGCATGTTGACTTCTTCTATTTATTGAATCAGTGGTGGTGATGGAGGAACATGTGATACGGTGTTAAACCTATCGAAGCATGCACACTTTATCAATTAAGAAAATATCTGCATTACAAATCTAACAGAAGCATGTTACAAGCTCAATACCTCTTGTGATTTCTCATATTATCACAACATTCATCACATTATCACAACCCCTCAATAACTATTAACTACCACACTTTTATTGCTAATTTTTTATGTATCTCATTCTCATGTTGTTCAACTTTTTGGAGGAGAATTTGATATCACAGGTGACATCACAAATGTGTCGCCTTCTTCTATTTGTTGAATCACGTGTGATATCACAGATTTTATCACTTGTGATATCACGTGTGATATCACATGTGTATAACATGTGTTTGAGCTTCTTCAGTTTGTTTGTAAAGATGTTGTGATTTGTTTAACCATAGCTTCTTCAGTTTGCTGATTCAACCATAGCTTTTTTCAAATCCCGTTGTAAAACATATTGAAATACGCACAATGTATCCATTAGTTAGACAAATCCAATCACAACTTAAAAAATAAGCAAAATCACACTAAATAACTATGTATTTAAAGCAAAATCAACCTGTTTAAATTGTTTAATCTAGCAACTTAAATAATAAGCAATATTGCAGTATAATAAACAGCTTATCAATAACTAAAACACAATTATTATCCTAAAAAAGAACATAAAACATCAAAATTATGATATAAAACAAAGGTGATAAAACACACATAAATAGTATATCATCAAACTTTTAACAAAAAAAGTTTTAACTATGATTATAAAACAATAACAATGAAATATTAAAATGATACTAACATGACATATAATAAAGCTTAATACAAGTAAACAAACAAAAAACTATCAAATAAACAAAATTTCACAAGTGATAATACAAATATCACTAGTGATAATACACAAATCTGATTCAACTTCAAATATCACTGGTGATATTACACGATGATACTTTCACCGCACATTTCATCAAACACTTGGTGTGCAAGATGATACAATACTCGAGCAACTTAGTTCACATTACCAAATAAACTAAATACCACTCAAAACTACATTTTTGTGATCAATAATGAACATTCTAATAAAATGTCACAATAATTGGCAACAAAAACAAATAAAACAACATAAATAACAATCGCTACTGATCTAATCACGAACATTCGACTTTATCCGTACATTTAACCATTTTTTCAATCGAGGTTGGATTGGTTCATTTTGACCAGTAAATCTTGCGGGAATCAACTTCCTAACGATAGATGCTTCCATTTTGTTGTGATTTAACAAGCTTTGATAGTTAATTTATGGTTAATCATGGTTGATTTTTGATTTAATGGCTAGGGTTTGAATATTAGTAGAAAGAGAAAGTGGGGTGCAGTGTGTGTGATTTGGGGGAAAGTGGGGTAATGATAGTTATGATGAAATTTACACATCTAGTCCCTCCGTTTTTTTTGAAAAGTTTACATTATTAGTCCTTCCATGTTTTTTTTCCTTAATTTTTGTTTTTTTGATTCAGTGGTCAAGATGTGTTCAATGGTATGCAGGGAAAAATGAGTATGCAAAATAAAGCAACTCATCTCAACTATATAAACAATATTAATTTATACTAGACTTATCAGAACTCTAATATACAATTTACCTTAAATTGATAAATGTTTTGCTACTTTCACATCCTAACAATGGGTTTTTTTCTTTTCTTTTCTAAAATGCAATAATAACAACGTAAACAAACAAATCTAACATGGTCCCGAAAGCTTTTGAACACATGACACGACTCGAATATTCACTCCATTTTTGTCATATGTGGTTAAAAGAGGTAAATGAAGTAGACAATTGGGTGAAAAATAAAGAGACTGGAATGAAGTGTCACAAACATATCAGGGTGCCTTTGGCTTTCAGTTGAATGAATCTTCGTACAAATGCAGCTTTTGATGTTGATTTATGATCACTTGTTACTCTACTTATGAGCTTTTTGTAGAATCAAATATTCAAATAGTTTACTTTCACTTTCTTGATTTTGATATATCAATGGTTCAACTAGTTTAGAATATCGGTTTTGAAAATTAAGTTTGTGCTTTCACTTGAAGAATACAAATGGTGAGAGTGAGACACTTCTGCTAGAAAATGAATGAAACGCTCGAACTAGTTCTTTAGGCCTAATCGTATTAATGTTTGCCGAATGTATGATACAAGACACGGCCTCTCTTTAGGCAATATTGTGAAGTGAGAACTTTATAACGATTAAAAGAGACTGTGTAAATAAAATCTGTGTATAGATGTGATTCTGTCAATTTCTAAACAACGCTCGACTTTGAGTTTAGACATAAACCACTTGATTGTATTTACTTATAAAGAAGATTGTTTTATAATTTGATCTTTAATTTGTTTACACTTGAGTTCTTGAAAAAGCATGAAACAAAAACAGTTTCTCTATATCCTAGAGAAACATTATATTATTGACCTCAATGTTTCATACTTCATCAAGAAATAATAACTTTAAAAGCCATTCTTTAAATTATAAAGATGTTAACAATCCATCTAAAAATTCATTTTATGTTCAAACTGAAACCCTGCTTAGTTAAAATCAGATATATATATATATAAAAAAAAAAAAAAAAAAAAAAAAAAACAATTCATATACGTAACATGAACAATATCTAATCTCGTGGAAATTAGATCGAGAAAAGTTATAAAAATAATAGCAACACATAAGGTCACAAAAGCATTAATTACTTATACATCTTTTGCCAGCTCTTTTATTTTTTATTTTTAACAAATGATCTAATAGAATTGAATAATTATTGATCTAGGGAATTATTGTACAAATAAGTAGCAATAAAGATCTGGTCATCATATTGTACAAATAATAGCATGCAGTACATGCATGTTATCAATATACGTCGATTATGCAACAAAAAGGCGTATTGTTTTTTTCCAAAATTTAGACCACTATCAAGTATCAATCGGCCCGACTAAACATCAAATCTAATACTGTAAAAAATTAAAGTAACAACAGTGGACAACGGCCCACCTTATAAAGTAACATAGTACTACAAAACTACAAACACTATACAAGTTTAACGTTCGTTCATTTTTTCTTCAATGACTCGTATTTTTTTATCCCAGCTTGGGTTGGTTTGAGCGGTTCAACAAGTTGGGTCAGTGGAAGCCGGTTTTTAGACGGTTCAACCGGGAATTAGCTAGGAACATAGAGTGATTATAAACCCGATTTTCAAAACATTGGTTCTTAATTTCTTACCTCATCCAAGATATGAGTACATTGAAAATTTAGCTTCATCCGTAACACATAAAAACATAATTCACTACGGGTCGTTGGTGTCACGATACCGTGTGTTATTGATGTGCTCACCAATCAAAAAGTTGAATGTTAAAATCATATCGAAGACAAACGTGTAGTGTATGTTGGTATGTGAGTTTGAAGTAATGAATGATACACAAATATAACGGAATGTTATTTTTATGACCTTTTATGAAATTGCAATTTTTTTTTCTAGGAAGAAACTCTAAATACCATACGCAGGGTGGACCTAGAAGGTTTTCGGAGGTTCACGTGAACCCGATAGATATTTATCGTTTAGTGTCACGTTTTTGTGTCACGCAAATACATGCATGTCTTTTTTAATTAGTCAACTAATAGATTAAAGAAATACATGTCTTGTTATCACTTTAATGAAATCGTAACTTTTAGTTTGTTTGTTTCTTTTATACTTAGTCACAAAAATTTGTGTACTTGATAACTTAGAGTCTTGAGTCCGCCCCTGACCATACGTAAAGATTACAGTCGTAACTAGGAAGGTTAAGAAGTTGAAAGTGATGCAATAGCTAATTTTGATGGTAGTTATTAGTAAGGGAATGAGATCCTCTTATTTTCATTGGGTTAACCTTTTAACAAAGAAAAAAAAATTATAATTACTTGTTGCCAAGTTGAAGCATGTTACCATTAGGGTGAAACGAGTCGGTAGCCGGAGCCTCACTGCTGAGCCGAGCTACTGCTTATATATAAAAGCTCGAGCTGCTTCGAGCCTCACATTTGAGCTCGAGCGGCCGTGAAATTTTCACAAGCTCAAGCTCGGCTCGTTAACACAAAGCTCCTTTCGCTAACACAAGGCTCGTTCGTTAACACTGTTATCATGATAGAAAATATATATCGATATATTTCTAGGGCTCGTTTGGCTCATGAGCTCAAACGAGCCAGATAGAGCTCGTGCTCGAGCTCGATTATTAAATGAGCCCAAACTTAGCTCGAGCTCTGCCTCGAGCTCGCTTAGGCTCTACTGCTCGAGCTTTTACCTATCCGATCCCGAGCTTTTCACGAGCTGACTCTACTGCTTCCACCCTAGTTACCATGGTGATCTAACTAACCAACCTGTAATTAAAACTTGATGATTTCGCCCATTTTTTAGAGTTAATGATATTTAATAAGAACAAACTTTTCAAACGTTAACATATCAATTATTAACCTAATAAAACCTAATAAAATACCACAATACTCATCAACCTTTGTTTGTCTTGTGTTGATATTAACAAAAACCCGTTTTTTACCTCCTAAATTCACGTCAGCGACAAATGTACATGCCAAGTCATAACTTTGTATCGTTATGATCCACGTCATATTGGGTTCATGTCTGATAAGTGAGCATCTGACAAAGTTTGATGGGTATTTTGAAACATTTGATAAAGTTTTATGAGTATTTTGAAACAGTTAACTTCACGCAATTAACTTAAAAAAAATAAAAAATAAAAAAATCCACATATGCAATTTAACTCGTGTAGGCATTCGTTTCGTGCCGCGTACGAAAAGTATGATATCGAGCTAAAATTTAAAAGTTTGATGGGTATTGTAGCATTTTATTAGATTCATAATCGATATATTTAAACATTTAAGAAAGTTTATTCTTTATTAGACGCCATTAACTTTTTTTTTTTATTGAACTTTTGGATTGATTTAGCTTTTTTATTGCTTACCATTGCTATAATATTGATATAGCTTTCTTGATCTCAATCAACACAATAATTGCTTTTTTTTTAACATACAACACAATAATTGTTTGCAACATTTGAAAAGGAAATGAGAGCTAATAAGATGTTTTATATAACCAGTTAACCACCGTTAAATAGTCTAGTGGTAAGTGCTTAACCTACTCTCGAGATGTATATGGTTTGTCGAGGTCTGTAAGGGGTCGGAAAAGATCATGGGATACTTTGGTTAGGCCACATACATTGTGGTACCAACTGATGGTGATGCAATGGCTGATTTTGATAGTAGTTATTACTTATTAGTAAGTGTAAATTACTTTTTGCCAAGTTGAACCATGTTACCATAGAGATCTAACCAGGATTTTCAAGAGGATACTTTGGTTCATGTCATCCCAAACGAACTTCAATTTATTTCTAGCCTTTCATTTGACAACATTACAATAAATATGAAATGTAAAAACCAGAAAATTTATGTCGAATCTCGACCAGAAAACAAACAAACAAAACCACATGGATAAATTACGGCCCAAACAACGGGCCCACGCCACACCCGTGACTTCAACAGGATACTTTGTTTTATTCCTTCACGGGTCTTATTAATTTGGGCCCTTTAAGTACAACCCATTTAAATCAAGTGATCACATTAAGTGACCAAAATAATTGCTAAAGTTATGGCAATGGCTAAGATGATGGTATTTTTGGTGGTCATGGTTGCGGTCGTTGGTAGTTTGCAAGCAGTGGGTATATGTGACATGACCGAGGACGGGCTGATGGCGTGCAAACCTTCCGTGACAAATCCGGACCCGGCTGACCCGAGCCCGGAGTGTTGCAAAGCGATTTCTGGGGCGGATTTGAAGTGCTTGTGTTCGTATAGGGACTCTAGAGTTTTGCCTTCTTTTGGGATCGACCCGGTACTTGCTGTGGCTCTACCGGTTAAGTGTAACCTCCCTGCCCCACCATGCTAGTTGGGTGATCAGGGTACTTATCTCAAAAAGGTCTAAATTGAAGGGAAAACCCTGACCACGTGCACCCTTTTGGGTGATCAGGGTAGTTATCTAGTGGACCTTTTTTATCTGCTGTATTTAGCTAGTAGAATAACGTTGTAATTTTATTATGTTTGTGCGTGTGTGTAAACTCTATGATCGGATGGTGGACTTATTATATGCTATCTAATTTCTGTGGCAGACTCTTTTAGCTCAAGAATCATGCATTCCATATAATGTGAAATGATCATTTGAGTTAGTTGTTTTTATTGTGATATCAAGAAGACAAGAATTTAAATATTTATGTAATTATACTCCGTACTACAAATTACAACAAAAACACTCTCTTGTTCAAGCAGCAAGTTAAACTTTGTGTAAAATACTATCGAGGGTCTTGCAAATGTACACTACAAGTCTACAATAGTTCTGGTATTGAGGTGATTTTTGAAAATAGCTTTACAGATCAATTACATTTTTATTATTATAAGTAACACAATAAGTATTCATAAGAGAATAGCACGACCTTACTTGAACATAGGCTCATAGTATTCCTCATACATACAAAAATAGCAAACTTGAACGTAGACTCGTACCTCAGTATTCTTGATTCATACGAAAATAGTAAACTTGAACATATTGGCTCATGCCGTGCCTTTCTTGATCCATCGTGTTATGAGTTTTAACGTTAATATAAAGTTACTCATGCGACTAAATATTTAATCCACTTACCAACTTGTGATTCGACATGAATTTTTTTATGTTCATAAAAAAGTTAGATGAGTTTTTCGTTATTTAGGTAAGCTTATGTTGTGCAGTCTCATAGATCTAAGCATGTTTTCTAGCTAACGATATTAATGATGGTTCACTAAGTAAGAAATAATTTGTTTAACTCAAGCAGATCAAGATAAGAACGAACGTTTTGCCGTTTGAACTAGTTAGCTGATAAGTGGTTCAATTTATGACACACATATGACATATGAATGCTTTGAATTGAGTACTTGCATTTTTATAACCCGAGAATCCAAGATGATATTTATTTCATATTTGCGGCATACTGATAGTGATAGATGTAACGTTTTTCTTTTTAATATCAAGAATACGTTTTTGACACCCTCTGTCGTTATTTGTCACCAATCTGCACACTTTTTATTTCCAAGTCTATTCTTTTTGAAATCGTATTCCTCTATTTGTCTTCGCAAGACACGATAACATGTCCATTTGTATAGTATTCTATATAAAATGTGATAAAACATCTGACATATCCACTATTTTTCATCATCTTCATTTTATGTTGAATCATGTTTTCCAAATTTTATATTTTCTTAACAAACGTTCAGATGAACGTAACCGTTACAAGAAAAAATTGCTTACAACAAATATCACAATATGCTTGGCAAAAAAAGGTATTACGGACAATTTACATTAAAAATGACAGTTAACTGTTCACATATTTGAGTCATAGTGTTGATTGGCGTACTAACTCATAAGACTAATTTTACGCTTTAAAGAGATTGAGACACATTCAAATCAATGGTGTATACGTGAAAAGAAGATTTAGTCTAATCCATGTATCACACAACGAAAGTTGTTTAGTCATATTTTTAGGCATATGATTTAGGCATGAGAATCATTTTCCTTTAACAATATGTCACTTATGTAAAGTTACATTGAAAATAAATGGTACCTTCGGTGTCATAGCCGCGAATTTCCCTTTGAATTTACTCTCCAATACAAGCTTTCTTATTTTAACTTTAAACGGTTATTACACGCAATTTATATTACACACAATTTATATTAGACGCCATTTAACTTTAAACGGTTTAACTTTAAACGCTTTTTTATTTTAACTTTAGACGGTTATTACACGCAATTTATATTAGGAAAACATTGGGAGATCTAAAACTAATAACTAATTTTATGGCTAACTTATGTTTTATTGGTTTTAAGAGATCTAATAGAAATATTCGTACCACACATTTCAAAACGAAAAAGAATTTTAGAGAGACGATCTACTTTCAGAGTGCAAGATCGAAATGCTTGATTGTGGTTTCTTCTCATTCTTCTCATTTCAACTTTATTTCTCATTTGATCCTCACTTTTTATTGGCTTATTAAGTTGTGAAAACGTAAACCCGATTTCAATTTACTTCTCTTTATATTGATAAAATCGAATCAAACGTTTAACCAGGCTTGTCATAAGTAAAGTCTTATGACCAAATCTGAAAGAGTATTATGGCAGAACAATTAAGCAACTAAACTACCAATAAACCGTTTTACATCATGCCATGTATATTACATACGGTCTTCAAGTAATTTGCTGGAGTTGTGTTTTTTAACTTGGTAGTCATGAACTTCATTCTCGTTGTTGACACAATTAATTTAAACACTGGATTAACTCTTCTTGAAAGCCTATTGTTTCTTTTTAGCCAAATGTAATACACCGAATCACTAAACAAGATTTTAGCTATCACCACTTTCAACACATGCTTATGAGCCGACAGGCTTACAGCGTCAACTAGATTCCTCCATGAATAACTAAGCAAGATTTTTATTGTATGTTGTCAGGATAATGAAGTATGTGTCATTTTGATGTTTGCACTTTGTTTCCATGACTCATGAGGCCGCGATGGCAACCCGGCCGACTAAGGGTGAGTTATAGCATAATCCATTCAAACTATTCAAACTTTTATAACGGATTACAATAAGATGGCGAAACGAACGCAAGTAATTGCCAAGAACCCCTTTGAATAAGAAACCAATTCTACTAAAATGAAATTTTGTGACTTAGGGTCGTGAAAATTACTTTGTGACAACCTGTTGAACCCTACCAAAACTCCACTGCCGTTTGGAACCCAAATGTATCAAAAGCTAAGATCAGATGTAAATCGTTTTTCTCGTTATGGCATTTCTAGTTTACATAAGTACCGAATAATAAGTATGTTACATTGAGTTACAAAATTTTAAATAAGCTGGTACAAGAAAGAACTACCGATATATTTTTTTTAAATAAAACTTTTGGTATTTTTGAACTTCTTGAATTCATTTGCAGATTAACAATTTTCTTTTTTTTTTACGTCGCAAAATCATCCGGTGAAAACTGAAAGATACATGTAAATATGTACTCGCAATATGTTAAGTGTGAAAAAAATGGGCCATTTAAATTGTAGCAGTGAGTAAGAATGTAAGTTGGTCTATTTGTTTTAGTTTAATGGGCTGCGTGAACTAGTTCAAATATCTTCTCAGGGCCATAGTATTTAGTATCGCTTTTGAATCTCAAGAAAAAATCAAACGAATAACGTAATAACGAGCAAGTCATTAAAGAAAATTATGACAACATAACATAGCTGATAATAAATAATTTGTAAGAGCACTGATTATATTCCTGTGAAATAAAATGTCGAGTAAAGATATTACATTAGCAGAGGCACTTTATTTTAGAAACCTAACATCCACTACATACCAAATTGGATATATTTACCATCGGATCAAAAACATTTTTAAGATTAAAAATACGGAGTGCCATTTATGTAAATTCAACAAACTTACTCCCACCAAACCCAACCCCACCACCCCGCCCCGGACATCTCACTTTTACAAATCGCGTCAAAAAAACCTCACTTTTCTCTAACCAAAGTAAAAAACTACCATAAAATTTCAAATCAACCACTTTTAACCATTAAAAGCAAAAAGAAAAACACAAAAATGAAACAATCAATGCATGTAGAACCAGATCTGAAAAAAAAAAAACGGTTCAAAATGAACCGATTCATACTCAAGACGATCATACGGTGCTTCCAATTCTTTATTTAGTTGTTATTTTACTATTTGTTGTGATTTTATTTACGATTTCGTTGTTATTTATAAAGACTTGTGTTTTTTTAGTCGTTAATTGATAGATTAATGTGATGATGAGATGATTGTGATGATTTTGTTCTTGAATCAATTTTATTTGTGTTTTGAAAGATATTTATGACAATGTTTATGAGGATTTTGTGTTTTATGATAATATGATATATTAGAGGTTAGATCTAATTGAAAACAAGAGATATTATGATCTTTCGTTAATTTTGTATCGTGGACGCACACCAAGTGTTTGATGAAATGTTTTAGTGAAAAGTATCATACGTGTAGTATCACCAGGTGATATTTGAAGTTGAAGCTCAGATTCAGATTATCACTAGTGATATTTGTATTATCACTTGTGAAATTTTATTTATTTGATAGATTTTTTTGTTTATTTGTTAAGCTTTATTATATGTAATGTATAGTACACTTTTGATATTTCATTGTTATTGTTTTATAATTATAAATAGTTTTCATTTTTATTTTTATTTAAAGTTTTGATGATATACTATTTACTGTGTGTTTTATCATCTTTGTTTTATATCATAATTTTGATGTTTTATGTGCTTTTTGTGGATGATAATTGTGTTTTAGTTAATGATAAACTATTTATTATAGTGCAATATTACTTATCATTTAAGTAATTAGATTAAACAACTTAAAAAGTTTGATTTTGCTTCAAACACATAGTTATTTAGTGTAATTTTGCTTATTCTTAAAGTCGTGATTGGATTTGTTTATTTAATGGATACGTTGTGCGATTTCAATAGGTTTTACAACCGGATTTGACAATGTCTATGGTTGAATCAAAGAAATTGAAGAAGTTATGGCTAAACAAAGCACAACATCTTCATAACAAACTAAAGAAGCTCAAACACATGTTATATCACATGTGATACCACAAGATATATCATTCGGAAATCACGGTGTAATATCACCGCGAGATATTACCGATATCACAAGTGATATCATACGTGATATCACCTGTAATATCACACGTGATCCAACAAAAAGAAGAAGTCGACACATCTATGATGTCACCTATGATATCAAATTCTCCTCCAAAAAGTTGAACATGATTAGAATGAGATACACGACAAATTAGCAAATAAAAGTGTGGTAGTTAGTAGTTATTGATGGATTGTTATGATAATGTGATGAATGTTGTGATAATATGAGAGATCACAATAGATGTTGAGCTTGTAACATGCTTCTATTAGATTTGTAATGTATTTATTTTCTTAATTGATAGAGTGTGCATGTTTCGATAGGTTTAACACTGTATCACATGTTCCTCCATCACCACCATTGATTCAACAAATATAATAAGTCGACATGCCTGTGATATCACAGATGATACACCTGTGATATCACCTATGATATCACAATATCACAGGTTCCTCTAAAAGCCAAACAACATGTTGCACATTTTTTTAAGTGCAGTATAATATCACAAGTGATAAACGAGTATATATTGGTCTCTAATAATCATGACATGTTAATATTTACAGATGGACGTGCTTGCGAGGCACATGATGATAAATAATCCATATGAAACTTTATGAATAATAGCATCAAAGATAATTCTACATCAAGTAAACAAAAAAAAGGAGATGATGTCTGATTGTGCAAAAAAGATTGCTACAAAAATAAAGATGACTAGATAAAGAGAATAAAAGATGAAACAACGATGACTGGAAAAGGAACAAAGTGAAGATGCAATCCTTATGTTGCTTAGTTTAAAATGCAATGCGAGTTTGGGTAACCTAAGAAGGTGTCCTCTATTAGGTCCCGAGCCACATTACATGGTACCGAGTTTGTATTGCATTTGGGAATCACTAAGTGACTTGTATGATCATTTTATGGAAAAGTATTAATGTAGCACTTTATTCATTTATCACATGTGTACTCTTAGCATTTTGTGTTAGAATAAATGTTTCATATCACAAGAGATATAACATCGCATATTACATATACCAAATATGTATAAAACAAGAAAGAAAATTACAAAATAAAAACTTGACATATTCTAAAATCAAAGAAAGTGTTAAATCAAATTTAACAGAATGTCACAAGTGATATAAACATCAAAATGAAAAACAAGTGTTGCATCATTTTTAACAGAATATCACAAGTGATACCAGATACAAAGAACAAGTAAAAACAAGTAAACATATAAATGATGTAAACATTTCATCATTTTTATGCTTTATCACAAGTGATAAAATGACAAAATATTTCATAAACTCACAAAGACCTTATAAAAGTTAACTTCAACTATTTATCACAAAAAATACATAACTTTTATTTTATGACAAAGATGGGGCTTGGAACCAGAAGCTCAGATGCAATTGCTTTTCAGATAGCACCATCTTGGCCGATTAATGATATTCGGATAACGCATGAAGCTTTCTTGAATGCTTGGAGTAACCATACACAAGATTTAGTAGTTTCATCCTTAAGCGGACTGAGCAACAAAGCGATAACACATCTCCGTAATTGTCAATCGCAGAAAAGGCACAAAACCATCATGTACCGGAAAGAGAAATATCTCGGTGATAATATATACAAAATGTACAAAAAACAATGAAATCTCAAAGGAGATATTACAAATTAAAAAGCACTTGTTTGTTTTGTATGTGGCATAAAAAGAGACGATATCACCAAACTATTTGTGATTGCAATTTGCAAAAAAACGGCTCCATCAAACGAAAGAATCAACAACAACTGCAGTTGGGGTTCAAAAAGGCACAACAGCTCCACAAAACAAATTGAAGAAGCTCAAACAACTTTGATATCGCCTGTGATATCATAAGATCATCCATTACCACAATTGATTCAAAAAAATAAAAGAGAGCTGACACACATGTGATACAACTGAGAAACCAGCAATACAGAAAAGCAAAAAAGAGAAAAGCGTAACCTCAAGTACAACACATTGGGTCTTCTTATCTTCTGCAATTAACCGAATTACATGATTCCAAACAGGGTTTAAGTTTTAATAAACAACCTTTATTTTGAACTTTTCAAGTGGCCGAATATATGCAATCATATAAGGATCAGACTTCCCAATCATTTTCATGTTTTTCAAATTATTTGCCTTCACGATTGTTAAAGTAAGCAGTCCTTGTGGTTTAAGCTATAGGTCACTGCGCAATTATCAAACAGTACATTAAATGTGCATCACCTCAAATATAGAGTAATGGAGAAAGCAAAATATAAAACGCACTAAAATAATTCAAAAGGACGCAATTCAGAAAAATAAAAATAAGCATCAACTAATGCAACATAGGATATGATTACTCATTTACAATAACTACAGTGCACTTTGATTAATTTCCTAAAGCTTGTTTATTCAAATAAATATTTTTGATTTGGTTATATATGAAATGATGTACAAACAGAACATGTGATTTTTCCCAACTCATGCATCCTCTTGGCATTTTGTCAAACACCTTCCATGCATCAAATTTCCATCAATTCACTCATCCTAAAATGATATCATACTAAAAGCAATGCTACTCACAATTTAAAATATAAACTAGAGTATCAAATAAACAAATTTCACAAGTGATAATACACAGATACAGTTCAACTTCAAATATCACTGGTGATACTACACGTACGATAAATAGCATATTCAAAACAACAATCAGACATAAAAACAGCATTCAAATGCAGTTAAAAACAAAAATTCAACGAACAACTTAATTAATAAGCAGAATTACATGAGCAAATAACAAAATTATCAAATATTTTTCATTCACACATTTCATCAAACACTTGGTGTGCAACTTAATAAGAAGGAATGTTAACAACTTGATCCACATAATTAACAACCCTTCAACAACATTATCAACCGCCACAACACCAACCAAATCAGCTTCTGAAACAAATGGTTCATTCAAATCAAAAGAAGGCATAAAAAAGGATGATATGATCGGAGTTGATGATGAGATGATGATCGGAATGGTGATGGTGATTGGAATGGTGATGGTGATCCAACTGGTGATGATCAAACGATAATAGTTGATTGGAATAACTACTTTTTGGAGGGAAATGATGAGAGCAGGTTGAGAGAAAAACACACAATAACTATGTGGAAAAAATGAAACGAATGAAAAAAAAGAAGAAGAAATGACTTTATATAGTTGGGAGAATTAAGGTTAAGCATATTAAATCTTAGGTTAATCCCCACCATTAGATCAAAATAAATTGATGGTGGAGATTTGTCCATTGGTAAGTATCAAAATAAAAGTAAGCAAATGAAAATTCCTCTACATTAGCAATCTTTAAAATAATAATATTGCCATACTATTTAAAATATTATATCAAAACCATCACATTAAACAATAGAGTTACTACCATTTTCCATTGATATTTAGTGGTAGATAGAAATTTCATGAGAAATTAAAACTGTATCTTATTTACATTTTGTTCAATGTTTCAAAAGTTTATAGTTTCAAAATTTTGGAATCAATCACTCTTGTAGAAAAGATGAGATTCTACTTTGAAATTGAGTTTTATCATAAGAAGATGAAACAAGTAAATAAAAGAAAAAGTAATGTCTATCTACCTATATATAGGAACGTCAGTACTCAGTAATGTCATAGACATAATAATCCCTGCAAGAAACTACACATACCAAAATTATGCAAGATAACAGACTAGTAAACCAAACCATCATAGCTAGTGTTAAACATATACGTGAAATAATTATCAAATGACTTTAAACCAGAAATTCAAACGTAAATTTCAAATTGCAACCATTCAGTTGTTAAACAACGCCATAATTGCCCTCTAGGCTATACCAAAATAAACTGATAAAAAAGTTTAGAACTACTGAAACTAGGACTACCATAAGTCATTCTTCCATTGGCTACTTAAAAACAGACAAAGCAACATATTCATCCAACGGCTCCTAAGCTTCCACGTCAGCACTCTTCTTAGCAGTAGGAGTGCAGATGACCCAGACTATGCCATAGGGGTCCTTGACCCTTCCCACGCGCCCAGCAGCAGCATCACACGCGCCTTCACCCTCAGTCAATTCACCTTCAGCTACAGCACCAGCTTTCACAGCTTTTTCAACAGCGGCTTCAATGTCTTCTGTCTCCAGCCAGAACACGATCCCCGTACCGATTTCCTTAGCACTGTTCATGTACCATGTAAGCAGAAAAAGCAAATTTAATTAATAAAATAATGTCTCAAAAGCTTGAACTAGACCAAAGAAGTAGAGTAGCAAGGATAAAAGCAAAGTATTGTTCATCTTTAACCATGAAAAAACAATAAACTAGTTTGTTTATTTTTAAGAAGGAATCATAATATCACTATTCCATATTGACCAGCCTAAAAGGTGTGGAACTGTGGATAGACAATTGAAGACTAACAAAAATATACAAAAAAGTATCAATACTCAATAGTTACTTGATTTCATGAACTATTTAGCAACAACTTGATGAAAACTGATAACCATAAAACAGTTTCTACACAATAACAACTACACTCCAACAGGCAAATTGTAACAAACATATGATATAAGTGTGGTTTATCATACAAAAAGTGCCATTTAACACATAGCAATAAGCATACAGTAGTTTCCGCAACAGGAAGAACAATGGCAGGAATATATATAACTCATATGGAGCTTACAAACATCTAATGTATACCAATTTTAGAGTGCAAACTGATAGCATATAGAACATTATCAATACAGCATATTTAGATAGAAATGAGCTTAAAAATCATGCTAAATCAACAAACACTTCAAATAAAATTCATATCATACTGATCTTAGCAAAGATACAAAACAACAAGTCTATCGCATTATATCCACTCACAAAACTTAATGATCTGCGCGAGAAATCCACCTAATAAATGAACTTACAAACAACTTTAAAGCAACAAAAACATAACAAAGCTGCCATAAACTTCATAAAACATCTACAGTATGTTATACATATCTTCAAAAGCATATAAAACAGCCGCACCAGTGAAGAATAACTTAACCACTTTAATTGTTAAAGCAACAACGTAGCAAAACCGCTAAAACCTAAACATAAATTCTATTTTAAACAAATGTTAACAAGAATAAGAATACAAAACAACTAACCTGTGGCATGATTTGCATAACCTACCACAACAAATTTACACAAATATAAAGTAATCAACAAAATCATATACACAAAACCGCAACAACCTACTCATAGTCGCATAACATCAACTTTACGCACATCTTACCAAACCTCGACACCATATTAACCGAAAACATGAAACACATCATCGACACCGCAAATATACGTCTATTTTGTACACATCTTAACTACAGCTAACATCTATTTCATACACATCTTAACAAATATACTGACCTAGAAACAATTTATCATAACATGACACAACATATAGCTTCCATTTTACGAAGCTATAAACACTCTCAAGTCAACAAAATAATACACAAACCGCTAATAACTACACATAACATCTGTTTCATCTGAATCGCAACATTATTTCAACATAATATCAAACTTACACAACTATAAAGCAACAAAACCTTCAAAAACTATATATAACACGATGTTAACGCAGATCTAAACATATAACATGCTAAAACCACAATAAAACTGAAAAATAACGCTGACGTCATCTATAACACTAAAATAAGCTTAAACATCATAACAACACAATATAACCTTCAAAAATACAAATAACTTCATAACTCAGACAGATCTAAATTAGTGATGACGTCATCATAACAATAAAACGCTATTAACACGCTAAAAATACAATAAAACTAAAAATAATGCTGACGTCATCTGTTAACACTAAAATAAGCTTATACATCATAACAACGCAAAATAACCTTCAAAAATACACAAGATCTAAACTAATAACACGATAAAAAGTTAAAAACGAAAAATAGTGCTGACGTCATCATGTATTGTCATAAAATAAATTTACACGTCATAATAAAGCCAAATAACCTTCATAAACTAACAAAACATATATTTAAATATATAAAAAATCATAAAATAATGCTTACGTGGCAAATAAAAATTGAGTAAAAGGTGAAAAGAGTGCTTACGTGGCATCAACGATATCAGAAACAATAACCGTCAACGAACCGATCTTAACCTCAGCAGAAACAACCAACGGCTCATCCTGATCAGCTTTCCTTTTGGGATGGTTGACACGTGTCACTTCTTCAGCACCAAACGCGTTTTTGTAGAACGAAACGGCGTCGTTCACCTTTGAGGACTCGACGAAGAGCTGTGGCTTTGTTGCAGTGAATGTGATGGTTTTTGTTTCAGTAGTAACGGATTCAGTTGGGACGGTTGTGGTTGTCATTTTTGAGAAACACGTAGTGAAGGTGTGTTTAGTGTGTGAGGGTTTTGGGGGTTGTTGTGGAGAGAGAAGGTGATGGGGGGAATGGTGTGGTGTGGGGGTTTTATAGAGGGGGGTGGAGTGGAGTGGAACGGTTTTGTGGGATGGAGTAGTGGGTGGACGAGTAGCGTGTGTGTGGGAAATATGGGTACGTGTCATTTTTATTTTTCGGTTTTTTGATTTGCTATGGGTTTGAAAGATTTGTAATTTTCTTAGGATTAGAATCTTTTTATGTTCAAAATTGAGGGTGCGTTTGGTTTGCATGAGGGAATCACAATCGGTATAAGATTGATAGTTTAGTGGAATGTGTATAGTTATCATTACTTGAAAACCAATGTTTGGTTTGAGCAAGGGATTGATTGTCAATCTTAAAACCGGTGTTTGGTTTTTTTTAGGAATGGTAATGGTAATTGAGTAAATTAAATTTTTATCAAATAAACAAGAGGTCTCGAACATCATTTATATAGCAACAAAATAAGTTTATTACGCGATGCTGTCTACGGAACAAAACAAACAATAACATCAAACTTACCATTCAAAGTTTATATATATAGCATACAAAAGATGATCTAAACATCAAACTTACCATCAGTACACCAAGCTTTATATATAGCATACAAAAGATAATCTAAAGAGTTGAGGCCATACATATCCACAATAACAAAAGAGTTATCTTAACACTCACTATTAGCATACACGTACAATATTCTACCAAGGTCTAACTACAGCAGTAAGTACAAAAGAGTGTGTCTTAACACACTAGCTACTAGCTACAACAACAAAAAAAAGGTAACATAAGAAACTTTTGAAGCACTACACAAAACTAACATGGCAACAACCATCCTACCAAGGTCTAACTACAGCTGACTCTCGAGCAACATCCACACCCACCATCGAAACAAAATATGAGCTTCTTCCGTAAAAACAAGTACGCGTCCACAAGAAACCAAATGACAAAATAATTATCAAGGATTTGTTCGTTCTCCAACCATTAAACATGTCATATGCTAAAACATGTCTAAAATCCAACCATTCATCCGTTGGATCAATATGTGTTAGATAATCTTCATTTTCTAATTGTTCCTCATTTTCAATCTCGCCTACTTCATCTTGTGCCGACTCTAGTGGATCAAAGCGCATATACTTCCTTATTAGATTATGAAGAAGACAACATGCTAGAATAATGCGAACTTGAGTTGTAATATGGAAGAATGAAGGTGAAGCTAATATCTTCCATCGCCCTTTTAACAAGCCAAAACATCTCTCAATCACATTTCTCGCTTTAGCATGTTTCATGTTAAAATATTCTTCTGCACTTTGAGGTCGGTGACCATGAAACTCGTTGAGATGATATCGTTGACCTCGAAAAGGGGCAAGAAAGCCCGGGGCATTGCAATATCCCACATCTACCAAGTAATAACAACCTTCCAAGTTCCAAATTTATAAAAAAAAAATGTCATTGAAAATGTTATGAATTGCAGAAAAAATGAAAGACGCAAATAATATGTCGTGTGTACCTTGAGGAATTCTAAGACCATCAGGCCTACTTACGGCGTCCCTAAGCACACGACCATCATGTGCCGAACCTTCCCAACCGGGTAAAACATATATGAATTGCATGTTTGGACAACATACGCCCAACATATTTGTTGCAATGCTTGACTTTCTAGTGCGATACCGTGGTTTTTGATCGGATGGAGGTGTGACTCGAATTAAAGTATCGTCCAAAGCACCAAGACAGCCCTGTATATTCATGATTAGCAGTAACTAATAACCTTTGATTCTAGCTTTGCACGGAAAAATTTAAAGAAATAAAATGAAAGTAGTACCTTGAATGACTTCCAACGATAGTCTTCACATTCTTCTGTAATAGGCTCTGGCCTTTTTAACAATATGCCATGTAATTTCAGGATCGCTAGGAGGCAGTTATTAAATTGTCGGCTTATAGTCTCTCCACTACGTAAGAAAAGTAAGCTAATCGTTCTATTCTTTTTGTGATGAGCCAACACATACAATAAAAGGGCAACTATTTCTTCTAATGACATGTTTTTTGTGCCTTTTAAACCTCCAACATCACTTACCATCTCACATAGTAGATCAAAGGCTCGCCTGTCCATACGAAGTTGGCTGATACAAACACTATCAGATTCTCTTGTCAGCCTAAATAACCAGTTCGTTCTTTCAAGAATTTTTTGTTCTTTACTTTTCTTGAGAGGTCTCATGATACGTACATGTAGCAATGATAACCGAAACCATGTCACGAAAACCATATTAAACACACTAACCAATGAAGTCAAAATCTGAATAGTTTGGGCTCTCTTTTTTCGTCTACTGATGACAGGGTTACGCGCCATTTTTTCTACATGAAAATAAACAGAGGATCAAAACAGAGCATAAAATAAAGACAAACTGCATACTAGTGATTGATATACAAATCTCACTCATACGTAAAAACAAATTACACCTTAGCTACTAACTAAAATCAAAGTATCCATCCTTTCGTTTTGAGGCTAAACAAGGTGTCAAATAACCATGTTAAAGAAAAGGAAATAAAAGTAAATATAAAAAGAAAAATAAGCACTATGATGGATATCTGGTTTTATATAGTTGCACTCTATGAGGCATTTTGTCAAACAGGTCATATGCATTTCTCAAATTTTACAAACTAATGAATTTTCTCACAAAACTTCCAAGATCTCAACGCTATTTCATTTCAAACAAGTATATTCATACAAAATAAGAAAATCATGTACTAAAGTTGGTAAAGAATAAATCAAAGTTCAACAACTAGTTCTTGAATCGGGAAAAAATTAAAAATGAGTAAGAGTGTACCATATGATTCTTGGATAGATGAAAGATTTCCACCGCATTTACGCAAATATGTTAACCTTTATGACAAATCGAAAAAAAAAAAAAAAAACAAAACCAAAGATTGATTGCAAGAGAAAGAGAAGAACAGAAAATACCTCTTTGAAGAAATATTTGCAAGAGCTTAGGGATAAATATATGAGTAGCTAACTAGAGAAATGAAAATAACGGGATTAGTTGGCGGGAAAGTAAAATGGAAGCGGGAAGAGAGAGGTGAGGAATGAATCAGAGCATAGGAGCCTAATATGGCTGGTATGAAGTATAGAATATATGTCTATTTGAATCCAATATTTGAAAGATGTGAATGTTAACCAAACACTTGAATCATAACCGATATGATTCCCTCATTCCGATTCCGGCTTACCAAACACATCCTGAATTTGAGAGCTAACGTTGTAATTATTGTGTATACGTTTGAATTAAAATAAATTGTGTATACGTTGCAAGTCTATTAGTCTTCTTTGTTTTTGTTGCCTGCTAGTGTATGTAAGTAGATTGATAGGTTGTTTAAAAACTTTCTTTGGACGAGGTAATTCCATTAGGGGTATGGCTAGTGTATCCTGGAAAGAAGTTTGTAAAACAAAGGAACAGGGACGGTTAGGACTAAAGTCTGTGAAATTATGGAATGAAACTCTTATGGCAAAACATATATGGAATATAGTGAGTAGAAAGGATTCCATTTGGGTAAAATGGGTTAATATTTATTGGTTAAAAGGTGGATGTATGTGAGATGTGGAACTGTACAGGGGTTATTCTTGGAGTTGGAAACAGTTATTGGATTTAAGGGATAAAATTAAAAAAATTGTCCAGGTTAAGGTGGGAAATGGTAAGGAGTGTAATATATGGTTTGATAAATGGCATCCTAATGGTCCATTAAGTAGATTAATTAGCCATAGGATTTTAACACTTGCTAATATGTGTTTTAAAACTAAAGTTATGGACATGGTTCAGGGCAATAACTGGTTATGGCCTATTGAGTGGGATGATAGATTTAGGGAAGTTATTGATGTCCCTGTACCTAGTTTGGATCCTGATGTTGAGGATAGAACTGTGTGGGTGGATAAAAGGGGTAATACTAAAGAGTTTTCTGTTAGAGAAGTCTGGGAGGCTATGAGTAATGAGTGCCCTAAGGTCATTTGGCATAAACATGTATGGTATAATCAATGCATACCAAGACATGCTTTTATATTGTGGGTTGCTATTAAAGGTAGGTTGAAGACTCTTGATAGATTGTCCAAGTGGATGGATGTTCAGAACAAGACCTGTTATTTGTGTAATCAGGGTAGTGAGACACACAGGCACCTTTTCTTTTTGTGCCTTATGGTAAGAATCTGTGGGAAAGGCTGAAATCTATGGCCAAGTTGGATGGTATTCCTAATGAATGGGCTAGTGTGGTGTCGTTTATGTCTAATAAACCTGCTACTAACTCTATATGGAGTATTATACAAAGGCTGGTATGGGGTGCTTGTGTGTATTTTGTGTGGCAGGAAAGAAACTTTAGATGCTTTAGAAAGGAGTTTAGAGATGAGGATAGCCTGTTTAAGATCATTGTGGGGATAGTGAGAATGAAGTTGTTGGGGTTAAAGCTTAAGGTTAGTCCTAACACTGTTGATGCTGCTAGGATTTGGGATTTGCATATTGACAAGAATATGTATTATAGAAGAATGGTGGAGGAACTTCTTAAGGATAATAATGATCATGGATAGTGTTAAAACTATGGTTTGGTTTGGGTGGTGGTCTATGAGGACTGGTTTCTGGGATTGTAATAGGATTTGGGACCCTTTGATTATGTTTATGGGTGGGTCTAATGATGTTATTGTTATCTGTGTTAGCTGGTTGGTGCAGGAATGTTATGATACAGGTTGGTGGGGCATTCTCAGTGTCTCTACTCCCTATGGAAGTTGTTATGGTATGCTTAGGATGCTCAAGCTGCTTCATGTCATGAGAAGATATGATTGGGGAGGTCTAGGGAAGGGTTACACTCTTTTTCCTATTCTAAGTTTTTTCCCTTGTGGTTTTGCTTTGAATAGGTTTTTTAAGGAGGTGACCTCCTCTAAACTGCCACATTGGCACTCCTCTGTTTCTGCTTGGATGCTGCCTTTGGCCTTGGATGGGATTAGTTGTTCTATGGTTGAAGATATCCAGCACACTGTGACTTTATAGGTCTTGTAGTATATGGTAGTGGAGTAAAACAGTTTGGTTGGTCCCTTTCTGTTTTATGGATCCAGATTATGCTGTAGTGTTGGGAATTATATGTTTGAGTTGATAAAGACAAAAAGAATGAAACAAGAGGGACTTAATATGACAAGAAGGAAACCTACAAAAAGATGGAAGGATTTGCTTGCAAAAGAAGTTTTATTTATTAGTCGTTATCCTCTTGTTATTGATCCCTAGCTGAGCTTATAAACGATCTTATCATGTAGGAGTATAGTGGTCTGTGTTGTTGGTTTCATTAGTCTTCTTCTTTTATATGTATTCCTTTGAGTTTGTATTTGTTTCTTTTGTTATAATTGTTGTGGATATTATCCTTGGCCATTTGGCGTTTAGCCTTAGCATAGCTAGTTAGGGATGTGTCCTAACAGCTTATTTTATGCTTTCTTTGGTTTGTTGTTGCCCTTGTTGGCTCTTTTCTTAATGATAATTTACCTTAAGAAAAAAAATTATATACATAACTAGACTATAGACCCATGAGTTTAAGTGGGTGTCAATAAAAACGTACTAAAACTAAGATAAAGCAAAGAAGAAGAACAACAATAAAGGTGTGGTGCCAATATCGACCATGTTAAAATAGGAAGCAAACATGCATAATCCTTAACTATAAACCGTCATTAGAAATTACAAATTACAAAAGCATTATATGAATGATTAAAACCCTCATCACAAAATCATCCAATAATGACAATAATCACACATATATAAACTAAGTCAGAAGTCAAAAACATTATATGGATGATTAAATAGAGAAAATTTGTCCTGTGTGACCGACAAATTCTCCAACTAAATCAATCCTTTGAACCTTTGTTACCTTGTCGGTTGGTAAAATTCCAACCATAAAAATAACTTCCCAAGAATCCGAGCTACCATGGTTTTACCTGCAACATAAGTAGGTCGGCATAAGAAATGGCAATTACAACCCCCAATTATATGGAGATGGAGAGCAATCAGGTTCTAATTTCAATTTACATGGCTATCAATCATATCAGGTTCTACGCTATTGATAGTGGCTCAAATGTACAAAATTAGCTAAGAAGGAAACAAATGAGTCAAAAATCGTCCAGCGTGCATTCAAATGCTTAGTGACCTAAATCCATTTATCTAATGATTTAGTTACTTACAAAATACAGTATGTGGACAAACCCAAACCAGTCAATTTTGAACATCATATAAGAAGTGCTCATTTCTTGGACCCATTTGACCCAATGGTCAACCTGCCCGCTTTGCCACCGTGTATGAAGTTAAAATAAAAATCACAATTTCACCCACCTCCCTAGGTGGTTCTTGGAGAACCAATGATATTTATTACAGCAAAAACTTCCGCGTGATTCACTGTAGTAACAACTTTTTACTTTGTATACTACAATATTATGCACATGTCTCCCTAGCTTCCATGTAGGCCAACCCATTCTCCCCTCAATTTGAGATAGCCATACTCACATGTTCCTGTATTGCCAAGGAAGGCCATATGAGGCGGTCTTCGAGTTCCCACTTTCAAGCCAAGGGCCCTTTGCCTTTCATCTAGAAGCATCCCTTTAGCCCATTTTTGAAATTGTAACTTCAGCTCATTGAGGCCCACTAAATTTGACAAATCCTTGTCGACCAGACACGTACAAACATTACTCACTTACTTGTTGCCTTACCCTCCCAACCTATAAATTATACCACCTCTAGTACCAAATTACGCATCAGAAAAATGTAGAAGAAAAGGGAATTGTTGGGTTTTAGGTTCCTTGAATCATGAATTACTCTAAGTAATGGAACCACGGACAAGCTTGGTATAACTGCTGACAGAAGAATGTAACCACGGATGAAGACAACCGCGGCTAGTAGTATTGTGTAACTACGGATAGTATATTGTAACCACTGCTAGTCTTGTATAGTCGGTTAGTTTATTGTATTAGATAAATATGGAAAAGATATTTATCTTGTAGGTTACGTTTTGTATAATGTATAGGACTCCTTAGACTATAAAAGGAGGTTCTAGGTTAGTTTAGATATACGTAAGTTTTATATCTAAGGTCGATACACTTCAAGGTTGCAAAACCCTAATCTTCGTAAGAGTATTCAGATTATCAATAATATTGAGGTGTTGAATGTTGTTGTTCTTCTTCTTAAGATTAAGTGTTAAATTCGCGTAATACTTAATAAGCTTTTGTTACAAGTCGGTTTCTATATTAGATCGTTTGCTCAACTGGGATCAACAAGTGGTATCGAGCTTGTGATCTAGAAACCGTAACCAAGAAGAAGTTCGCCTTATTCGAGAAAGTAAAGATGTCCGTGAAACTCACATGGTGATCGCTTCAAAGGTTCCCATGCTCAAGCATGGTGAATATCAAACTGGAGAATGCGAATGAGGCAATACATTCGTATGATTGATTATTCTCTCTGGGATGTAGTTGAAAAAGGTGATACTCTTCCTAAGAAGGGTGCTGATGGTAAAGTGATTGAAATTGTCAGTGAAGTTGATAAAGCTAGGAGGAAAATGGATATCAAAGCTCACAGTATTCTCTCCATGGGAATACCTAATGAGTATGCTTTGGACTTTGAACAATATGAGTCTGCAAAAGAATTATTGGATGCTCTTGAAACAAGGTTTGCTGGTAATGAAGCTACAAAGAAGTCCAGGATGAATATGCTCAAGCATCAATTTGAAACCTTCACTGCTCTTAGTGGAGAAAAACTTGATGGCACATATAATAGACTTCAAAAACTTATTAGCCAACTGAAGTCTGTGGATTACAAGGTTAATCAAGAAGATATTAATTTGAAATTCATTCGAAGCTTATCATCTAAATGGGGTATTCATACCATTGTATGGAGGAATAAGGTGGACTTTGATAAGATGACTCTGGACAATCTTTATAACAACTTGAAGGTTTATGAGTCTGAGAATAACTTTGCCAATACATCTTTTGCTAATCAAAACATTGCTTTTGTTTCTACAAATCACAAGAATTCACAAGATGTATCCACTGCTGCTTATGGGATAACCACGGCTATTGCAAACAATACCACTGTTAGTGATAATGTTAGTGATGGTGCAATTTGTGCTTTTTTTTCAGATTTAACTACCAGTGTTGATGTCTTGAATCAAGATCTAGATCAAATTGATCTTGATGATCTTGATGAGATTAACCTTCAATGGCAAATGGCAATGTTGACTCTCCAATCAAGGAAGTTTATGAGAAGAACTGGAAGACATGTTAGGTATGATGGTCAAAGGAGAGCTGGGTTCGATAAGAGCAAGATGGAGTGCTTTAACCGCAAGAAGAAAGGTCACTTTGCTAGGGAATGTCGAGCTCTAAAAGAATTGAAGGCATAAAGAAGACTACGAAGAGCCCACCGCTTCTTGACTTTGGTTGCTCAAGATGGGATTGGTGATTATGTCTGGAGTGATCAAATTGATGAAGGTCCCAATGCAGCTTTTCTTGCTAGTGAAGCTTCAAAAGAGCATAACTTTGCTCTAATGGCCTATGCTTCATCTTCTGGTTCAGACTCTGAGGTATCTAATGATTCTACCTGTTCTTTTAAATCATGTTATGATAACTTAGAAGCTCAAAAGGCTATCACTGAGAGTATGAGGAAAGAGGTAGAAAGACTGACTATGGATAACTTAGGTTATAGAGTTGGTTTAGAGAGTAGAGAGAAGCTTAAATCAGACAATGTGAGTTTGAGTATGTAGATAAGATCAATATACTAGGTGGTGAAATTGATCTTAAAGATAGAGAGATTAAGATGCTCAAAGAACAACTAGCAGAGCGAGAGAGTGTAAAACAAAAGACCCTAGAAGAAAAAGAAAAACATGTTGTTAGGGTTGCTAAAACACAATCGCTTCGATCTAGTAAATAAACCAATAGGTCAAAAATTGTTCAAAGATGGTACTGGTCTAGGATACAACAATATGCCACCACCTTCTTTAATGAAACATGCACCACCAGCTAAAGAACTGTCATTTAGTAGTGAATTCAGTTTTAACAAACCTGTAGAAGGGTCAAGTAATACTGAAACACCTAAGATAGGTTCTGATAAGTCAACTGATGCTCCCAAAATTGAAGAATGGGAATCAGATTCTGAGGAAGTTAGATCTGAATCAACTCAATCTGAAAAGATAGATCATGTTAAGAAAGTTGATTCTAAACAAGCCAACCTTGTACCTAGATTTGGAGCTAAAGTTACCAAGAAAGTAGTTGAGTACATGGAAATACCTAGGGAACAGATGAGGCAATATAAACCTAGAGGTAATCAGAGAAGCTTAAATGGCCTAATTTCTAGTAGATTAGGTGATGAGTTTCAATGTGTTAAAAAGGCTTGTTATGCATGTGGTAGTTTTGAGCACTTACAGAGAAACTGTCATAAAAATAGACCACCAGTTTGGAATCAATGGAGGAGGGTAAATCATCGAACTTTTCAAAGAAAACAAACCCTCATCCTAATAGCAACATGATTCCTAGGCGATCTTGATGAGGAATGGGAATACTAAATCAATAGTCACTCATCGCACCTAAATGGGTTCCAACCATCGCTAAGCAAAATGTAAACACGGTGAAAGAAAGTCAAACCATCGATAAGCAAAATATCACCATTGAAACAAAAGAAGTTTTAAAGATTCCAAAGGTGATAAGCGACACGTTGGTTGGAAGTCATTTTATGTCATTAAGGCCTCAACAAGTTGGCAATGGAAGCCTAAGACCAAGGTTTTACATCATGTCAACTGCATCAATGGACCTAAAGAAATTTGAATATTTTGATGCAGGTATGCACTCCAAGTCAAGATTGGCTTGGGTCCACAAAAGGAACTAACTTGTTTAATTTCATGTGCAGGCAATCTACAAGATGAGCTAAAAGACAAAGGAGTTTTTATAGTGGTTGCTCGGGCACATGACTTGGGATGGGAGCAACCCGAAGAGTTTTAAGTTTTGATGGAGGATATGTGGCATTTGGCATGATCCAAAGGGAGGAAAGATACTTGGCGGAGGAACAATCGTAATGTGGAATTTAGACTTTGAAAAGGTCTATTTGGTATAGGGACTTAAGTACAATTTATTCAGTGTTTCTCAAATGTGTGATAAGAAAAACTGGGTACTTTTTGGTAAAGATGAGTGTGTGGTGTTATCTTCTGAGTTTAAGATGCCTGATAAGAAGTTCATACAACTTAGGGTACCTCAGAAGGAAAATATCTATTGTTTTGATCTTAAAGATGTTCTTCCAAATAGGTCCTTAACATGTTTGTTTGCTAAAGCATCTGTAGATGAGTCTATTTTGTGGCATAGAAGGCTAGGTCATCTCAATTACAAAACAATCAATAAACGGTAAAGGGAACTTAGTGAGAGGTTACCTTCAAAGGTTTTGAGTGTAAGGAACTGTGTGGCCCGTCAAAAAGGAAAACAACATAGAGCTTCTTGTAAGACCAAAATGTAAACACCATAACACAACCACTGCTTATGCTTCATATGGACTTATTTGGACCTACTTTTGTTAAGAGTTTGAATCATAAACAAGATTGCCTAGTTATCACCGATGATTATAGTAGATTTTCTTGGGTATACTTTTGGTCGCTAAGAGTGAAACTAGTGAGATTCTCAAGAGTTTCATTACTAAGATAGAAAATCTAGTAAACCATAAGGTCAAGATAATCGATGTGATAATGGAACCGTGTTTAAGAATGATGTGATGAATCGCTTTGTGTAGCTAAGGGTATAGAGAGCAGGTTTAGTGTTGCTAGAACACCACAACAAAATGGTGTAGGTGAAAGGAAGAATAGAACACTAATTGAGGTCGCTAGGACCATGTTGTCGAGTCTGTTACCAACTACGTTTTGGGTCAAGTCGAGGAACCGCATGTTATGTGCAAAATGTAAGTAAGGTAGTGAAGCCTCATAACAAGACCCCTATGAGTTGTTACATTATAGGAAGCCAATGATTGCATTCCTAAACCTTTGGGTGTCCCGTTACTATATTGAATACCATAGACTACCTAGGCAAGTTTCAAGAAAAGTCGACGATGGATACTTTTAGGCTATTCTACTAATAGTAAAGCCTTTAGAGTATACAACAGGAGGACCAAAATTGTTGAAGAGAACTTACATGTTCAATTCAGTGAAAAGACTCCTAGTGTTGAGACCAAAGGACCAGACTGGCTGTTTAACATTGATATGCTAACCAAATCTATGAACTATGAGCCTATCATTGCAGGAACTTCCACTAATGTTAATGCAGGTACACAAAAGGATTCTGAAGCTGAAACAACCTCTAAGGAAGCTGATTCTCCTAAGGAGTTCTATTTGGTTGAAAAGTGGAAAGATGGTTCTGTTCCTTCCATCATTCATAAGCAAAGTCCCACTGTTGATGATGTACTGAAAGATGGAGAAAATGTCGATCATCATCAAGATAAGGATGAGTTGTTGAAGGATAATTCAGTGTCGGTAGAAGAAATTGAAAAGAAGAAAAAGCAGTCTGCAAGCACTGCTAAGCCTACTCAAAGCACGGCTAAGCCTACTGTAACCACTGACAAGCCATCTTCTACCACTACTAGTTCAAGTGAAACCCCTGCTGCAAGTACTGATGATAGTACTTTCTTTGGACCACATGCAAAGCCACTATTTAATGATGAGGAGTATCCACATGATCCAGACATGACTGCCTTGATTGAGATTGATACTCCTACTGATGATGAGGACTTGGATGATTTCTTCAATGCTGATTTGACTAATTTGGAAACTGTCATCAATGAAAGTCCAATCACCACTACAAGGATTCATAAGATTCATCCCAAGGAACAAATACTTAGAAATTTGAATACTCCAGTTCAAACAAGAAACAAGGTTAAGAACACAAAACCCTTTCCTGAACATGGGTTCTTTGCAAGATCTCTTCACAAAAGAAACAGTCATAAAGATCTGCAAAATTGCTTGTTTACTTGTTTTCTGTCTCAAAAGGAGCCCAAAAGAGTGGAAGAAGCTCTCACAGAAGAAGGATGGGTAGAATCAATGCAAGATGAGCTACTACAGTTTAAGCTTCAAGAGGTTTGGACATTGTTTGATCTTCCAAATGGCAAAAGGGCAATTGGGACTAAATGGGTGTTCAGAAACAAGAGGGATGAAAGAGGAATTGTGGTAAGAAACAAATCAAGGTTGGTTGCTCAAGGATACACACAAATTGAAGGTTTAGACTATGATGAAGTGTTTGCACCAGTTGCAAGGATAGAGGCTATTAGACTGTTTTTGGCTTATGCTTCATTCAAGAATTTTGTTGTGTATCAGATGGATGTTAAAAGTGCATTTTTGTATGGCACAATTGATGAGGAGGTTTATGTTTGTCAACCTCCTGGTTTTGAGGATCCTGATCACCCTGACAAGGTCTATAGGGTGAGGAAGGCTATGTATGGTTTGCATCAAGTTCCTAGGGCATGGTATGATTGTCTGTCTACTTATTTGATGGACAATGACTTTAAAAGAGGACTGATTGATAAAACTTTGTTCATAAGAAATCACAAGGATGATATTCTATTAGTTCAGGTTTATGTAGATGACATCATCTTTGGCTCAACAAACAAGGAGCTATGCAAGGATTTTGAGAAACTTATGCATGATAAGTTTCAGATGAGTTCTATGGGAGAACTCACTTTCTTTTTAGGGCTGCAAGTTCAACAAAGGATTGATGGTATCTTCATCAGTCAAGAAAAGTATGTAGCAGATGTTTTGAAGAAATTTGGGTTTCAAGATGTCAAGAGTGCAAGTACACCTATGGAGACTCGTAAACCATCGCTACCGATGATGGAAGTCCCAAAGTTGATTTGAAGTTATACAGTCCATGATTGGATCTTTGATGTATCTTCTTGCATCTAGGCGATATAATGTTTTCGTGATGTGTGTGTGCAAGATTCCAAGTCACACCCAATACCACACACATGAATGTTGTTAAAGGATCTTTAGATATCTAAAGGGTCATCCTAAATTGGGCCTTTGGTACTCTAAGGATTCCCTTTGACTTGGTGGCCTACAGATAGTGACTATCTTGGTGCTAGCTTGGATAGAAGTCTACCAACGGAGGATGTCGCTTTTGGGAAGCATGTTAATATCTTGGTAGTGTAAAAGCAAACTATTGTGGCAAATTCTACAACCTGAAGAATTTGAATATGTGGTCTTGCTAGTTTTTGTGGTCAAGTTCTTTGGATTCGTAATCAATTCTTTGGATTTTGGGTACAATTTTATGCATACTAAGATTTACATTGATAATAACAAGACAATTTGCATCATTAACAACTCTGTTTTACATTCTAGAACTAAACATATTGAGATAAGGCATCATTTTATTAGAGATTGTAATGAGAAAAGGTCGATTCAAATGGTAAAATCCATACCGATTTCAATGTGGCCGATCTTTTCACTAAAGCTTTGATGTGGGAAGGCTTCAAGACCTTGTTGTTAGTATTGGAATGATTAATCTCTAAACTCTCAAATTGTTTTGTATTAGTTTGTACAAGTATCGATCGTTATTATGTAAACTTAGTTTTGCTATTCTTGTTTCTAACCACTGATAGCTTTGTTCAAACCACTGTTAGTTGTCCTGTGTTTCCACTAATCATTGTGCAGATACAAGACAAGTTAGTATAGAGATTAAAGAAGTACGGAAGTTCATTCATCAAAACAGTTTACAGCTTACAGCTTACAATGAAACTTCAAGTGCTAAATCAAAGTCTACTTCTATACATGATTTTCTACTAATATTTCTACTACTGCTATCCTTGCTACTATTGTTCAAATGCTGGCTATGCTTTTGTGACATGCATAATCAACCCTAACAAGACTAAGGATCAAAATGGGAATGATGGATTGATGAAGACGAAGAAGTCAAGTCGATTGTGGCGAGATAGATGAGTGATAAGATATTCCTTTGTGCTTCATCTACTGCTCCACCATAAAGCAACTTACTCCATCTTCCTTTTTCCTTTCCCGTTACGATGTGTGAAGAAGCACCACGACTTGGTACATTAAAGACCAAGAACCACCTCTCTATCTTTTGGGAGTGGTGGGTTTCTTGCTCGTGGTCTTGGTTGGGGTTGGATGATGAAGGTTTGGGTTTGAAGTCTTCTTCTTAGAAGAGTCATCGAGTCTTGAAGCATCACTTGATCCACCACACTATCATCTTCGATGATGGGAGAAATGGGGATTTTAATGGTCTTGGATCTTGAGGAGGAAGGTAGAACTGCCATGGGTTATCATCTTCACTGGATGATGAAGATGATGATGAGTGGGAGGAGGTTAGATCAACCACCTCTGGTTTATTCCAACTAGGGTTCCACATGGTGATGGAGATGATTTTGGAGTAATTAGGGTTTTTAAGTTTGATTGGTTTGGGCGTTATGTGATATTTGGGTTCTTTTTATAAGCAATGAAATGGGTTATGCAAGTAAATGAGGGGCAGGTTAAATGTGGTTGAGAAGTTAATGAGATTCTTGGGTGTTGGATTAATAACAGTTCTAGAAGTTGACCATCTTGACTTAACTGTGCTAACCACGGATAGGTCTTTTGGAACCACTTCTGGTTCTCTCTAACCACTGCTAACTATACTCTTCCACTCTGTGTTTATTTTGTGTTTGTCTTGCAGGTATGAAGGATTTGTGTGCATGAGGAGCTGGTGTGTTTGCTACTTGTGTTAGTTTAAAATTAAAAAAAAAAAAAGTTTGTGTAATCCTTCATATTTTTGTGAGATCCTCTTTTATTTGGCACAGATTTACTTGCTCTATTTTGAACAGTTGGAAGGCATGTTACTAAGTATCCACTGATGAGTTGTTTCAAAGCGCGGATGGTACTTTCGGATCCGCGGATAGCTTGTTGTTTTGTTTTGGATACTACAATGCTGTTTGGTAACATTGGCAAACGATATATTTCTCCCAAATCACGGATGGATCAATTAATTGATCTTGAATCCCTTCCAATTGGCGCCCTCTTAACCCTAATCACTTTCTTGGCATAATTCACAAAACCCACATCATACCAATCATTAATCACAATGGCGGAAAAGTATTCCACTTCACATAATCTTGTTGCTATTCTCACCAAAGATGCTCGATCTGAAGGGTTTCATCAAATGATTGATTTCCTGGTTCATAGTCCCATTCACTATGCTTTAACTGTTAAACCCACCATTCTTAAAGCCTACATACATCGATTACGGAGGAATGCTACAATTGAAGAGGTTGATGGCATGGAGGTGTTTAGTATGTTGTGGATGAGCATGCTATTTACATCGAGGAGATCATTAGGAGGTTTTGAAATTTGATGATCTTGATGGGGTTGATAATCTTTCGGATGTTGAGATTCTTTGTTCGTTTAGAGAGATTAGGTTATACACATAGGGGTGAAAAGGTACAATTCTTTAAGAGTTTGTTTTCAAAACAATGGAAGTTTTTAATTCACACCCTGTTGATGTGCATGAGTAATAAGGCCACAGGTTTTAATGACTTTCCTTCAAAAATTGCAACTGCTATTATTTGTTTCTCTAATGGAAGGAAGTTCAATTGGTCTAGAATGATATATGAGGGGCTAGTTCAAAACATTAGGAAGAAGGGTAAATATTATTTATATCCTAGGTTTGTTTAACTTATTGTGGAAAGCCAAATCAAAGAGCCTGTTGAGCATACTAGAGAATATGAAGTACATCATATGCTTCCTAAAGTTTTTGCACATATGAGGAATCAGCCGCAGAATGTAGATATTATAGATGTTCCTTTATTTCCTCACATGATTGCTTTGCCTGCTAGTTCTGAGTTTGAGGAAGGTTTTGAGTTACAACCACTTGTCACTACAACTCATGATGGTACTTCCGAACCCATCGCTAGTACACCTCAAACAACCGACAAGATCATCGTAACCACTTCTAGTCAAACCCAAACCACCATTACACCTATTGTATGGACTAGGAGACGAAAGGGCACTAAGCTTCCTCAAAGCTAGTGTTAGTGGTGTTGTACATGAGGTCGCAAGGAGTGCGGTGACATGATTGGAAGGGATTTCACCATCGAGTCATGCTTAGATGCCGGTCGATAGTGGGAACATCAATAAGACCCAACCTTGGCAACTCCTAATGTGGAGGGTTCTTTGAACTCAATATAGGTGGAGGAATCCTAGCCAACCGGTCGCTATGTGGTGCATAGATGTTCGGGCAAGGTCGATGCTATGTTTTCTTTATCCAAGGATTCACCTCTCGGAGCGGTGTTACACAAATCAAGTGATGAGGATAGTTTGGAACATGCAAATGAATTGAAGGATCCTACAGTGTACATGATGACTTTTCCAATGAACCACCTCTGGACCCGGTTAACACAAGTCAAAGTGGGAGGATATTCTTGAACGCTTAAATGAATTGACGGTTAAATGTATCGCAATGAGAAGACAATTTCGTGTCTACAAGAGTTAGCTGTGTTTCAGGGTAAGGATATTCGAAGGCTGAAGCATAGGGTCTTGGTTTTGGAAAAAGTTAAAAGACTTGGGGTTGTTGTGTTGAGATCTATGAGGCGAAAGAAAAAGGTGGTTTCCTCTCCAGCTCTGAATGTGGAAGATGTATCCAAACAGGGGAGGAATGATGGCATGAATTCAAGGGAGGCTGTGGATGTATCTGCTGATGTATCTATGAATGAAAATGATGATAGTGGAGATCAAGTGTTTTTGGTGTCTGATAAAGATAGGAATGAGGTTGTTCTTGAAAAATTAAAGAATGTTGAAGGAGTGCAGACAACAACAACTGACAGTATAGCTGAAACCACGGTTAGTTATCATGCAACCACTGATGCAGTTTCAGACTTAGCTATTGTACCCACTCCTGTCATACCTGTACCCACTGCTATCCAAACCACTTCCACTGTTGTCACAACTCTCTCTGTATTACCATCTAAGCCTAAAGAAGTAGAGAAGGAAGTCGCAAGTACATTGATTAATCTGAGCAAAACATCATCTATTTCTACACCCATAATTACACCGCTTATCTGCTCAATCTATCGCAACCAAACCCAAAGGAAAAGTTTAGTTATTGGTGAACCATTGAAGAAGAAAGTAGTTCAACCAGATATTGGAAAAGGAAAAGGGTTGTTGTACCGAGTCAAGTTTAAAAATAAAGCGTAACAAAAAGCTTATTGTCACACCCCAAATTACTGCTTTGCGTGGAATGGAATTCGGGATCGATTGTCATAGCACCACAATCACAGTTATATTGAACGACCTAAAGTGTCGCTTTAAAAACACATCGTTGGATATTTAATAAAAGCGTTCGAGTTACAACATAGGTCCCAAAAGTTTATAAAGTTTATGGAAATATAAATATATTACAAGTCCAAACGATGTTTTGAAAGAAAGTGCCATAATGTATAATGATGTAAGTCGACGCCATGACTCAAAAGGTTCCTTAACCATGCCATGATGAGTATGTCTTAGTTACACGAAAATACATTGCTAAACGGTCAACAATAATGTTGGTGAGAAATCATAGGTTTATGTAAATGTTTTATACGACTCACGCAAGTATAGACCGTGTATGACAATCATGTCACGTAAAAATGTTACAATTGCTATAAGTCCATGACACCAAACTAGACTGCTCATAATGTATGCCCCAACAGAGTGTTTGCCGACAACTCAATAATGTTATTAAATGAAATGCATCCGTATGAGTAGTTCGATTCACCAACCCGGATGAGGCGCCACTCGATAGATCTATCCACTCACCCTCGCTTCTAAGATTAACGGTTCATGTAATATAATGGGACTTTCAATTGGCATGTGGTAACTTAAGCAATGTAAATGAATTTAACATACTTGGTATCGTAATAAAATGTTGTGCAATGTATTCTCCCGTAGGTTGAAAATAATTATAAACATGTACGACGGGGCTATGAAAACTCACTTGATAAATTGGTATGATGACAAGAGTGAGTACACCGAAATGTAGCGTGATCCTTAACCTTGTCCTATTATGAATGTTATGATACGCAATGAGTTATGATGTAATGTTATGCATGCATTTCGTATGTTATTTATACCATTTGTGAGTTTTGAAAATAATACTTATCGTCGAAAAAATATTCTTTTGACGCCTTGACTATTCTTAAATTACTTTACAAGTATTTACGTCAAAATGTCATCCTACAATAGTTTCTTAATGATTTATTGTGAAATTTTCACTTTTCGTCAGAAATAATGTCGTTGGAAATTTCATGAAAGTGACAAAATGGCCTCAAAAGCTAGTCGAATGGTGTCGTTGAACGTTAGGAAACGAACTCAACGGTTTTGGAAAGCTTGTATCAAAATCTCAAAGTTTTGGCATTTAAGTTTTTATCCTAGAGGTCTTGTTCATAAAGAAAAACATAGGTTAAGTAGGGTGATTTTGTCCAAATGTGGTTTAAAAGTGAGTTTCGGCAAAGTTTAAGCAACCGTAAATAATTCTTTACAACTCCGCTATACAAACGGTTGGTCGTTTTGGAAAATATGCTTGATAATCTCACTTTTATTAGAAGACATCTTGTTACAAAAAGTTCTACGTCATCGTTAAAAATAGCCTTCAATATGGTCGTTTTGTTTACCGTAGCATTTGTCTAGTAAAAATAATATAGTTTTTCTTAAATAAGGAAGTTACGGCAATTTTATGAAAACGTGTATATTTTAGTCGTTATAAACCGCTTTTCACGATTATACGTCCTTAGCTTCGTATCAAAGTATACTAATATATTTTGATAAGTCGAAATAATTTATAAAGCTTAAGACTCGCTTTTGACTCGCACAAAACAAAAATAGTGTCTGAAATTTTCGGACGTATATATTTCGTCGTCAAACTTGAAAAATTCATAACTTCTTCGTTATAGCTCCGCTTTAATCCGCTCAAGCGGTCACGGATTCGTTTTAAAGTATATTTTCTAAATATCTAGGCCAAAAATTCGTGTTCACCGTCGGATTTTCCGTAAATACAAAACAAGATCAGACCCTTATAAATACTTGTCGAAAAGAGTTTTTCTCGTACTAAACCTATTCCAATCCCTTCAAAACAACTCCAAAGCTATTCTAATCCTACCATACACCTTCTTAGGGTGTCATGGGTTCCTAAACATCATCAAGACCAATATATAACAAGGGATAAATTATAGGATGACTTATATATATATAACTCTAAAAACAATGTAAAAATGGTATAAATACCCATAAGTCTTGCATGCTTTGCTCAAAAATGATGAAATAGATATGAAATGAAAATGAAAGATGTAAAATGAAAATAATATGCTTACTAGTTACTTGATGAGGTGATTAGAACAAGGATTAAACCTAAACACTCTAGGTTTTTATTTCAAAACCTTTAATAAGAGTATAACTAGATTGTTTTAAACTTGATCTTGAAAATGAATATGATCTCCTCCTTGCTCATTATAGTGGCTGGTCATGTTAGGAAGAAAAAGAGGAGAGAAAATCTTGACTATCTTGCATTATTTGATTGAGAATGAATGAAGTGTAAGAGAAATGTTGAGTATAAACTTAGATATGTAAGAAAAAATCTACTAACCCAATTAATGAGGTACCCCCCCTCATGACCGGTTTTGGGGGGGGGGATGTATCTCAAAAATACATTTTTTTTTCTTTTATAATGTAAATGAATGTAAAAAGTGTAAGTACAAGAAATTAAGTAAATGATAACTTGTACAATTGTATATACATTAGTGTATTTAAAGTAGTTTTAGCTAAAAGTAATTTTAATAGGTCCAAGTAAAGTATATTGAAATCATAAAATTGTAAAATACATTTCTTGCAAAATTTGAGTGAAATAATAATTATCGTGTAGTTTTTAAGAAAACGTCGTAATAGTATAAATTTAACGATTTATATACAAAATATATTTAAAACACTAGGTAACTCAAAATATCATTTTATAAACTAAATGTAAGTATAAAAATATATCGGGATCATTTTTGGAAGTATCGAATTAAATGTTCAAAATAATAACTACGCGATAGCGTTTATTTAATATGAAATTTACGTTTAATGTGAAATGCAAAGTCATGAATGAACTAACATGATGAAAATGATGCTAATGAAGTGTAGACTAAACTTAGTCTATATGAAATGTCCGTGATGATATGATCATGAATTCGCCGCTAAACCATTAAGGTTACGCGATTTGGAACACGTAAACCTAGTTTACGATAAATGATGAAATGGTGAAGCATGAATTGTTTTGAGAAATGACCGAAAGTACGAGTTGTCACACTTATGATGCAGAGTTTGTAAGAAACATGATAGCTGAAGAAGAAGCAGCTTTAGAGAAAAGAAAGCAAGCGTAAGAGGAAGCTAGTGAAAGATTGTTAGCTATATGGTATGGATCACAAACTATCTTGAAGCTTCTCGACAAATACACAATGAATATACCGCACAAGAATGGGCACCATGGATGATGAGGAGAAAGCTAGATTGATTCTTGAATGGGCAAGGAATGTTAGTAAAACAAGAAGCAAGTTATAAGGAAGAAGCCTCCTTCTATTGCTCAAATTAGGAATGTTTGATGAAGATTATTAAGAACTCGTGCATTCATGTTCGATAATCTTAGTAAATGTTCATTTGAAAGAATCTTGGAGATTTATGAGAGATGTATGAGAATTAATAATGAAGATTTCTGTCCAATGAATTCTCAGAAAGAAGAAGAATGGATTCAAAGTAGAAACAAGAGAAAATCTGAGCTTCAGGAGTCATCTGATTCTAAAAGGTTGAAAGTTGTTGAAGATGTTAATCTTGAAGATACCAATCAAATTATTTCTTATGAGTTTCATATTCAAGATGGAAGTGAAGGTGTTTGGAAAATTCTAAGACTCAACAATGAAGTTTATGAGTATAATAAATTTTCACAGATGCTTCAATATTTTGACAGAGATGATTTGATGAATCTTTGGGTGCTTTACAATAACAAATTTGGTGAAGAACATCCAAATGATTATCATGAGAGACTGGTTTATCACCATTTGAAGATTTTGTTTGAACCTACTCATGATGAACCTGAATGGCAAGGACTCTACAATGGACATGTTACAAGATGGTTTTTATATCAAACTTGTGGAGTTCATGTTTTAACTATTTATGGGAAGATTATTCCCATGCTTGTAGAAGGTGATTATCCTCAGTTGAATAAGCATCCCGGAATCATTGCTCGATGTTAAAGCTCGGTTATATCAAGTTGATGTTGCCCTATGATGGTCAAGCTTACCAACTCAAGGTCAAGTATGAGAACATTCTCAAGGCTAGTAAGTGTTTGGCTACATCCTCCAATTCGATGTGTTGAGCTTAAAAGAAACTTGAGAATTCGTGGGAATGTATCAAGTTTAGGGAGGATTGTTGGGTTTTAGGTTCCTTGAATCATGAATTACTCTAAGTAATGGAACCACGGACATGCTTGGTATAATCACGACAGAAGAATGTAACCACGGATGAAGACAACCGCGCTAGTAGTATTGTGTAACTACAGATAGTATATTGTAACCACTTCTAGTCTTGTATAGTTGGTTAGTTTATTGTATTAGATAAATATGGAAAGATATTTATCTTGTAGGTTACGTATTGTATAATGTATAGGACTCCTTAGTCTATAAAAGGAGGTTCTAGGTTTGTTTAGATATACGTAAGTTTTATATCTAAGGTCGATACACTTCAAGGTTGCAAAACCCTAATAATCGTAAGAGTATTCATATTATCAATAATATTGAGGTGTTGAATGTTGTTGTTCTTCTTCTTAAGATTAAGTGTTAAATTCGCGTAATACTTAATAAGCTTTTGTTACAAGTCGGTTTCTATATTAGATCGCTTGCTCAACCGGGATCAACAGAATGAATAATACATCATCTTTGGCACTACAATGAGTTATGCTCAAGCAATGTCTTCAAAGTTGAATTGTCCTCGCCCCGAGTGGTCGCCATATAGAAAATGAAATGGAGTCATTCCGCTTTGCATAAAATAAATACTATAATTAAATCTTTATCAAGTTTATGCTACATGTCCTCATGAGAATATAAACTTTCATAGTTTCGTTGATGTGTTGATCAAGAAAAGATAAATGAACACACAGTTGCATCGGCCGGTAGAAGCACCGTGAGAGAAGAATCCCTCTGACTTCATTACTGACCATTCTTCGCAGCCATGTGCAATGGAATTTCTCAACATGAAGAGGAGTATTCCGCATCTGCATGATGATATACCAGTAAATGCATAAAATTGAATTGAAATACACATTATTTGAAGTATTTAGCCACAAGAAAAATAACATATTTGGATCATAAATTAGGCCAATGCAATCAAAGTGATATCTCCTAAGCATAAACCTTCACTAACGCCTCAAAGACCAACTGTCATAACTAACAAAAATTATCTAATCCTTCTGTCTCAAATTGAGTGTTCACTTTCAAATAGCATAGATAAAAGTACAATCATTACACTCTACATCAACAAAATGTCATCTTCATCTTTTAAAACAATCACCTATAAAATATTTTTTGCTTACAACAGGGTTCTGATCATTAATAAGTGATTGGTTATCTCTAAGAAGCTTCATTACACCTGAAAGATCATCGAAGTTGCGTAAACCATGGATTGTGATGGGTTTTGTTAAAGATCTTGATGAATCTTTAACCTTTACACCTTCATTTGCCATATTGAACCCGCAAAATTCAAACAAAAACAAAAAGGATTTCTAACAAAATTAGTAAACCTTAAAAATTTGATCACATAATTTAGATCCGAATAAAAGAGTTGTAAATATAAAAGATCTCATTTTATTCTTGGTTAAAATAATACTAATGATATAGAAAGTTTATAGAAATAGAATAAAACCTTATCTAAAAGAAGGCTAGCAAAAAAGACGGGAAGAAAGAGTTCTAAAAAAAAATAATAAAAATAAACGGGAAGAAGGCAAATGGGTAACATAAATTGACGCGTGGATATATGACATAATATATGACGTCAGAAGTGGGGTTTCTGGCATTCAAAAAACTTTTCATTTATTATATATAAAGATGTTTGTTATTTTTGTGATTAATAGTTTTGAAAAAAAAAATATGTTTAACGTTTGAACTTTTTGCAAAAAATGCTTCTGAGGTTGTACTGTTCATGCAAATTCGCGATTTTGGCTAAAGAGCGTTACAAAATCCCGCTAGTGAGTCCTCACGTGATGGTATTTTCATCATTTCACTTTTCCATAAAATCCATCCGACACGCCACTACCACACTTACCTTTGTGTTGAGAAATATTTTTGATACCAAGTTTTCATTCTTTTATTATGCCACTTCCACACCTATACATAATTTCGATCGAACCACTTGCTTCCAACTTCCATATTGTCCAAGTCACCTAAATTAACAAGAGATCTAACATAAGAACGCCACTAGGTGCAATACCTAGATCGCCTCATACATCACAAAAAGCAATTGAGTGGGTCTTATAGTGGAAAACACATCAAATTAATTATGGCAAACTAATTAACCTTTAATTATGCAATTTTATGTATCTAATTAACCATTAATTCAATTTTTGTGTCTATGTATTTTCTATTAATTATTGACAAGTATTGCATTATAGTTGTCAAAACAAAAATAAAACAAACAACTAATTATATTTCATGTAGCCTTTTCGCGTGTTTATTAAAACGCAGAACCAATAATAAAAAAACGAGTTGACTCGTGATGCCACTGTTGTGATTTTATAATCATGTTAACCATTTAACACTACAGTAAGCGTGAATATGGATCTAGTTTAAGAAATCAAGTTAAAACGTATACTAAACAATGAAATATAAAAGGAAACAAAAAACTAACTCGTAGTCACCCGCAAGTTATCAACAAGAAACCAAGTAATCAACGCGATTACCTCTCGAGTGCTCACACAAACACGTAACCCGAATACGCTCGATATGCTAGTCGTGTCACATTTAACCAAACAACCCTTGTATAACTCAAAACCCTCGAACCAAACAACCCTAGAATCGCCCTATTGTTGTCCAAGATCCAAAACATACCCAGAACCAAAACCTTCTATGTCCGATATCGGTGAAACTACCCGATATAATCGCCTTTGCCGAGAACTAAACGATCACACACCACTTCTTGGCTACTGTTTTCGACCAGGAAACACCAAGAAACTGATAAGGTAAAACCCTTGAACAAGCTTGGATCAATAGATGCAAGTTAGGATTAAAACCTAATCGATACAAATAAGAACCCTAAATCGGATATTAGGGATCCGATCGACTAATTATGATGGTGTTGGGATCGGTTTGAACCTGCTGTAAAAGGAGTATATGTAACATGTAGAATGAACTAGGGTGAATGGTATATAAAGCCTCAAAACCCTAGTTTCCTTGGGCTCTAAACTTGGTCGCCAAGTTAAGTTACATACCATATCTTACACAACATTACATAGGCTAAATCCCACTCCAATTCCCTTCCATTGGACCGGCCATTTGGGCTAGGGGCAGGTGAAAATTGGTCCTACTATTCATCGGGTCAAAGCTTGAGCTTTAAACGTTTTAACGTACTATAGTGTTTTATGTGTGTGCCCCCAATAGGCTCATACACCCTTAACATATTTTAGCTTATCAAACTCTCATATTCCAACAGCTCCCACTTGGGAGTTGGAGTAGCTGACAACACAAATACCAACGACAGAAATGTCTAACAACACTCTCACTCGCAATTAACTAAAGGTGTCTGAGATATAGTTTGTTAGATATTTCTCAGTAGCATGGTCATTTATGTCTTGTTTTTTTCATCTTTTGTTATAGATACTGTTAAACCATGGATATGGATCTTAACTCATTTCATATAGTTTAACCATTTAGATTCTCGTTATAGAATTTAATTCAGATATACCAAATGTAATCAAGAGTCATCTTGCATGACCCTTGGGTTTGTCCAAACAATTGTCCGATTAAACGGAAAGGGCCCATGGTATCTTTTGCACATATCAAGTGGAGTAACAAACTTTGTTGACTACAAGTGTTGTGGATCTTGCTTACATCACTCCAAATATAGCTTTTAAAACTAACTTATTCAGACAACGTTTGGATTATACTTACAAAAGTGATATCCACACACAATGAACTTGCTTGCATCTCAAGTCTAAGGACGACTAAACAAACCATTTTCAACATTTTACTTATGACAAGGATCCAAAAGTAAATGTTTGAAAGTTGGGGTATCCAATATGCATCCTTGTGAATACACATGAATTTGGCGGAACAATCCACATTCTCATAGAATATAACCAACACTCAGATTTGCCTTACATAACAATATTCCCATATTGTTAAGCGACAATGGACATATATAGAGTGATAAATCATTTCATGAATTAAACATGCAAATATGGAATAATAGATTATATGAATGAAATAACAAATACCTCATATCTTTATTTATCCTAAAGTAAAATTGTCTTACAATTTCAAATTATTCAAATATTAATTACATACAGATTTACATGAGACTACTAGCTGGTATCAAACCAATACCCCTAGTCAATTTGGAATGCTTAGGATACGCTAAAGCCTTCGTAAATGGATCAACTAGGTTTTCATTTGTGTGAAATTTTGATATCTTCACGTCACCCATCTCAATAGTCTCTCGAAGATAATGAACTTTCGCGCGGTAATGTCTAGCACCCTTGGTGATTCCACTTTCATTAGCTATACTAATGGCTCCAGTATTATCACAATACATGTTTATGGGCTCTTCAATTATGGGAACAATGCTACGCCCAGAAATGAATTTACGAATCCATACAGCCTCTTTAGATGCATCATAAGCAGCTATATACTCAGCTTCTGTAGATCATAGGAATTATAGGTTAGGTATGACTGCCAATCGACCTAATGATATTTGAACCACCATATAAAATGAGACATAGACATTGCACTTAGGAATGAGATCATTGCGTTAATAATTTAGTAACTAGGCTAGCACATCTTTCTCCCTTAACTAATCTCATTTCCATTTCCTTTTGTTATTTGCTTCTTGCAATTAGTTAATTAAACAATAATAGATTAGTGACAATTAAGATTGAACTAGAAACCGACCTTTAGCTCTTGGGACGACCTTGGCTTTACCAAATACTACACTACACACACACGGGTTCTCTCGCCCGCTAATGCATAAATTAAAATAAGCATCAAGTTTTGGCGTCGTTCTTTGGGAGCTAAATAGATTTTATAGTTTAAGTTGTTGTGATTTTTCTTTTATTTTTTTAGTATAGTTATTCCCTTTTTGATCAATTGACTGATTGTGATTATTTTCAGTGAAATGACAAGAAGATCAAACACTTTCTTGGCTACTCCATTCGCAAATCTAGAAAAGCAATTTCGTGCAAAAAAGGATCTTACCCCAATCTCAGTTCACAACATCTACTCTTTCTATGATTCTGAATCCTCTAAATGTGATAATGAAGAAACGGGGGAGGTAAATATCAATAAACTTACATTAGAGCAATTCATGGGAATGGTTAGAGGAAATCATGGTCGGGGGATTGAGAAACCAGAAATCGTTAATAACGTGAAATTTGAAATAGGAGATCAGTTTATGATTGAGTTTGTGAGTCCCAAACCTTGGATCTATTTAGCGTGTATAAGTATATTGCCTTGGACGAATCCAAAACAAATGTGACTGATACAAAGCTTAATGTTAATCAAGTATGTGGAATCTACTTGGTAACACTTAGAAGAATAATCAATAGAACAATTAATATGCAATGGACAAAGTAATAATCAAAACACTTCAATATTATTAAAGAATAATACGGATACTTTGGCTAGTATCAGGGTATACAACCTTGAAGTTCTTAATACGGTTGTTCTAATTGAGTGTGTATTGGTGTGTCTAACGATGTAACCTAGGGCCTTATTTTATAGGACAAGGAGTTCTTTACAAGAAAACTATCACTATAAAATCGTATAGGATATACAATATCTATTCTTAAAATATAAAGCGTATGCATATTTTATTAGCAGTACAAACTACATGTATAATAGCAGTTAGTACTGCTAGTGTATACTTTACTAGTTTGTTTGTATGCCTGGCAGTATCAAGCACAGTTAGTACTGCCATTGTTTAATTCCCAATAGAGTTATGGAATGAGACCTTGAGTGGAAACTGTTATTATGATGCTCATGAACATATTGAAAAAGTGTTAGACATAGTCAGTCTCTTTATCACTCATGGGTTTCCCACGACGCTATTATGCTCCAGGTATTTCCCATAACTTTAACTAGAGCTGCAAGAAGATGGTTGGACAAATTACCTGTAGGAACAATTAATACATGGGACCTACTAAACAATGCGTTTATCTTGAGATATTGTCCCCCTTCTAGGGTTGCCAAACAACTTGAAGAAATTTATAACTTCAAACAAGAAAGGGAAGAAACATTGTACCATGCTTGGAAAAGGTACAATGATCTCCTTTATAAGTGTCCCACTCACGATCTTAACAATCAACAAATGGTAAATATTTTTATAAAGGACTGGATATACCGTGAACTTGATGTTGTTGAAGAACTTTTGTTGACCGACTATTTTGGTGATAATCCAAAACATCCGGAGTACTATTTTAGATGCCTATATCGTATGAGCGTAAAACTATATTTAGACATATTCAAAGTTCTTGAAACTTACAATCCTCTTCCCGAGCATTTTGCATTCTTTAAAGTCGGACCCGATTGATATAAAACCCAAAATTTTGTATATTTTGGTTTAGTCTTTCGCGTGTTTTAAATGTCAAAGCTTTGCATAAATATGAAATATATGATGATTAAAATGAGTTTTCCATGTTCCATGTGTTTTTGATTAGTGGAAATGCGGTTTTCAACATAAAAAATAGTTATGTGTGTTCTGGCTAAAAAACCCGCCGGTTTGGACCAAAACGATCGGACTTGGTTTTATAATCCTCGGTTTGGGCAATATTTTAAAAGAAAAACGGTTTGGGGAATTTCAGTAATAGTATTCAAAAGTAACATGATTATCTTGTCAACGAGGGCGATATCTGCTAGAATTGTAAGGAGCATTCATATCAAGCACTTCTATTTAGTGCTTTTCATAAAATGTTTTACATGTCAAATTAACCTTTCCCATCTATTATTTATGAAGTTATTGAGATTTTCCTTTGTTGATGAAACTAGCTCCATAACATTTCCTATATTTTGGGATTTATTTTGTAGAGCTTTTGAAAGAATGTCAGAACTCCTCATTATTTCATTTATCAAGTGCAGAATGAACACAAAATTAAATGATTTCAAATGAGTATTGTTAGCCTTAATGATAATTAATAGAAGTGATGGTCATTATCATTTAGGAACTTTGTAACGTGTATTAGATATTGTAATATAATAGTCAATGGGCTCGTGGTTTGGGCCAAGCTAACCGGTTATTAGTTATGTTATGTTTAGTCATGTATTAATGCAAGCTCAATCCACAAATCAAACAAAGCACATCCAAAGCCCATAAGGCTTTTATGTAGTAAGTATAAAAGGCACACACCTAGTTATTTGGTGTGTGTGCTTGAGTGTGTAGTGTGTGTTTTTCATATGGAATAAACCTCATCATTTTCATCTTTCTTCTCTAGTCCATACGCCCCATATACATACTTAAGTCACCATCTCGTTGCTTCATATTAGTGTTAGTGTGATAGAGTTGATATATATAAGGTCCTACAAGTGGTATCAATCGCCAAACAATGATCTATGGTTGTTTTTGATTCATTTTGTGGTGAAAAGCATCAAACCATTCGAATTTTTGCTTTTCTTAGCTTAAAGTTTGTCTTTGTTAGGCTTAAGGTAGTTATATTCGATTAGTTTATTGTTTAGATAGGTTAAATCAAACGCTTATTGGATCATTTGGGTGTTAATCAAGCTAAAAGTCATTTTTCTACTAAGCGATTTGTCAATTTCATTTATGCGGTTTGTGTGTTTTTATGCGATTTGAGCTAATAGTACAAAGCGATTTGAGTAAAAGTGTAAAAGACAAAATATGTGAAAGCGACTTGTACTTTATGCGATTTGAGCTTATCTTTTGTCATCTATGCTATTTGAGATTATGCGGTTTGACACTTATGCGTTTTGACGTTTAAGCAATTTTGAGCTTATGCGATTTGACACTTATGCGGTTTGACACCTATGCGATTTGAGCTTATGCGGTTTGATATTCTGCGGTTTGATACTATGTGTTTTAAAGTGTGCGATTTGTCGTATGCATTTTGAGAACTCTGCGGTTTGACAAAAGTGTGGTTTGACCTTTTCATCAGTGCATTTTGTTGACTTTTCCCGACAAAACTTCAAACAGCCATAACTTTTGAACTGTAACTCCGTTTTCAGCGTTCTACCCATCAAAATGACCATGAGAATGAGGAGAATGGCACTCCAGATACAAGTTAGGTCAAAATTCGAGGCCTAAATCCGCTCCGAACAGAAGTTATTGAGGTTTTTAAGTTGTCGGATCAAATTTTCACTAAGTTTTCACCACACCATCTTGACTTAATCGTCATCAATCACAACTCCTTTATCCGTGAATCGATCCTACATCAACTTTATCACTAATACCTTCATCAATGGCAACTCAACAAGACATTCATGTAGCCGGTCCGAAAACCGTCCTCCTATGCTTGAAAAAGGTGGATATCTTCAATGGACAAGTCGTATGCTACGCTACATCAAAACCAAACCTAATGAAAAGCTGATGATTCAATCCATTACGAATGGACCCTTCAAGCCTCAACAATTCCAAGAACCTGGAATTCCTACTGCAACACCTCCCGTCCCACCATCTTTTCGTGATCAAGATGAATCAGAATACACTGACAGGATAAGAAGCAGATCGAAGTAGATGACATGGCAATTCACATTATCCAACTGGGATTACCAAGAGACAACTTTGCTACTGTAGACAGCTGTGAAACTGCTTATGATATGTGGGAATGTGTTAGACGATTATGTTATGGAATAGAAATTGGTCAACAAGACATGGAGAACAAGCTACTAACTGAATGGGAGAAGTTTACTTCAACTCCAGGAGAATCAATTGAATCTTACTATGGAAGGTTTTACACTTTGATGAATGAGCTTATCAGGAACAAGTTGACACCCAAAAATATCATGAGTAACATCAAATTCATCAACAATCTTCAAGAAGAATGGGGACGCTATGTCACTATTGTCAATCAAACAAAGAACTTACATCAAGTGAATTTTGATCAACTCTACAATTTTTTGAAACAAAACCAAGCTGAAGCCAATGAAGTAAGGAAAGAAAGAATGGCAAAGAATCATGATCCCTTGGCACTAATTGCAAAGACACAAACTCTAGTGAACACACAACAACAACCTTCTTCATCATCTTCCACCACCAACAACAACATGCGACAATACATTCCACAACCACAACCCGTCATCCTCAACAACAACTCTACCCACCCAAACATCAAGTCATTCAACAACAACGATTCGCAATACCGGGATCCGTGAATAATCGACATTGAAGTCGAACAAACAGAGGCGTTGTCTAATGCATTCACTTATTTGACTAAAGTATTCAAAGGATGCTATTCCACCCAACTAACAACAACCAAAGGATTTCTTCAAACACTCTCAACGGAACAATTGCTCGGCCGGGTGTGAATATGTGTCAAGGAGGACAAATGGTTGGAGTTATTGGGAATCATCTGGGATATGCTACTGTATTTCACATGGGTAATCAAAATATGCGAATACGGGTCAATATGCAAGAAATCAGCGGTTAAGTATCATGGTAATCGATGGGTCGACATGTTGGAAATCATATGGGTCAAAATGCTATGAACGAGAATAGTGGGTAATCCGAATGGGAATGTTGTACTCAAGTTGTTGGGAATTATGGAAATGTGAATCAGGCTAATCGGGTTACGTGTTACAACTGTCAACGAGTGGGTCACATTGCAAGGAATTGCCCTACTAAGCCGAAAAAAAGGATTCAACGTATCTTCAAAAAGCATTGTTGTTGGTACAAAAGGCTGAAGCAGGGATTCAGTTGAGTGTTGAGGAACATGACTTTGTAGCAATTATGGATGAATTGGAAGACCGAGAAGATATCAATGCAAACTGCGGCTTCATGGCAAATCTTCAGGAGGCTAAGTACGACACTGATTATGACACACCTCCTGTTTATGATGCCAACGAAATATCTGAGGTACTAATCATTGATCGATGCTATAACAATGTCATATTGGATGTGTTTACTCATGATGAACAACATTCTGTGACACCAGCACCTACTTATGATACATACCTAGACAATCCGAGTAGTAGCAATATTAACTCGAAACTCGGATGTGGATCCTAGTGGAGGTGTGGCACAAAATCTGAGACCGATGAGGAAACACGTGCATTATTTGAATCATTAATCAATAATTGTGGCATTGAAAATGAGAAAGTTAAAGCGGTCAATCGCGGGTTAAGGCCGCGAATGTTAAATTGACCGCTGAGCTTGAGAGGTACAAGGAGAATGAAAAAGCTTCACAAAAACAAAGAGTCAGAATTAGAAATTGGTTATAGAAATTCCGTTTTAAGAGAAAAACAATTGCAAATTAAGTATGACACACTTGATGTTAATTTGAACTTAAAAATAAAATCTTTAAACGAGGAAATTTATGATCTTACAAACCAACTTTCTAAACAAAAAGCAACTTATTCTAACCTTGAAAAAGAGAAGAAACAATTGATTGCTGATTTTTCAAAACGAGAAGATTCTCTTCTTGATGAAATTCTTGAGAAAAATGAAAAAATCAAAAAATTGGAAAATTTTCTTGTTACAACGGGTCATTCAGCTCAAACAGTCAACATTTTAACAAATCAAACAAACCCGTATTTTCATACTACTCAAAAAATGGCTCTTGGTAACAAACCTCCTTGTGCACTCAAGAAAGCTCAGAAAGAACAACATGTTTTGTATAATGGAAAAGCATTGTTAGATAAGCATGAACCCATAGAAGTTCGTAATTCTCATGAAACGTTAGAACTCATTGATGAGAGTAAATCAAAAATGAAACAAAAGAACCCAGATTTAAAACCAATCGATTACAACAAACTAAACAAAATGTCTGTAATTATTTTTGTCCCTCAAAAAGAAAAGTCAAAGTTTTCCATCTCACCCAGTTTTTCAAACAATGAGTCAAAAGCAGTTTCAAAACTGTTTCAAAACCAATTTCAAACTCGTAGTTGTCTCAAAATCGTTTCGAACATGGAACAAATGTCTTCAAACAATCCTTTTAACACAAATGATGTTAGAAGCATTTTAGATGACGTTAAAACAATAATTGGGCAACTTCACAGATTGTTAAATCTAAAATCAACATCGCAGTACTAACAATTGGTTTCCTAGTTTTGATGATGAAATGAAAAGGTTTTGAAACTCAAATTGCCACTCCGCTAAATAACATCGGTCGAGGGTAATTCATTTTGAACAAGCATTTTGAAAGAAACATGTGACTTTGTCAAGGACCATAAATCCACGGTAAAGCAAGCTAATGAATGTTTTGAACACATCAAAGTTTTGGAAAATTTAAATGATTCTCTCTTCGAAGATGTTCTGTGTACCGATATTATGTCCATTGTTTTACAAACATATTCTGTTGAAGACCATGAAAGACTACAGTCTGACACCTCTGCAATTGTTTCAAAATATGAAAAAGCTCTTGAAAAACATGAAAAAGAAAATGTCTCATATTTTAAACAACTTGATCGAAAAACGGAGGAATGCAAGTATGAAAAATTGTCGTATGGGCGTGCCTACAAGGACATGAAAGAGCAAAATGACCTTTTGAGAGCTCAGCTGGAATGTCAACAAGGAAAGGCTGTGGATACTAAGTTTGCAAAACCATTGACTGAGGAAAAAACAAATGTTTCTAAACCGGTTTCCAAACCGAAAATGTCTATTTCTCAGCCTCCTCCAAAATTCAATGAGAAAAATGATTTGTCAAAACCAATACTCCACCGCCTTGCCTATGCAAAAGAAATGATTGTTGAAAATGAAAAGCGATTATCGAGAAACCAAAAGTTTTAGCTTTGGCCTTTTTAAGATGAGTACCACTAATGCGTCGCCTCCACATCTAAACCATATGGATGAAGCGACATAAGTTTAGACAAGCACTCTAAAGAGACTAGGAAAAATGAAACCACTTCTCTTGATAAAAAATGAATCCTAATGCGTCGCCTTACCTTCTCTGGGACTAGAAAGCACCTCTAAAAGCAAGCAGACTAAAGCCCAAGAGCAATACAAGGAACAATAGAGTCTCGCGTGCCTCTAGGAGTAGTAGCTTGAATAAAGAGAAGAATGTAGAAGAACACCCTAGGAATTTACCGCTTTGTAATAAGAAAGACATTTCATCCGAATGTAATGAACCTATGAAACTTCTTGTGTTAAATGAATGTTTTGAATCTGTTTATGTAACTTGTAAGAAATCTTTAAGTAATGTTCAAGATGACTGTGTTTCTAAGAATGAGAATGTTAAGCCTGTTCAGAAGAACGTTCCAAAAAGAACTTATGCTAAACCAATAGGAAATCTATTTGAAAGATTTAGGTCTTACACTACTGATAAGAAGCATAATGTTTACTTTAGGGATGATATTTGGAAACAAACGGGTAGAATTTTCACACTCCAGAATGGTAGAATAAGTGCTAAATCAGTATACCTAGTAGAAAAATTCTATGAGTGTGATCAGGATTTTCCTCTAACCCAAAGGAACCAAAATCCAAAAGGTTTCCAAAACTTCTTCTTACGTATTTGGCGGGGTTATCGAAATATGTCTTTGGATCGTCGACTCGGGTTGCTCCAAGCACATGACCGAATCAAGGCACGATCAATTTCGTTTGGAAATTTATGGGAACCGACGCTTTGGAAATATCATGTAGCAACTATCATGGGTTATGGAGATCTACCTTTGGAAATTATTTGATCACTCGGGTTTACTATGTCGAAGGGTTGGGACACAATTTGTTTTCATCAAGGCGATTCCGTGTTGATTTAGAGGTTGCATTTAGGAGAAATTCATGCTTTGTTAGAAACTTGGATGGCATTGATCTTTTAAGCGGGAATCGTGACACAAACTTGTATGCTATCGACATTAACCAAATGGCCTCTTCATCACCAATATATCTTATGACAAGAGCATCCGGAACAAAGTCTGGTTGTGGCATAGAAGGCTATCCCATCTCAATTTCGACACAATCAAAAACTTGCCAAAGACAACATCGTCAATGGACTTACAAAGTTCGGATACACCAAGGATCACCTATGTCCATCATGCGAACAAGGAAAAAGAAAAAGAACATCATATAAACCCAAACCCGTACCTAGTTCAGAAGCAAAGTTGCATATGTTGCACATGGACTTATGTGGCCCAATGAGAGTTGAAAGCATAAACGGGAAAAAAGTATATTCTTGTTATCGGTGATGACTATTCAAGATATACATGGGTTAAATTTATGAGGTCAAAAGATGAAGCACCAGGTATCATCATCACCTTTCTGAAGCGTATTCAAGTACTTCTTCAAGCTCCAGTAAGGATTGTAAGAATAGACAACGGCACAAAATTTACAAATCAGGAGTTAAGAATTTATTTTGAAGATGTTGGAATCACACATCAGACATCAGTTGGGGTAGTTGAAAGAAGAAATCGTACTCTTGTGGAAGCTGCTCGCACAATGCTAATTTATTCTAGTGCACCGTTATTTTTATGGGTTGATGATGTTGCCACTGCGTGTTTCATTTAGAACCGATCCCTAATCCATCCAAGATTCAATAAAACCCCATATGAGCTAGTGAACAACGAAAACCCGACATCTCTTACTTTCGCGTGTTTGGCGCTTTGTGTTATCCGACAGATGACGTAGGAGATCTGGGAAAACTGAAAGCAAAAGGTGATATTGGAATCTTTATTGGATACTCAGATAACTCGAGGGCATTCAGGGTTTATAACAGAAGAACTAGAAAGATCATGGAGACGATGAATGTGAACTTTGATGAAATTTCACAGATGGCTTCTGAGAGACTCGCTCTAGAACCCGCGCTTAATCCGATGGCTTCTAATCAAAACAGATTAGAACCAGCACCTAAACTGAAGACTTCTGGACACATCAGTTCAGGACTCGTACCCAAAAGTGCTCCATCAACTTCGTTTGACACACCTTCAGAACAAGAATGGGAGAATTTCTTCGAGTTAATGTTCGATGAATACTATGGTGGAACTTCAACAAATGCATCAAACCATCATTCCGCTGCACTCGCTCAAAATCATCAACCACCACCAACATAAGATGCATCTACCACAGTCGAAACCAACGCTCCAACTCAATCAAAATTTACTCCAACAACTCCAATTCTTGAACCCGTTATATAAACAGTTGATGAGCAAAACCAAAACATATCATTTCAAGAAGAACCTACACAAAACCAAAAGCGATGCAACGTTAGATGAAGGCGTATTCCAAAACCCGTTTGCAGCGGAATTAGTGAATCATCTTCAAGCTTAAGAGAACCATCTAACTGATACGTTTAACCTACGGTATCCTTCTACTTTGAAGTGGACAAAAGACCATCCAATTGAACAAGTTATTGGTGAACCTACAAGGCCAATTAAGACGAGGCGCCAACTTGCCATGACTGCGACTTGTGCATTTACCTTTGCTCAATTAGCAATATAGAGCCAAAGAATATTCGAGAGGCAATGGCGTAACCGGCATGGATAGAAGCGATGCAGAGGAACTTCTCCAATACCGTCTTCATGACTCTTGGGATCTAGTTCCAAGACTAATTGATATTCGTGTCATTGATCTCAAATGATTATGGAAGAACAAAAGGATGAAGAGATGATCGTCATTCGCAACAAAGCTCGTCTCGTGGCTAAAGGATACTGAGACAGGGAAGAAGGAATAGATTTTGAAGAGTCATTCTTGGTAGCTAGACTTGAAGCAATCGAGATTTTCTTAGCCTATCGACTCACAAAAACATCACGGTTTATCGATGGACATCAAGGCTGTGTTTTTGAATGGAACTCGAAAGAAGAAGTGTATGTGAGTCACCCATAAGGCTTCATAGATATGGAACATCCAGACTACGTCTACAAACTCAAAAAGGCAATCTATGGTTTGAAACAAACCCCGAGAGCGTGGTATGACAAATTAACTTCTTTTATAATCAAAAACAATTTCACCAAAGGAACGGTTGATCCTACCTTGTTTACACGGAAATATAACAATGACATTTTGATTATTCAGATTTACGTGGACGATATCATTTTTGGGTCCACTAATCTAAATCTGTAAAAACATTTTGAAAATCTCATGAAAAGCAAATTCGAAATGTCCGTGATGGGGGAACTAAAATTTTTTCTTGGTTTACAAATACATCAATCCCCTTATGGAATTTTTATTAATCAAGCTAAATATACAATTGGAATTTTGAAAAAACATGGTATGGATAATTGTGATTCGGTTGGAACACCAATGGTAACTTCACCAAAAATTGGAGCCGATTTATTTGGGAAACCTATCGATCTAAAGAAATATCGGAGCATGATTGGTTCTCTCATGTACCTTACTACTAGTCGGCACGATATTCAATTTGATGTTTGCTTATTAGCACGCTTTCAGGCAAAGCCTATCAATCGCACCTCAAAGAGGTTAAACGAATCTTCGGTGCCAAGACATCCATTCACATGGTACTTTGGTATTGAAGGAATCGGATTTGATCTAATAGCCTTTTCGGATGTGGACCATGCGGTGATCAAGTTACAACAAAAAGCACATCGGGAGGAGCACAATTTTGGGTGAAAAGTTAGTGGCGGGTCTTCAAAGAAACAAGATTGCCTTTGCATCAGCTGTAGAAGCGAATATGTGTCTCTATCTGCGTGTTGTGCTCAAATATTATGGATGAGAACACAACTCACAGATTATGGCTTTACTTTCGATAAAATACCTATGTATTGTGACTCGAAAAGTGCCATAGCCATATCATGCAATCCTGTTCATCACTCAAAGACTAAGCACATTCGTGTCCGCTATCACTTCATAAAATAACACGTAGAAGAAGGTATTGTTGAATTATTTTTCGTGAAAACAGATTACCAACTCGCCGATCTATTTACTAAAGCCCTTCCAAAAGAACGGTTTGACAATTTAGTTCGACGAATTGGAATGCGTAGCCTAACCACGAGGAGTTAGAACGTCTTCTCGAATCTTCTTGAAAATGATTTTCCAAAAGTTTCATTGTAAATATTTTTGAAAATCAAAATACAAAATTTGAAAAACCAACAAAAGAAAAATATAAAAATATAAAACTTTCAAAAAATACAAAAATAATACAAAATCAAAAATCCAAAATATTCTTCACGACATGTCTCTCAGATAATCGATATTACATACATTTCTAGAAATGTCATTTAACAATGATACTGGACATGCACGGATGTGGCGAGAGTTCTTTAAATGTTTTCTAAAACATGTCGTTTTCTCAAAAATTTCTTCAAAAATGGCTTTCGTATACTTGATATGAAACCGGACCAAAAATGACGACTTATGATTATTTCAAATCAAAACTCATGTTTTTAAAGAATAAATCTAGTGTACGCTGCAGTGCACTAAATTTAAAACTGGTGAGAAATCATCATCATCTTGAGCACCTTTTTCAAGATTGTTCAAAAAGATTATTAAAATCTTTCAAAATATTTTGTACTCAAGATAACTCCTCAAAAACCCTTTATTGATTATGCTTTATTAAAGGGGAGTATAAAACAAAATGTTCCAATTTCATGCTTAAATCAAATCCGTTTGTCTCCCAAAGATTCTAAAATGTTGTTTAATCCGTTGATATAAAAATATCACGAATATGCTATTTTGAGGGGAGAAGTGATTAAAATATGATCAAAAAGTTTAATGATTGTTGTTTGTATCTCAAAGGAGCTCGACTCAGTCGTAACCAATGAATTGACGAGAATTCAAAGTCAGTAACTGTACCATCTCGAGAAACTCGTAATAGACATGAACTACATGGGTCTAACCTCCTTTTCAAGGAGTGTTTACAACTTCAAGCTAGTTATTAGAGCTAGTTGTCACCTAAAAACTGACAATGGAACTCTTTAACTAAGCAATGTAACCGTGTCTCGTGGGGAATTGTCTATCATGAGCTCATCAATTCAAAAGTGGGAACTCTACCCTCACCGCATGCATTTAAGTTAAAACAATATAAGCACATATGAAGGGGAGTATTTATGAAAATTCAAAACTCTCAAGGTGTTAACAAAATGTTTTGATAATCATAAACACTTGGAGAGATTTTCAAGAAAAAGGTTTTATGGAAACAATAGGGACGGTCATAGAGTAATAAGGTGACTAAAGATAGAAATCAGTCCTATGATCCGCCAGAGCGGAGGGATCTACCCAAGGACAATACCCATAGTTAGTATTAGAAGTCCTTAGGTATGATTGAAAAAAAGGAGTAATGTAAGAAAGGAGAAAGAAGGGGTTCAAGAATTAAAAGAAAAGTAAAAGAAAGGGTGAAAAGATATAGCCCTCAAAATTAACATAGAGGCGTAAACCGGGTTCAATTCATACACTCTTGGTTGTCACTTAGATGGATTGGTGTTGAAGACAAAGGCGTCATGGACCCGATGACGCACCGCACCTAACCTTCTAGCCACTCAATTCCTCTTAAAAGGATTTGTTTCATTCTCATGGGAACCCTGCATAATCTATCGACTTTCTCTTAGAGATCGTTGGTATTGAAGAAGGAGACCTCTCCTAGTCTCGCTTAGGAAAACCAAAATGCACTAATCGAGTCTAGAGCCACGAGATTCATCAAAAGATCCCATAGGAACACTAAACATTTCATCGCTTGTTGTTCATAAATAAGGGCACAAGTGATATATTCTAGAGTCCTACGCAAATCTTAATGTCTGCGAACATTTATGAGAGGATCTACAATTGTAATCCTCGGTGATTGAATAAATTCTGCCGGGGTCAACATCAAGCGCCCCACGGCGAGTTACTTCGGTAATTCTTTGTGGATTACGCTTAGTGTGTCTCAAACGGTCTAAAGTGGTGAAGTGATGCTTGATTGTACTTGACTCACCTGAGCTATAGATGTACTTTGGTATGTCGTGTTAGCCTTCTTGAGGGCCTCCATTTCGAGGAATAGCCTTTGTAAGAATTAGAGATGTGTTTTCACAATATGCTGTTAACACCCTCAATGTTCGAACCTATAAGTGCTGGAAATCCCGCTAAGGAGATTCATTTCACGAATCGAATCTTGAAGATGAGGGTGGTTAATTGATCATTCAATGTAATGCCAACTGTCCTTTATGTGATTAGGATGGCTGATTCGCCTGACCAAGGTGAATGGAATCAAGACATTCATCAGTATAACAATCGTAGTAGTCAATTCTTTAAGAAAAGTCCACAATGATTGATTGGTATTTTTTCACTAACATAAACATGCAGGTACTGATGATTGTTCCTTGGAGGAAAGACCGCACCATCTTACCACGCTCATACCAACGTCATCACATGAAAGTTCTCATCAAAATCAAAGGCAACACAAAGTTAAAGATGATTCTTCGTCTAAGTCAAAGATTCTTCAAAGTGTAAAGACTTGAGAACTTCGTCATTATAAATTCAAAGTCAAATAGAAGTGTGAGCATGGTGGAGAAAGATGTGGAGACACCTATCCCAAAGAAGCTGATGAAAGGCAGACAACACCATTATCTGATCACAAAGCATGAAGGAACAAAGAATCAAGATTATTCTATATCTACATGCAAAGTTCAAGCTCGAGGAAAGTAAAGACCTAATCAAGTGGAGCATCTGTTGAATGACCACCCCTTAGGGGGGATATTGTTAGCCTTAATAATAATTAATAGAAGTGATGGTCATTCTTGTTTAGGAACTTTGTAACGTGTGTTAGATATTGTAATAGAATAGTCAATGGGCTCGTGGATTGGTCCAAGCTAACCGATTATTAGTTATGTTATGTTTAGTCATATATTAATGCAAGCCCAATCCACAAACCAAACAAAGCCCATCCAAAGCCCATAAGGCTTTTATTTACTAAGTATAAAAGGCATACACCTAGTCATTTGGTGTGTGTGCTGGAGTGTGTAGTGTGTGTTTTTCATATGGAATAAACCTCATCATTTACATCTTTATTCTCTAGTCCATACGCCCCATATACATACTTAAGTCACCATCTCCTTGCTTCATATTAGTGTTAGTGTGATAGAGTTGATATATATAAGGTCCTACAAGTATAAAATCCATCAAAATCTCCATGTTAAGAAGGATAAGTTCAATCTTCTATTATACCCTCAAGAACTATACAAGTAGGATTAACCATCTTAAGCAAACTATAAATTGAATGAAAGTGAGAACCCCAACGCAAATTACAAGCTGGCCTTAAAGTCCCCACTTGATTTGCTCCTTTACCGGATTTAGATTCACCAAGTTCCAATAATCTTTTAGTCTCATCTACCTTAGCTTTTTGTAACTCATCATGATGCTTACTAGAACCACAAGAACCATATGCGACTAAAAGGCCATGTATTTCATAAGCACACTATTGTGCCACTTCAACATAACCTCGCAAGTCACTCATATTATCACTATGATGAGTTATATAGGTTGACCATTACAATTATGAACCTTATTATATAAAAATGAAGGATATTAGGAGAAACTTTAACATAGTTAGCGGTTTAAGTGTACTTTGTAACTAGACTAGGTGTTAGACATAAACTAGGAATAGGTAGCTTTGAGTGCAAGGCAAGCTAGGCTTTGTCTAGGTCGGTGCGGCTTCCTTAACCGACTAGATGAAGGTTTCTCCCCCTTATTTCTATAAATAGAGAAGAGGGGAGATGCTAGTTATTAACATTATTCTACCTCATTGTAAAAGCTTTGTTGGTTATAAATAAGGTTTTGTTGAGGGGTATCTTGTGTTCATATATGTTTGGTTAAACTTGTAATATTCTTGTTCGTCGGTTTCTTCATTACGTTTGAAGTTTGCTACTTGTGCTTAATACAACTCGTGATCTAGTGTTCCGCGATCGAACTTCGGGTTGTTGTCATAATCTTCCAACAAGTTATATCAAGAGCTACGGTGTTTTTGGTCTTAAATTTCGAGTGCTAGGTCGTGGTTTCGAGGTAGAACAAAGAAAACAGTTTCGGGTTTCAAACCGTTTCTTGGAGTTGCAGGTTTGTGAATACGAAGAAGATGAAGACGTGTTTCACTTGTGGTTTGAAACTTACACATGAAGAATACATACAATTGACAAGGGCATATGGGTCTTTTCAGTGTTCTATTATATAATTAACAATATACAAGTTGTTTTTGTCGTCGTTTTGGTTATAAAGAGAAAAAATTATTAATTAGTAGTTTGTCGATGGTTTTTTGTCTTCTTGTGGATAAGTTCTAATCGTGTTTTTTAAAAAATTTGAGATTAGTGTTTAATCTAAGTCGAGGTTTAGGGTTTTTTCTAAAGAATCGATTTTGCAAGAAGGGTTCACTAAAAGACAACTTCAAGGGTGCTCGTGTTTAAGGGCTTTTCTTAAACGAGTTTTTTCGATATAAGGTTGTTTAGGTCGATTAGACTTGAATGGTTGCTTGTTCAGGTTTTCTTGTGGTTCAAGTTTTGATCGTGGTTCGCTTGGGGTTCAAGTTTACGATCGAGTTTGCTTGTTCGAAATCAAAGGTTTAGGGTTTTTCTATTTAATTCGATTTGCAAGAAAAGATTTTTCAGCAACAACGGGTATATTGCACACGGCTTGTGAGGCTTGTTGGTAAAGTTGGTTAAGAAACAACTTGACAAGGATTTTAGCAAGGTAAAATAAGAATGGCTAGTTCAATAACTAGGTTTGACATCAAGAAATTCGATGGAAATAATGACTTCGGGTTATGGAAAATAAAGACGCGTGCTTTAATGGTATAACATGGATGTGATGTTGCATTAGAGACATTATCCGTAGATATGGAAGCACGAGAAAAAGCTTCTTTGATAAAGAAGGAATATAGTATATTGTGCTTGGGATACCGGGTTTTATGGGAAGTTACCAAGGAAACAACTATTGTAGGAATTTGGACGAAGTTGACTAGTATGTATATTACCAACTCCTTAACAGACATATTGTATATGGAGAAGAAGCTGTACACGTACTATGTGAGTCCAGGTACAAAACTAGGTGATCATATAAACGAGTTTAATAAGTTGATACTTTATTTGGTGAATATTGATATCGAGATTGAAGATGAGGATCAGGCACTTATGTTACTTTCGTTGTTGCCATCGTCTTACGAAAACTTTGTGGAGACATTGTTGTATAGGAAGGAATCCTTAACAATGGAAAATGGTTTATCGACTTTCAAATCAAAAGAGTTAAAGAAAATAAGTGAAGGCACAAAGGAATAAACTACTAACAAGTTATTTGTAAGGGGACGGTGGTGGAAGTTCGTGGTTTAAGTCAAGGGTGGAACTGGTAAACTCAAGTGCTTCATATGTCATTCAGAGGGTCATCTGAAGAGAGATTGTCTAGTGAAGAAGTAAAGTGGGTTCATCAAAAAGGGTAAGCATGATTAGGATTCTGATTCTTCTGATGATGAGGGTAACACCTACTTTATAAAATCCTTGGTGGTAGTCAGAAATGATGAGATGACTGAATTGGTAATGGATTCAAGTGAGTCTTGTCATATGACACCCATGAGAGATTTCTTGTATGACTTTAAGGGTTTTGATAGTAGTTCAGTTCAGTTAGGTGATAACAAGACATGAACTATCACGAGGACAAGAACAGTGATGTTACACTTGGATAAAGGTTCAAGCTTTATACTGTAAGATGACAAGTATGTTCCAGGGTTATGAAGGGGGTTGATTTCATTGGGTACTCTTGAAAAAAGAGGGTTATACTGTGAAGATGCAGATGAGTAGAGTCAAGGTGATCAAAAGTTGTCGGGTTATGATGACTGACATTAGGAAAAATAATTGTGTGTATACTTTGGAAGCAAAAATGATGACTTTCGGTGTATAAAAGCATGGAGGTTCAAAACAAGTTGGATTCAAGCAACTTGGTCATAAACAAGTTGGTTTCAAACAACTTGGTCATAAACAAGTTGGGTTCAGACTACTTGGTCTTGGTGTTAAAACAGGAGTCCATGGAGTACAGGTTGATGAACGTGTTTGGTTTGAGGTAGAACTGCAGGGAGCTTAGGGGAATCGTGAAGTTGAGGCTGTTTAGGTTAGTAACGATGATGCTATAGTGGCTTAAAGAAAGTTGGAGGTTAAACAACTTGAAGAAAAGACAAACACGAGCTGCTTGGTAAACGAGCAGGAATAGGTACACCTTGGTATAAAGGTGGGGGCAGACGTTATGGTAACCGGAGTACTTTGTCAAGAGGGTGTAAAGGGTAATACTGCTGAAAAGAAGAAAGTAAAGGAGTTTATAGAAGCTAATCTAGTGAAATTATTGAAATATAATGCCTAGTCGACAAGGTGGTCCCGGTTCGAGGTTCCAACATAAAGAAAAGGTGTTGAGTATCGTTTATGTTTAATGTTACTCCTAAGGTGAAAATCGTATGATATTAGGAGAAATATTAACATAATTAGAGGTTTACATGTACTTTGTAATAAGATTAGGTGTTAGACATAAACTAGGATTAGGTAGCTTGGAGTGCAAGACAAGCTAGGCTTTATCTAGGTCGGTTGTGGTTTCTTTACCGACTAGATGAAGGTTTCTTCCCCCTTATCTATATAAAGAAAGATGAGGGGGATGTTAGTTATTAACATTATTCTACCTCATTGTAAAAGCTTTATTGGTGTTAATAAATGATTCGTTAAGGGGAATCTCGTGTGCATATACGTTTGGTTAAACTTGTAGTTTTCTTGTTCGTTGGTTTCTTCGTTCTTCAACAGGTTGCGTTTGAAAGTTGCTACTTGTGCTCGATACAACTCGTGATCTAGAATTTCACGATCGAAATTTGGGTGGTTGTCATAATCGTCCAACAAAAAAGATGAATACCTATTTGTTTAAGATTATTCAACGCTACACTAAGTTTTATAACTATTAGTTGATTTAATGGTAAATCGTTCATGTAGTTTGTTCAATTCACAAGAGTTGTTTTTAAAACCTCGAATGTGAAAACATAGTCAGTGTGGAAAGCTTTTGATTCACTTTTTGTTCTTTGCTAAAGTGAAATAGTTGAAATACCTTGGAGCATGTAGTGTGCAATTGTTATACGCCCACTTATAATCCAAATTGGGGCCTATAACATCGCCAACTGCACCGTTAATGATGTTATAGGTAAGTTATAGGGGGATGTTTGATAGAAGTGAATGGAATGCCGAGAAAGGGAATCAAGCTCTATTACCGTGTTTGTTAGATTTGAGAATGGAAACCTAGAATCATTTTATGATTCTCTTTCCTAGCTTTTCATTCTTTTTAAAAAGTGGAGAAAGGAAAGAATCAGACAAATAGGCATGGCTTCATTCTCAAACGTGAATGGAAGAAAAGGCATGTGAAATGCACATGCTATCCTAATATCAAGTTGTTTCGGAGTCTAGCCCTTATTTCCTCTCAGTTGATTAATGATCTATATATTCTTTTTCAATATTGTTGCTCTTAATCTGTATCCGTGGCTTGTTGTTCGTCAAATAATTATCCCTTTTCATTATATTATCATTATTATTGTTGTTCATCATTGATTTAACTTTCTTCTTTTTTCTAATTCTTCTTCATTTTCACATTCTTATTATTTAGGCCAGCTCATATTCACACAATTTTCATAAATTTCATCTTGTAAATGATGAAACAAAAATGAATTTACATGCTTTGTTATGGTTGTAAATTTTCTCAGTTTTGAATTTTTTATTATTTGTCCTCGTTATGATCATCAAAAAGAATAATAAACTTTTTAGATTAGTCTTCTTCTTAGTTTCAACATAATATTTTTTATGTAATAGTTCATCTTTATATAACATTCGTTAGAAGATTTCATAGAACATATTGGGATTGCAATTTTGAAAAAAATAAACAGAGATAGAGCACAAATAAACAAGAACTGTCATCAATGTACCCAAACACATTTCCTTTCGGTGGCATAATAAACAAACAAGAGAAATCATTATTGTCATGTAGATTCTCAGTTTCCATCAAACGCCGGACTCAATCCCTTTTCTTTACGCATATTCCCTTTCTTCCCATTTTCATTCTCTAGCGCAATTCCATTGTTTGCGGTTTCCTTGTACCTAGGGCTGAGCATCGGTCATAAACCGACCCGAACCGAACCGAGAAAACCGAGGACCGAAAACCGTAAAAAACGTGAACCGAAACCGAACCAAATGTTGTCGGTTTGGTTCGGTTTTCGTCGGTTCAATTCGGTTTTGTCGGTCTAGCTGTATTTTGGCATGTTTTTATCGATTTTGGGCCGAACCGGACCGAACTTTAACCGAAACCGAAAGTATGTAAAACCTAAAACCGAAACCGAACCGACGGGTTGTCGGTCCGGTTCGGTTTTGAACCTTTGGTGCTCTGATCTACATGTACCAAACATCCCCGGTGTGTGTTGTGGAGGTAACAATAGTTATGTGTATTTACTTTTATTTTTATTTTTATTGTAAAAGAGTGAGCGGGATTTTTAGGTTCCGTGTTATATGAATTTAATTTCTCCAAAGTTACTACAAAGACTACCGCCTTAATCTTTTAAGTTAGTGACAAATCACAAGGCATTTTTTGCAGCTTACTCCTAATTAAAACTGAGTTTAATTTTCTTAACTTTGTGATTCACAGCAAAATGTACCTTTTTGATTAGTTTTAAGCACAGTTTTTAACTTTGCTTTCATCTGATTATCAAAGAATCTTTTACTGTTAACCCCAATTGTACTCTGTTGGCGTATGTGTCCGGACGACCCGGTGTCCGGCAGGATCTTTGGCTGGACGGCATGCTTTACTGTCCGGACGGCAAGCGACAGTATTCAGCTTTCAAGGGATTCTCACCACGTGGCCTATCAACTAGGGTGGCTGTAGACCTACAGGCAGGTAATATAGGTCTGCGCGAATAGTGAATCTACAGTGACGCAGGTACATAGTTGGGGTAGTATAAATACCCCAACACATTTAATGTTTTGCAATAAATACACACACACACCTACATTAATTACTGCATTCATTACCACATTCATTACCCCCTACTTACTTTCACGCCGGAGCTTGGTCCTGGATATCATCCAGGGCGAGGCTAACACGTGTCGTACATTGTGCAGGAAGGAACGCTTATTTCTTCCGGCATCTTTGATAGAAGCTGAACTCTCGAGTCAAGTCGGACTGCGGGAATTTGCTTCAACATACTCCTACAAATTGAACAGGTTTAATTACCTGCTCACAATAGCACCATTGTACATTTGTACTCCTTTGATCCCATGTTGGATTTTATCCAACTGAGACAATATATTTATTCGTATATTTGTTCGACTATCTTTCAACTTGTGGTTTAGAGGCTCTCCTTAGAAAATACAATGCGACGGGAGCCGGAGCTATCAAACCCATCTGGCTTACCTTCGGAGACGAAGATGAGCAGGAAGAAGATGCCGAACCAAACCCCAAGGATGATCTCAGCAAACCCCACAAGGAAGTAGCTCGGTCACCCTTCACGAGAAGAATAGTAGAGTTCGCTGGTCCCAAGTACACCATGCCCACTAACCTGAAGCTATATGATGGTTCGGCTGATCCGGACGATCATATCAACCGCTTTGTGGGAGCAGCGAATCAAGGGGAATGGCCAATGTCGGTGTGGTGTTGAATATTCCAGCAGACTATCGACGGAGCGGCACAAGGATGGTTCAGCAATTTAGAGCCAGTGACCATTGACAATTGGGACGAGCTAAGGGAGCAATTTACTACAAGGTTTGCGCTGTGGCAAAAGAACCTGAAGGACCCCACGGAAATCACCCGGATTGTCAGGCAGGCCAACGAGACACTACCAGCGTTCAAAGAATGGTGGACTGATGAGGCTAGTAGGAGACCAGGGGTTCCTGAACTTATGAAGATATCGGTGTTTATGAATGCTCATCGGTGCCCCGACTTGGCTAAGAAGTTCTCTGATCAGGTCCTAAAATCCGTGAAAGAAATGATGACCAGGGTAGATGAATATATTCGGGCAGAAGAGGCTTATAAGAACACTGAGCTGCCAAAGGGAGAAGCATACGAATTATCTCGGAAGGGGGAAAAACCAAGCCTCAAGAGATAGGAACCTTAGGGGAGGGTTCGATGACAGGCAAAGGAGTGACCGACGACCTTGGGAAAGGAATGACTCCAGGCAGAGAGAGGTCTTTTCCCCATATGTCTCTCCGAAGGCCGAGACGCGGCCCCGAAATGAATTCAGACGCCATGATTTTATTAAGCCCGACGGCCCTCGGGTCTTGTTCTCCGGCCTATCTAAACAGCCTAAGGAAATACTTTCCACAGAACACCACCTAAACCTACCCCCACCACCCCCGTTGCAAGGAAAGCCGAGCAAAGAGAATGAGGACCGGTTCTGTGAATATCATGGAGAGAGAGGACATCTCACCAATGACTACTACCATCTAAAAAGGCAGCTGGAAGTGGCCCTTGAATATGGGAAATTGGACCATTTGGTTAAGAACGTCCAACAAAAGGGAGGGGAAAGACCGAGAGGTCGCAACGGAAAAGGGAAAGTAATCAACATGGTCCGTCATTACTCGGAAGACCGCAAAAGGAAGGGCAGGTTCTATGAGGAAGACTAGATGAATGTCCTTATATCCTTTCCCCGGATAGATGCGGACGACCTGTTCGAAGAACCGCTGATTGTGGAAGCGGAAATAGAAGGCTACTTTATGAGAAGGGTGTTCGTAGATGAAGGCGCCTCCGTCCAAGTCATGTATGAACATTGTTTCAGAAACTTGTGCCCGTCAATCCAATCCAGGCTACAAGAAACCAGTTCTCCGTTGGTGGGTTTTTCTGGTGAAGTCATCCAGCCAATGGGGAAGATCAAACTAGAAGTACGTATGGGTGATCATGGCCTGTTCTGGACGGTTATGATGACGTTCACGGTAGTGAAATCACCTTCTCCCTATAATGTAATACTTGGTCGGACAGGTCTAAAAGAATTAAGAGGCATACCTTCAACCATCCACGCGATGATGAAGTTCCCCACTCCGGGGGGAATAGCTAACCTGATCGCTAAAAGAGCAGTAGTTATGGAATGTAGGAGATTAGAAGAAGGACAGGATCCTCGGAGAAGTTGCTCATCCGAGAGAGAAATAGAAACCTGGAGCCAAGAAACTCAAGAGGACCAAATGCAAACGGAAGATATCCTGGTTAATGCGGCATATCTTGAGCAACGAGTAACCATAGGAACGAGGTTCTAGCGGGAGTGCCGGAGGCTACTCATCGAGATCTTGAGAAAAAACAAAGATATTTTCTCCTGGGAGCCGGCGGACATGACCGGAGTACCTAGGCGCCTAATACAACACTCTCTCTGCGTGAACATCTCAGACACACCGCTAGCCCAAAAAAGGAGAACATTCTCACGAGAAAAAAACCAAGTGATCAATGAAGAGGTGGAGGAATGGGTTAGAGCCGGCATAGTCCGTCCGGTAAGATACCCTACATGGATATCCAATCCAGTGTTGGTTAAGAAATGTGATGGTACCTGGAGGATGTGTATTGACTTTAAAAACCTGAACTCTTCATGCCCCAAGGATTACTACCCTCTGCCGGAGATAGACTGGAAGATTGAATCCGTCATGAGATATAAATATAAGTGCTTCCTGGATGCTTACAAGGGCTACCACCAAATCCAGATGGATAAAGACGATGAGGAAAAGACGGCTTTCTACACCGAACAGGGAACATACTGTTACACCAAAATGCCGTTCGGGCTAAAGAATGCTGGAGCAACCTATCAACGGCTGGTAGACTTCGCATTTCAATCACAGATAGGGAGAAATTTGGAGGCATATGTGGATGATATGGTCATAAAAAGCCGAACGGAACGTGAAATGATAGCTGACATTGTGGAAACCTTCGACAACCTCAGGAAGATAAACATGAAGTTGAACCCGCGGAAGTGTTCTTTTGGGGTAGAGGAGGGAAAATTCCTCGGCTATATGGTGACGTCGGAAGGAATAAGGGCTAACCCACGAAAGACAAAGGCTATCATGGAGATGAAGTCGCCGGAAACCCTAAAGGAGATGCAAAGTCTAAGTGGGAAGCTAGCAGCCTTAAATAGGTTCCTATCAAAGTCAGCTGAAAAACATCACCAAAGAAAATAAAGACGAATACCGGTGGACAAAAGAAGCCGAGATGGCTTTCCAGGAAATGAAGAGGCTGATACTCGAACTACCTTTTTTATCCACGCCTAAGCCGAAGGAGCAATTGTTCATATACCTCTTGGCTTCTGAAGGAGCAGTAAGTGCAGTGCTTCTGGTATAAACAGAAGGGAGACAGTTGCCGGTGCACTATGTCAGTTGGACACTGCATGATGCCAAAAAGCACTACGCCCCTAGAGAGAAATTAGCCCTATGTCTGTTACATGCATCCAGAAGGCTGAGGAGGTACTTCGAGGCTCACCCCATCCGGGTCATCACCGATCAACCCATCAAGCAAATACTGAATAAACCAGAGGCCTCAGGAAAGTTAGCTAAATACGCCGTGGAACTAGGAGCATAAAATATCACCTACGTTCCTCGTAACGCAGTCAAGGGGCAAGTACTAGCGGATTTCCTAACGGAAGTACCGGTTGAGTCGGGACGTGGGAAAAGTACAGATGTAATGGAGGTAGGGGAAGGAGAATGGTTGTTATACACAGACGGAGCGTCCAATAATAAAGGTTCCAGAGCGGGTTTAGTTCTCATCAGCCCGGAAAAAGAAGAACTGACCTACGCTCTGCGGCTCAACTTCCCAAGCACCAACAATGAGGCAGAGTACGAGGCCCTGCTGGCCGGTCTAAGGATTGTAAGAAAGCTCAAAATCAGGGTCCTAAGTGTGCGATTAGATTCAAAACTGGTGGCCAGTCAAATCAGTGGGGACTTCACAGCCACCAAGGAAAGCATGCAGAAGTACTTAGCCTTGGCAAAAAACTACATTGCTGGTTTCCAAAGCTTCAAGATTTGCAATATTCCAAGGGCCCAAAATCAGAAGGCAGATATACTAAGCAAGCTAGCATCCGTAGCCTTCGACCACCTGACCAAAAAAGTACTCGTAGAGGTCCTAGAAAAACCATCAGGAGGTGAAGAAGTGGTTAACACCATAGTAGAAGAAGAGACGGACAACTGGATGACGCCGATCATCAAGTGCTTGGAAGAAGGAGTTTGGCCGGAGGATCCCAATGAGGCTAGGAGTTTAAGGATGAAAATTCCACAGTACGTGATGGAAGGGGGTGTCCTCTTTAAGAAAGGCTACTTAGTACCGATGATGAGATGTGTAGGGCCATTGTAGGCAAACTACATAATCCGTGAAGTGCATGAAGGGTGCTGTAGAATGCACGCCGGACCAAGGAATATAGTGGCCAAGCTTATGAGGCAAGGATATTACTGGCCTACCATGCACCGGGATACCCGAGAAGAAATTAGGAAATGTGATTCTTGCCAAATACACTCTCCGGTACCCAAACTCCCCAAGACATCATTGACATCCATCATGGCCCCGTGGCCCTTCTACCAATGGGGAATGGATATGTTGGGCCCCTTTCCGGAAGCAGCAGGCCGCTTCAAATATGTGATTGTGGTGATCGATTATTTTACCAAGTGGATAGAGGCGAAGCCGTTGGTCAAAACAATAGGGAAAGATGTCATAAAGTTTGTATATGAGAACATTGTATGTAGGTACGGCTTACCGGGAATCATAGTCACTGATAACGGAACCAATTTCGTCAATGATCCATTCAAAAAATGGTGCGAAGGGTTGAAAATCAAACAAATAAACACAGCCGTGGCACATCCGCAAGCCAACAGATTGGTAGAAAGGGCTAACCGGAGTCTGATGGACGGGATAAAAATGAGGCTAGGCCGAGAGAGAACAAGATGGTTGGATGAGTTACCTAATGTTTTATGGGCACACCGGACAACTCTCAAGACGAGTAACGGAGAAACCCCTTTCAGCTTGACATATGGCAGCGAGGCTGTAATTCCGGCGGAGATAGGGATGCCTACGCATCGGACAATGATGTTCGGGAAGACGAGCGAGGAAGAACAACGCTGAATTTAGACCTCTTACAAGAAAGAAGGAAAATCGCCATCCAAGAAGCTAAATACAAGACGCAGTTGATAAAGATTACAACCTGGAGGTCAAGCCAATGAATTTCAATATAGGAGATTTTGTCTACGGAAGAATGAAGCAAGCGGGTGGAGAATCAAGGAAAGTTAGGACCAAATTGGGAAGGGCCCTACCGTATAATAGAGCAAATCGAATAGCTCTTATAAGTTGCAAACAATGGAGGAAAAGGAGGTCCCTCGGACCTGGCACGCTATAAACCTTAGAAAATATTTCTTATAGTTGCTATTGTGACAAGAATCCTATTATCATTGTGTAATCTGAAATGACTATGTATGATTAGTTCAATGATGAAAGTCTCCCCAGGTGGGAGACAATTTTCCATAACAAATGATGTGATAATATAACAATTCCGACGGCTGGCCCCCGTCGAGTATGAAAACACAAACATGCCCGAAAACCTATCGGATGCCCTTTAAATTCATAAGGATGCCCGTAATACGGATGCCCAAGTGTAAAACACCTTCGGATGCCTGGTGGAATAACCACACAGATGCCTGGGCAACTGTAACAGATGCCCAAGTAATGGATGCCCTCTAACTTCATGAGGATGCCCGAAAACCTGATGCACAGCCTACGCGGCCGGATGCCCTTAGAATAACCTAAGGAGGATATCAAGCACGAAACATAAAACAAAAAAAAACGAGAGAAGGAAAAAACAAAAGGAACGCATGTCAAGAAAAAAACACATTCATTCACAAAGTTGACTAACAGCAAACAAACATTGTTAATTATTGCAACGATATTATCCGAATAATTGTTCATAAAAATACAAGTCCTAAGAATGTCCGAACTCAAGCATTCTCTTCCACAACATCTACCGGAGTCTCGGTGGTATGAGGAGCATTGGATGGTCTGGGCATGTCCTTTCTAGCAGGAACCTCCGGTTCCATGTTTAGTAGATCCCCCAGGGGCAGACGGTAAGAGTCGGCGAGCTTCTGAATGAAGGGATACTCAGCTTCAAAAAGCTTGTCGTACTCAGCTCTCCACAAGCTTGGAGCATCCCTGTTAACCTTCCGGATCTTCTGTAAAGCAGCCTCCATCTCCTCTTCGGTTCTGTTCACCTTAGCCCCGGTCACAAACCCCGCTTGGTAGGTCAAGATGTACACTTTAGCCATGCTCTTTTTGTACTCAACACTTCCAAATAATCGACGAACCGCCGAAGGCAGAAGGGTCTTGACAGCATTTTGTTTGACCACCTCGCTTTGAGAAACCTCGGCCACCAGTTTACCCTTCTCCGCCTGCAGAGCGGCTAGAGATTGATCTTTAACAGCCAACTCGCTCTCTAATCTCCTTATTTTCTCGGCCTGTGCACCGGAAGTCTCCATCCACTCATTTCTGTCTGAGTTACCCTGTCAACCTCCTCCTCCAGATCTCTCTCCCTGCTCACGCTAGCTTTCAGATCGGAGTCTAGCTTCTCCAACTCCCCGGCCAACCTTCCATTCTCACTCTCGGCAGCAAAAAGTTTCTCAGCAAGTCCCTGGCGACCCTTATGACTTTCATTCAACTGCCAGTACCCATTCGAGAGATCCTTGAATCTCCACAACAGTTCACCCTGAGCAATCACACTCCTTCCAAAATCCTCATACGCCCGGCGGATGAGATCAATATTGTTCACTTGCTCTAAGGCCCCTCTCTCGGCAGGAGTGGCGAGGTTGTCAATCATCTCTCAGCAGGACTGGTACGAATTTATCCGGACGTCGTCACGGAGACCCCATTGGGGAATAAAAACGTTAGTGGCCTCATCTACAAGAAAAAGCAAAAGAGATAATGAGAAAAACTTTAACAATCTTTCCTTGGTCAGGACGAATATAAGATTGAAACATACCTGAATCTAACAAAACCCTTTCAATATGGCCAGGACCATGGTTGCGAGGGGCTGATTGACCTGGAAGACGGCCAAAAAAGCAAAGTTAGTAATTAGAAGTGATAAAATGAATGAGGGGTTTGCAAGTAGTTTAACGCATACCTTCAGAATTATGAAGTGGGGAGATAACCGGAGGGATGTGGCCCCCTTCTTGTTGGGACAGCGGCATCTGTTGCAGTTGATCACCGCCTTCGCCCCCATTATCGCCCATTCCCTCGTGGGCCACATTTTCATCATCACCCCCAGCGGAAACAACAGGGGTTTCCTGCTCAGCGATAAGATTCAAATTTACCACCTGGTCCACCGGATGAGCTTGGTTCAAAGGGTCCGCATTCACCACGGGAGAACCTGAAGAGAATTGCTCAACAAAACCCGTTCTTCTCTTCTTCTTTTTCTTACTTTGGGCTTTGGACGTGCCCTCACCACCTTTTCTCTTGGCCGCCTCCCTCTCCTTCTTTTTCCTAGCTTCTTTTTCTTTCTTCTCCCTAGCCGCCACGACATCCGGATCAGCCTCCTCGGCTCTTCTGGCAATGGCATCCTTTGGAGGAATGGCTGCACCTACCGGAAGAGGATCCGTCGTTCTGTTAGGTACTTCCCGATTGGGGTCAACAGCAGGACCTTTGCTCACTACAATATCGTCCCATTCGGGGAGTTCAAGATATTCAGACATGTTGACAACTGCAAGGAAAAAAGATTGTAAAAGGAAAACACAAAGTAATAAACACAACAAATCCCATGGCACAAGACAAATAATTACCATGACCCCTGGCATCCTTTAGAAGAGGCTCGAACCCCGGATTCTTGAAAACCGAGGAAAGATGGCACATCCACAACAAGCTTATGGTAGGTTTCCTTAGCAAAATCAGAGTACTGCTCAGCCTCTCCGCATCCTCCTCGGAAAACCCGTCCGGATAAGGATCCGTAATCTTGGAATCCTTGTGTCTCCATGCCATGGCATGCGGGATTGCCCTATGGTCAACCAAGAAAAACTTTTCTTTCCAATGTTTAAGACCAGGGAGCACCTCCTTAAAGCACTTGTAGGCCTTCTTACCCGTCCTACTCTCGAAGGAAAACCAGTGCCCCTGCTTGCACAAGCGGTAAAACGCCCGAAACAAGGATACCCTGGGGCGGATGCCCAAACTATAACACCTAATCTCAAAAAGGGTCACCCGGTTCAAGCCTAAAGGAACTAACTGGGAAAAGTGGACCCTAAAGTGTCTAATTACATTTAGCAGGAAGGTAGAAATGAGAATCCTAACACCTCCGGTATCCAACTGCTGGGGGTATATGCCAATTTTATCGGCCGGGAGTTGGTCCATAGTCATATCGTCCGGTGGAAGGTGAGGACGGAGGTCATTGGGAATACTACATTCTACGATTATGTTGTCCAGCTCGGGCTGTGTCAGTTTAGATGTATATATATATGCATATCGAACTTCGGAACTACCGAAGGTTGGATAGCTTCGGTTGAAATAGGATTGCTCTGTTCCTCGGTTGCTTGTTCGACCATTACTAAAAGGAGGCCGAAGGGGATGTACAAATAATTACAGGGAAGAACGAGACAAACCTTATAAAAACGAAAAAGAAATCCGGCGAGCGAGAGCAATTCAGAATGTAAGAGAGATGTGTGAGAAAATAACTGTGGTAAAAAGCATATATATAGGTAGTGAAAAAAACCCTAACAGGCTGTCAAGCGTCCCATCAGTCAGTAAAAGGTGACGTGGCTCAATCTCACCTGTCCACGTCGATCTCGGAAGACAGAGAGGCGCGGATAAGAGCCCATTAGATAGTCAGGACCCATCAGTATAGCCCATTACCACAGATGTTACTAAGGCCCACGGCGGGACGGAGCAAAATGCTCTCTTTCATAAATATTTAATAATTTCAAGTATTGCACCATCGGCTTTCACCCAATGATCCAATACTGGGGGGGACATGTTGGCGTATGTGTCCGGACGACCGGTGTCCGGCGGGATCTTTGGCCGGACGGCATGCTTTCTCGTCCGGACGGCAGTTTACGATGATCCGACTTTTAAGGGATTCTCACCACGCGCCTATCAACTAGGGTGGTCTGAGACCCACAGGCGGGTAATATAGGTCTGCATGAATAGTGAATCTGATGGACGTTAGGTACATAGTTGGGGTAGTATAAATACCCCAACACATTTAATGTTTTGCAATAAAAACACACACACCTACATTAATTACTGCATTCATTACCACATTCATTACCCCCTACTTACTTTCACGCCGGAGCTTGGTCCTGGATATCATCCAGGGCAAGGCTAACGCGTGTCGTACATTGTGCAGGAAGGAACGCTTATTTCTTCCGGCATCTTTGATAGAAGCTGAACTCTCGAGTCAATCCGGACTGCGGGAATTTGCTTCAACATACTCCTACAAATTGAACAGGTTTAATTACCTGCTCACAATAGCACCATTGTACATTTGTACTCCTTTGATCCCATGTTGGATTTTATCCAACTGAGACAATATATTTATTCATATATTCGTTCGAGTATCTTTCAACTTGTGGTTTCTTTACTAACTGCAAGGTAGGTTTGAGTTGGATCTTTGCAATTCATTATACGAAAATATCACAACATTAGTCGTTAACTAATTAATGACATATTTTCAAAAATTGAACACATAATAATGATGAATGACATTAATACGACTACGGTAGCGACAAACGGGGCTACAAAGGTTTCTATGGAAACCGTCATAGGTTACATGACGCAGTTATGATATAACGACACCGAACACTCCAACCAAAAATTGGAAACTAAAAAAGTTAATAAACAGGAACCATTCACAAAAGGAACTACGTCCAATACTGCAACACATAAACAGTAGTGCCTTGTTCTACTAGCAAAGTTAATAACCAAACATGCACATTAAAAAAACCCAACAACCATGCACAAAATCCAGGTGTTAAAAACGACATTCAAGCTCGCTTCAGCTTCTTGATTCGCCTTTTATCATGAGCATCCTCATCTTAGACCTCCAAGTACAAAAGCACACAATAACCTCTCACCTTGGAAAGCGAAACCGTAAAATGCCATTCACGGTCGGAATTGAGCCAAACATTCCCAATTGATCTGTTAGGATGCTTGAAGGTTAGTTTGTAACATCCAAGAGACAGCTCAAGTTGCTTCTCAAGCTTACGGATAACATTTTCAAACGTAGTAGTGCTCTCCACAACACACAGTCTGCCCTTATTCTTAACATGAATATTTAGTTCATAATCACCCCCATGAATCCTTACTAGTTGATCCATTAACCTCCTTCTAAACATAGATGTTTAATTGCTCAAGCCTTGCTTTGAAAGACGACAAGTCAAGCGCATATAAACATATCAAAACTCGATAAAAACTTGCACAAGATAGTATAATATCAATAAGAAAACGATGCAAATAAAAATATTCATGGTGTTTATCATTGAAGGTATAGATCGATAGATTGGTGGAATCTGAATGGCTATGGTAACCTCAAACAAGCATTTAGTATTCGCCATGGGCTCGGGAATAATTACTAAAAGCCATTTTGAATATAGGTATACTTTCAACTGCTGCGTGGTCGATGTTATCTGAATAATAGAAACCAAAAGCTAATAAAACCGCAGAGATTAATTCACGTTATACTAAATAAAAACAAAGATGAAGTGTACTCGCTGTAGTGGATAATTAAAAGAAAAAATGGAAATAAAATTTCCACATTATAAAAACAAATCCACGACAAAATGTTTATTCATGGTAGAGATACCAAATACAACCTAATTGTATGGAGTTTAATAACACTGCGATTAGTTGTAATGCATAACAATTACAACCCCTAAATCTATTGGTGCAAATTTATGTTTTAAAGATTCATCAAAGAGTTTAGGTGAATAAAAGTCACTGATCCATAAGAAAACTTGCAAAAATAAAAATATTCATGCAAAATAATAAACATATCAAAACTTGATAAAAGATAGTATAATATCAATAAGAAAACCATGCAAAAATAAAAATATTCATGGTAAGATACTAGTTTTTCGATATAGGGATATGTAAATAAAGCTGATGTATAACATAAATGTATGAAGAAAAATTAATTAATAAAGAGAAGTTAATATCAACTCATCATCTTCTATAAAGGTAGAGATTTGTGGAATCTGAATGGGTATGGTAACCTAAAAAAAGCATTTAAGGGGGGGTGCTTGGTTGGGAGTAATAGGGGGTGGGGAATGGCAAATGTAATGATTAAACATGCCTGGTTAGAACTAAGGAATGCAATCATTGTTTAGTATTGGTTAATGGGGCATTACCCAGTAAATTGGGAGGTATGGTAATGATTACCCACCACCACCGGCAACAGCCACAGCAAGCAGTAGCCACCACCACCACCACCAGCCACCACCATTAGCAGCCACTACCACAACCACCACCACCACCACCACCAGCCACCGCCACCACCACCAACAGCCACCTCCTCCACCACCACCAACAGCTACCACCATTAGCCACCACCAGCTACCACCATTAGCAGCCACCACCACCACTAGCAGCCACCACCAACAACAACAATCACCACCACCACCAGCCACCACCATTAGCAGCCACCACTACCACCACCAGTCACCATCACCACCAGTAGCCGCCACCACCATTAGCCACCACCACCTCCAGCATATACCACCACCACCAGCAGCCACCACCACCAGCCATCACCCTTAGCAGCCACCACCACTAGCAGCACCACCACCACCAGAAACCACCACCACCACCAGCCACCACCACCACCAGCCATCACCACCACCATCTACCGCCACCACCATCACCACCAAAAGCAACCACCACCACCACCACTATCAGCCACCACCACCACCACTTTGGAGGTTAATGTATTTTTCTCAAGACAAACACTATCAAAGATAATGATAATCTACATTCCATTCCTTTACATTCCCTTTGCATTCACATTACCTTTCCCTTTCCCATTCCCCAATTTGAACCAAGCGCACCCTTAGTATTTGCCATGGGCCATACGGTTTAATAATTATTAAAGCCATTTTCAATATATAGGTATACGTTGTCGTGGTCAAATGTAATATGAATAACATAAACCAACTAAGATGATGTGTAAGAAAAAAATTCGAAATCATAAAAACAAATCCACTAACTAAATGTATTGAATTTAATAACAAAGCCATAAGTTGTAATGCGCATAGCAATTACAACGATTGGTACAAATTTATAACAGACTAAAAACAAAAACGTTGATTGCATAGAGACTGAGAATAAGAAATTACCATTGAACAAAGTTAGGGCTTCCTCAAAGGTAACTGATCCATTGTTTAGCTTATCGATTGCTTCTTCTGTAAAGGGAAGTGGAGATGAAACTTGCTCCAATGAACTCGATTAATCAACACAAACTATTACAAAGCAGGATGTGAAACATATTTAATACTTTGTTCATAATAATAATAATAATAATAATAATAATAATAATAATAATAATAATAATAATAATAATAATAATAATAATAATAACAATAACAAGTATTTCAATAAACAACATCGCTAAATGATTCAAAACACATACATGTACATAATCCTAAATCTGAAATTACATCTTACAATATCACATCCATGAAAAAAAGATCAACTAAACACTCAAAAAATAAAAGCGAAACCATTCAAACAAATAAAAAAACACAAACTACATAACTAAAAAGACAAATGTATATAAGCCGCTAATCGAATCTCACTATCTGAGATAAATATATATATATATATATATATATATATATATATATATATATATATATATATATATATATATATATATATAATATATATATATCTAAATAAAATCAATAATAAAATAATAAAAGACAAGAGATCGAGGGTTTACCGCGGGTGATATGGTTTTATAAGAGCAAACACATTAATAACGCCATAACGCGCGTTGTGGGCATTACAACCGTTGGACCATCGGCGTTAACGAGCAAGAAGGATGGGTGCGTTGGTTGGGCAACGCTTTGTTATAGAGCTAAACAAAAAAAAAAAAAAAAAAAAAAGAGAGAAAAAATTTCAAAAAACTTACACTTTACCCCCCTCAACGGTTTAGTTACCGTTTGATTTTAAAAAATTCAAAATTTTAAACTTTAACCCCTAAACGGCTACTTTTAATTAAAAAAATTAAATAAAAAATTAAAACATTTTTTTACCACTATAAATACCCAACTAAAACACCATTTTTTTCACACTTCCACAACCCAATCCTCTCAATCTTCAATCTTTTCTTCACTGAAAAAAAAATGTCGGGAGGCAACGATGATACATTCTTCAATCTTCTCGGTGGTGGGTGGAATACCTCAAACCCGGGTTCATCATCTAACCCGAACGTGGGTTCATCTTCAAACCCCAACATGTCTCTTCCCAACCCACTAGGCTTATCGAGCCAAGAAATGTGGCAACAACATCAAACATATCTCTTTTGGCAACAACAAAACAAACAAAGCACCTTAAACTCCAACTTTCAAAACCTATAATTCACACAACACTCACAACAATCACAAACTGAAACACATGATGTTGATGAGACACCCACGTCTCCTCCAAAAAAAATACAAAGGTCGTGTTAAACGAAAATCAAAAATTCCAAAGACCCCAGGCCGAACCAATTGATGATGAAGAAGAGGAAGTTATCGTTCTTCGGGCGTTGGACTCAAGCAGAGGAAGAATTACTTGCAAGGTGTTACATAGGCGTTTGGAGGATCCGAAGTTGAAAAGTGCCAACCCAAAGATACGTTTTGGTATCGGGTTGAAATGAGTTCAATAGACTCAACTTTCAACGGCGCAACAAGGATATGATGTCAAGCAAGTGGAAAACATTGAGCGGCATATGCACAAAGTTCAACTCTTATTACAAATGTGCGCAACGGAACAACGGCGGGAAAGTAAGTTGGATGTGATGAAATGGGCAAAGCAATGGTATCGTGAGGAAACCATAGCAGCACCGTTTGGTCTCGATGACGCTTGGGAGGTTTTGCGTCTTTATAAGAAATGGGACACGCCGGAACCGGTTGATTTAATCGGCGATGTGCCAAGCCAAACAAACGAGGCTTTGCTTGGTCATGATGAACAACCACGCCCCATGGGAAAGAAACATGCTACCAAGAAAGCAAGATCCGAGAGCACGACAAGTACTGGGGGAGCAAGCACTGGAGGAACGAGCTCGTCAACTTATTTCACCGAAACTATGGCAAACGAGTATCGTATCAACGTGAAACCGCCCGCAGCGGCGTATCGGGCCCAGCAGGAAAAAGATGAAACAATAACAAGGTTGGAGGAGTTGAAGTTTTTGATGACAGATACTGATGGCAAAGATCCAGATGTCGTGGCTTGGATCAATGATGAAAAAGAACGAATCAAGAAAAAAGATAACTTGCAACCTCGTCACTAGATTGTATTTTCGTCACTTCCTTTAATTTGTTGTAACGTTTAATTTGCGGTGTTTTTTTATTACGTTGTAACTTTTTTTTTTTTTTTTTTTTTTAATTTCATATTGTAATATGTTTTCAATTTTAATGATATGTTTAGTTTAATAAATGAAGTGTTTGTTTTAGTTTAGGGATTGAAATTGAAAATATGAAATGTTAAAGTTTAACTTGAGATGTTATTGATGCGAGTGTTTTTTGGGGATGTTAAGGTGAAATGTTAAAGCTTATGTGACGCTGACGTGAACGATGTTATTTTATAACTTGAGTTACCATTGTACATGCTCTAAATGGCGATGACATGGTTTTATAAAGGGTAGGTTAGAATGTTAGATAAAGGTGGAATAGGGCCCGGGCTTTTCTTTTACAATTTACTACGTACAGTAGTTTTTTAGTAATGGGCTAATATTGAGATCTTCATATACAGTAATATTCTAAGAAATTTCTAAGATTTTTTTTTCAACCCATATTTTTTTTTCAACCCAAGACGCATCCCATTGTCTAAATTGCCCATTTAGACTCATTATATAGGTGACCCAACATGTTCATTTTTACCTATATATACTTTTTGAAACTTATTATGTTCTTATGAACTACTAATATATTGGAACCCCGCTCATTCTCGTGCTTGCTGCTGCCATTTTCATTATCCGTCGTTTCTACAAGCGCGTAGCATTTACATATTTTTCATCAAAGGACAAATCCCGAGACCTCGAAGATGCAAGTGTTTACTTTGGTGTCTCAGTTTCCTCATATGCCGAACTTGAAGATGCCACCAACCATTTCGACTCTTCCAAGGAACTAGGTGATGCATGGCGGTTTTGGAACAGTTTATTATGGTAAGGTGGTCTAAACAGATTATATACAGTATTCAAAAAACTAGTACAATAGTATTTTCTAAACTTATTATTCATTACTGTTTTTTTTTACTAGGTAAACTACGTGACGGTCGCGAGGTAGCAGTGAAACGACTTTACGAGCACAATTACAAACGAGTCCAACAATTCAAGAACGATTACACCATCAAAACCTTGTGTCACTCTACGGGTGCACTTCTCGTAAGAGCCGTGAACTCCTTTTAGTATATGAATATATATCCAATGACCACTTTCATGGTGACCGGGCCAAACCAAGCCCACTGATGTGGCAAACACGTAAGAAAATTGCTATAGAAACCGCTAGTGCATTGGTTTACATTCATGCATCTGAAATCATACATCGAGATGTGAAAACTAACAATATTTCTTTAGACGACAATTATTGTGTCAAGGTAGTTGATTTCAGATTATCAAGGTTATTACCTAATGACGTGATACATGTCTCAACTGCACCTCAAGGAACCCCGGGTTATGTGGATCCTGAATATCATCAGTGTTATCAGTTAACAGATAAAAGTGATGTTTATAGTTTTGGGGTGGTACTAATTGAGTTAATATCATCAATGCCGGCTATCGTTATAAGTAGGTCCCATGAGGAAATTAGTTTAGCTAACATGGCTATGTGTTGGACCAGTCTAATGTCTTTGGACGCCAAAACAAATTAACGGCCACTGCAATTCGATTTCAATAACAGCCAACAAACCCGTGGGTAGAAAAGAAACGGTTATTTAGTTAGTTATCTAGGGTTGTAACGTTTAGAAGAAAACACAACGTTTACTTAATGTGAACCAGTATACCTCTCTTCCTATGGTACCGTTTCATATAGTACATATAGCGTAGGAATTCTGCAATCAAATCAACCCTTCCTGTATTCATATATCAGTTTCAATTAAAGGGTTCAACCCCACATCTTTTGTTTCCTTATCATGTATTCTTGATTTGATGATTGACTCATAAGCATGTTGATTGTTTGATCATTACATGATCCTGGAAAATCCATAAACAAGACCTGTTAATATTGGCATCAGAGCCGAAGGAGATCAAGCAACAAAGTCATGATCAATCACCAATCAAGAATCAACATCTGCATTTTCTTAAAATGGGCGCAACCATGGATGCCAATTATGGAGGAACAAAACCAGAATAAATTGCGTTTTGGAAATAAAAACACAATTTGCGTTTTGTTACAAAAAAGAAGATGGTTTTTCAAGTTCTATCACAACACTATCAGGGTACCAAGTGTACAAATTTCGTAGCAGAGGGCTAAAGGACCTGCCCAAAATTCACGATTATGATCAGGAGGATCACGTAACCGCAACCTATGAAGACATAGAAGACATAGAGTTTCTGAAGAAGGCATCAACGACAAACAAAAGAAGACAAGATTGAAGACAACACAAGTAGTGATGATTTCATCATCAACACATGAAAAAGAAAGAAACTGAGAATAAGGTTTTGGCATCTCGGCATTAGGGAGGAACTGTTGGACCAGTCTAATGTCTTTGGACGCCAAAACAAATTAACAGCCTGCAAATTCGAGGCAAACAAACCCAGTAGGCAGAAAAGAAAAGGTTATTTAGTTAGTTATCTAGGGTTGTAACGTTTAGAAGAAAACACAATGTTTACTTTATGTGAACCGGTATACCTCTCTTCCTATTGTACCGTTTCATATAGTATATATAGCGTAGGAATTCTGTAATCAAATCAACCCTTCCGGTATTCATATATCAGTATCTATTAAAGGGTTCAACCCCACATAATTTGTTTCCTTATCATGTATTCTTGATTTGATGATTGACTCATAAACATGATGATTGTTTGATCATTACACGATCCTGAAAAATCCATAAACAAGACCTGTTAATACTATGAACCGAATCCAAAGATGTGCTCTAGATGAGTTAATCGACCCGTTTCTAGGGTCTCCCAGATAGGGAACAGATTACGACATCAGTAGCTGAATTCGCATTCCGGTGTTTACAATTTGTTTCAGAAACGAGGCCTACGATGGTTGAGATATTGGAGGTTTTAAAGGGGATTCAAGTTGAGGAAAGTGATGATGATGTCAACAAGATAAATTCGGAGTTACCATCGGCCTCCCCAGAGACCGAACACTGGGGTTTGTTAAAAGGAGAGGTCACGGTGTCACCAATCTCGGTTATGGCTAAATGGCATAGCACTAGTAGTGAATTGAGCACACCAAGCACAAGTGTGTTAAGTTGAAGGTTATATGTAAATTTATAGGTGTAGTAGTGCAGTGTTCTTGTTATCTATCTATCTATAATACTACAAGATTCAGTCCTTAGATTGAATGTGGAGTAATCATGATTTAATGCCGAGTAGTATTAGAGTTGTACTTTTAATTGCAGGTAGACAAAGAGCCTCGCAGTCACACCATTCGACTATGATTACTTATCTCAATAAATTAATGTCAAGAAGCAATGTGGAGGCTTATAAGGTGTACTGAATCGGGCCTCATTTATTATCAGAAATAGAGGTAATCAAGCCACAACATCAAAGAAACCATCCAAACGACTCTTCAATGGAATGGTCAGTCAATTATCAACTATTCCATTTAACTAACCCTAATCTTCATCTTCATCACACAATATTCACAAAGCCACCCATCTCATAGTATTTGATAAGATGTAATGAATCTTCAAAAGTCAAAAATCCTGCTAACCTACACGCACAAGATCAATTGATTTCAAATACAACATTATGATTCAATAAACTCTGTGGAAAATTAGAAGGGTGGGTTGAATAGTTTTACCGATTAAAACTTCGTTTTAAAATATATAGATTCACTTATGTCAATCTATTTGATGTGTATGTTGGATGTTGATAGATAAGTATGTAACTAAGTAATGTAAAGGTAAAGAGTAAGAAACACAAAACCACGACACGAGTGTTTATAGTGGTTCGGCTACAAGGACACATTCCTTGCCCTACTCCACTCCCCGAATCACCTACTCGAGTGTTCGTTAGCACTATGCAACACAAACACAACGTCGCCTACTCTTTATCCGGTACAAGGCTAGACACCGGGTTCTTCCACGAGGTAGAACCAAACCTATCACAACGTCGCATACACTTTATCCGGTACAAGGCTAGATACCGAGTTCCATTACCAAGGAGGAACTACTACCCAACACTACACAACACCTATCCCAAAGGAGACACACTACTTATTACACCATCATCAAGGATATCAATATCCTTGGACACAACCTATCTATGTTTGTACATCGATGCACCATATCGATTGTACACCCTTGACATCTTTCACTAATGCCCTTGACACAATATTTTGACACCTTTAATTAATGCCTTCATTGTGGACCTTTGACATCCTTCACTAATGCCTTAGACACAGACCTTCGGAACCTTTCACTAAAGCCTTCGACTTGACCCTTTTGGCATCCTTCACTGTTGGAATCACTCCTAAACAGTATTTCAAGTATTTATATTTCATATGTAATAGGTAGCTTTATTATGGCCTTTATGTTTGTTTAAGGTCTAGCTTATGTAGAAGGCCCATAAGCTTAGGCCCAAGCCCATATAAGAAAGGATGGGAACTAGGAGTGTTGCCTAGCTTCCTCCTATAAATACTCTTGTAAACCCTCATTTGAGGGTTGGTTGTTCTTTTCTATTTCACTCTTTCCTTTAACCTTTCTCTCTATATTTCGTGTGTTTGGATAAGGGTTCAACCGACCTCTTCTCTATCTCTTCTCTTGATGCTTGTGTTGTAAAACTAGTGACCTAACGGTGGTATCAATCGCCTAATAGTTGAGTGAGCGTATTGTTTGCGGTGAGTTTTGGTCTCACGCCTAACTTGCGTATCCTTATCTTTGGCTTGATCAAAACGTATTTTTACACTTTTGAATCCAAGATTCTTGTACTTTCAACGCTTTAGGGTGTTAAAATACTTGTTTTGGCAAAAGTTTCAAACTTTATCGTTGATCGTTGTTTTCATCTAGTTTTGAGCGTGGGTTTCATCCTACTCGTAACCGTTTTAGAGGCTTTGGTTCATCAAGTTTCACACTTTTGTGTCTTTTGGTGTTATTGAAGCTATTTTATTACACAAAACCGGTTTAGAAACATCTTTGGACAAAATCAAAATTACGAGTAATCCTACGTAGTAAAACCCTAAAACTACGCGTAAGTGTTTCCTTGGTTTGATATTCATTTTGTGGTTTATTCCGTGTTTTCTTACTTGGATAAGTGCGAAAATACGTCAATTTGGATATCTTTTGCCTTTGTGATAGTGTAAAAGATCATTTGGGCAAAACCCTAAAATTACGCATAAGCATAAGCTACGCGTGAAAATCCTACGCTTAAGATTCATCTTGTCGTAAACCTAGTCTTACGATAAGGAAATCCTACGCCTAACTTTCTCGCCTAACTTCATCGTTTACGCATAACTTTAGTCTTTTTCCCACCCACGCGTAAGCTAAACCCACGTAACTCTTGATTGTTACGCGTAACTTTGGTGTTTTTACGCATAAGTGCTACTTGGTTTATTGTGATTTCTACGCCTAAGGATACTTCATCAACAAAGGTTCATTCGACTACAAAGATCCATCAACAAAAAAAAAAAAAAAAAAGAGTTTTTGGCGGGAAAAGTTGAGTAAAATTTAATTTTTACGAGATTCAAATTTTGGTTTAACTGTGAAAATTTTGGTCAAAATTTCAAATTTTTTGGCCTATATTCAAATTTTTCGGGTCAAATTTGGCGTCAAAATTGTCATTACTCAAATTTTTCCTACATTCTTAGAATTGAATTTATAGTGAATTTCAAATTTTGAGAGTCAAAATTTTCAAAATTATTTTGGAGGAAATTGAAATTTACTATATCGCCTTACATGTGCTATATCGTCTTCGCACCTTTTCTTCTCTTGGAAAGTGAAATGGATTATGATCATAAAGATCCATTTGTGGCATTGCAAGAAGGATTCATGGCTATATCTCGGCATTCAAGCATCGACAACATCTAATTCTCAATATCCCGCATCGTACAAGGTGCAAGAGTTCTTTGTACATGAAAGGAATGCTCAAATGGACGTTGAGAATGTTGTAGTCTGCATCATCGGTAATGCGGACAAGGAGGTTGTAGCATTGGAAGCGAGGATGACAACAGCAGATCTGGAGAAGATATCATACTTAACTACGACACCGAGCCCAACTGTGACGAAGAACAAATGGTTGAGAAAGATATCTTACCCACCTATGACATCGACACGAGCGGATGGTCGAGGTACAATCTCCCATTGATCATATTCTCGCTGCAAATGCGATACAACATCTTGAGCAACCCGAATTCAAGAATGAAGGAAAGGTTGACCGATGTGTTGCACAATGTCCGCATAACTATCTCATGTCCGAGCCCTTACTTGTTAACAATTCAACTGAAACGTCAAATCAAACTCTTGAATCAAATCATTCTTCTCAAAAGACCATTGCTCGGTTTCATAAAGATTTTCAAAACTAGAGGCACATTGCATCTCTTGAACTTAAATTACAAAGCAAATCTTCTTCCTCGAACACAATGGTCACTTTCAAATGAACAAAGTAATCGTGTGGATTTATTAGTAAAGAAAATGAGCATTTAAAGGCTCAACTTCAAGCAAAGGGGCTTGCACATGTTGCTTTACAAAACAAGCGAGAAGATTCATCGACAAGATTGTGGATACTAATTTTGCAAAACCAACAATCTTGGGAAATCGTCTCTAAAACCAATCGAAAACAATCGATAGTTAGACAACCAACCGCTTTTCAATCGAACGTTCAAAATCGTCAAAACCACGGTTTGCCTCCCAAGTTGTTAAGAATAATCATTTGTCAAAACCAGTCACCCCACATTTCGCCAATGAATAATGCTTCGTTTCTATTAAATCATTTACGTTATACATGCTTCGTTATATCTCAACAAGTAATCGCCCGCCAATCTAGGACTAGTTCAAACACCGTGTCTAAACCGAGCATTAAACGTAAAGATTCATATGATTCAAATGACGCAGACAAGAAGCGTGATCTTGAAAAGGCTAGGAAAAGGGCACTACTCCAAAAGGATGGAATCTTAGGTTCACGACCTAGTGTATCACCTTCAGTGTATTCATGAACACCGCTTGTAGTAGCAAACCAAAACCTAAGTTTACTCAAATAGTTAGAAATAAACCCGTTGCTCTAAGCGTAAAATTTCGAAACCTAATAGGTGGATCAATATAGACGCAAATTCTTCCCAAAAGAAGTTTCAACATCCCTTAGATCTAACCTTAGATGGATACCAACGGGTAGAGTTTTCAAAGCCGCCGGTCTTAGGTGGATTCCTACAGCAAAATACTAAGTAGTTGCACCAAAACAAGTGTGATACCCTCTACATCCATCCGTGAGGCAGGAAAGGAAATCATCAAAATAGCATGTTCGGTGTCAAGAAGATAATTGACACTACATCTTTATGCCTCTAACACCGGAACCCGATTACACTTGGGGATCCATGTATTTCTCTTCCTTTCCCCCTTCTATTTTTCTATGCGGTACAATGCCTATGGCTCCTACTACAAAAATCGAGGACCCGCTTTCTCACCGTCAAAAATATCATGATCCATCATTTGTTCCACCATTGTACTTAATCGTCATGAATTGGAAACATTGCTTGCTCCTCCGGTTAAAGATTCGCCAAAAGTCGTGCTTCGGATGTATCGAATGTTTCCATTGCTGCACAACCGATAATACTCTAATTTCGATACACCGAATCTACAACAACAACCGAATCTTCTATAACAAAAGATCAAACTGCTTCCAACAACAATGACACGGTGATGATCAACATTATGAACAGAGAAGTTTTATCGTGATTGACTCTCTCGAAATATTTTGGTACTTCACACTTGTTCGATCAATTGGACATACATGGTTTCATTGTCTCCTTATACATGGTTTCATTGTCTTCAATTCATCATCAACATCGTGGTGTATGATTCGAATCATTGAAAACATCGAGGGGAGAGAGAGTGTAGGTGATCATTGCTTCCTTGTTTGACCACATGCTTTTTGCGAAACCCAATGCCTTCTTGAATTTCTCCAATTAGGGGAAGAAATAAGGCGATATGTGGCTCAAACGTCTCACTTTGGAGTTACCGTCTTTATTTCACGGGTGATCTTGTGTGAAGTTACCCAAATATGATGTTAAGATGCCTCACACGGTCTTGGCATCGAGTTATTGCTTATTCACGGTGATTAGTATTCGAAAGACCACAACATTCGTGGGAAAGTCGTATCATTTTGTCTTTCGTGGTTTGTTTGGTATGATGCGTCTACATACGTGAGAAGATCTTGTTGATTTACGGTATGTTACCCTCGAACGGATCTTTCGCAATTAGTCGATTTTCTTTGTGTGGTTTCTCGCTCATCTACAAATTCAGCGCATCACGAAACCTTCAAAAGTTAGAGTAAATGTAGACTACATCAAAGTTTCAAATCTACTAAAGACGGTTGTCGGTTTGGGGAAGCTAATTCGAAACTTCATCACAATGGCTTGTGCACATAACGTGTACAACCGTAATTGTCAAGAAAGGACCCGTAGTGCGCCTCGATGCCACAATCCTTATAAAAGGAGCGAAAGCTTCTTATTTTTGAGTAAAACCTATCAAACCTTTCATTTTCAAGGTTTTGCTCAAAAACACAAGTACTTCCCATATGATTTTTCAAAACCTCAACCAATATCACTAGTTGAGGGGAGTATTTGAATTAAAAGCGTGTTCACAAATTGTTCATAGTGGTCATCTTCCGACACACTTAATGGTCATATTTATTCTCAAACCGCTCAAAAATAACATTTTATATGCCATTTTGAGGGGGAGAAAATTTTGGTGATAAGAAATATGTTGTGTAATTGCTCATGAATCTTCGTGCAATAGACTTAACAAACGAATTGACGAATCTTTAATTGATAGTAACTCGAAAAGACTTGTCCTGGACGGGTAATAATTTCAAGCTAGTTCGCTAGTGATGTAAACGTGTCTCGCAAAGGACTTGTCTGAGTAGAATGTACCATTTGAGAAACTCTTGATAGACATGAACTCTGACGGGTTTGACAACCTTTAAAGTTTTGTCTACACCTTCAAGGTAGTTATTAGAGCTAGTTGTCACCTAAAAGCTGACAATGTAACTCTTTAACTATGCAACGTAACCGTGTCTCATGGGGATTGTCTATCTTGATGGATCAATTCAAAAGTCAGCGCTCTTTCCTCATGTGCATTTAAACCATTAATACTCTTAAGCACATGTGGGGGGGAGTATTTATGCAAAACCTCATCTCTCACGATGGTTCAAACATGTTTTCATTTACAAACCATTTGAGAGATTTTTTCACAAGTCGTGGTTTTAATGGCAACATAGGTTAGTCATGGAGTTATAAGGTGACTAAGGTTAGGAATAATCGTCCTATGATCCGCCAGAGGCGGAGGGATCTACCCAAGGACACTACCATTAGTTAGTGTTAGAAGTCCTTAGGAATGATTGTAAAAGGAGAAAATGAGAATCGGAGAAAGAAGGAGTTGAAGAATCAAAAGAAATGTAAAGTAAAGGGTGAAAAGAAACACCCTCCAGATTATTCAACTTAGGATGGACACCGGTTCAATTCATATACTCTTGGTCGTCACCGGTGACACCGGTATTGAAGATTAAAAGTCGTCATGGACCCAAAGTGACGCACGCACTAAACCTTCTTAGCCACTCAAGTTTCTCTCAATGAAGCTTGTTTCATTCTCACAGGAACCCTACGTAAACTATTGGCTTTCTTAGAGATAGTCGGTATTGAAGAAGGAGACCTCTCCTAGTCTCCGCCAGAAAACCAAACGCACTATTGAGTCTAGAGCCACGAGATTCATCAAAAGATCTCTTAGGAACACTTGACATTTAATCACTTGATGATCATCAAATAAGATTATCGATGGTTCATATCGAGTCCTTCACGGATCTTAGCAACTGTCGAGAACATTTATGAGAGGTTCACATCGTGATCCTCGGTGATTGAATGGAAACTCCGCCAAGGTCAACATCATACTGACCACGCGGTCATTTCGGTAACTCCCGTGGATTACGCGAGTGTGTCTCAAACGGTCTCTGATCGTGAGGTGATACTACGGTGTACCTCAAGAACTCATCTCGACTGTAGATGTACTTTGGTACATCGCGTTATCTCACTTGTGGGACTCCGGTTCGAGAACGGCCTTTGTAAGAATTAGAGTTGTGTTTTCACACTATGTGTTAAAACTCTCGATGTTCAAACTTGTAAGTCTTGGGAAACCGCTTATTACTAACCGTTTGAAATGTTTTTTCTTATGGAAGCTCGGAGCGGAATGATCGTCTTGATTCTTCTCATGCTCACGCCAACATCATCACTAATGGAAGTTCTATTCCAATGCAACACAACGAATGAGAATGATTCTTCATCAAATCAAAGAATCTACAAAGTCAAAGACTTAAAGAACTTCATCAAGATTGATTTCCAACGTCAAAGAGCGTGTGAGCATGTTGAAGAATGACGTGAAGACATTGGAGCGTGAAGGCACTGAGGCATCGATGCGCACAACAACATACTATCACTTTCACCACAAAGAACAATGATCAAAGAACAAAGTTAAAGATGACGTCAAGCATAAGCTGTTCAAAGATAACTATCTCTACACCGGGAGATTGTTCGAATCAAGGCAATTCCTCTCACAAGAAAGAAGAATGTCGAAGACGCCGAGCTAATATTACATCAACGCCTTCACGTTTACATTCATATATACTTGAGGGGAGATTGTTGGAATCACTCCTAAACAAGATTTCAAGTATTTATATTTCATATGCAATAGGTAGCTTTATTATGGCCTTTATGTTTGTTTAAGGTCTAGCTTATGTAGAAGGCCCGTAAGCTTAGGCCCAAGCCCATATAAGAAAGGATGGGAACTAGGAGTGTTGCCCTAGCTTCCCTCCTATAATACTCTTATAAACCCTCATTTGAGGGTTGGTTGTTCTCTTTTCTATTTCACTCTTTCCTTTAACCTTTCTCTCTATATTTCGTGTGTTTGGATAAGGGTTCAACCGACCTCTTCTTCTCTATCTCTTCTCTTGATGCTTGTGTTGTAAAACTAGTGACCTAACATTCACTAATGCCTTCAACATAAAACTTCTAAAGAGGAGGAAAGAACTATCAACAAGAGAACTTCAATAGTCTTGATGATGACGAAGCTTGGCAACTCATGGACTTGAGCTTGCTCGACTTCAAGAGGTGGTGATCTTGCCTTTAAGAGGAACCTAGATGATCACACAAACACAAAACTACATAGAAAGATCCTTTGGATATGAGGTTAGAGAGTTTACAATACTTATAGAAAGTATATGTGAAAGTAGCAACTTACAATGAAGAAATGGCTCACTTTTTATAGACAAAAATTCACTACTGTCCCACGGATCTCACGGATCCCTTGCTTGAGGGATCCTTCCAGTGTAATCCTGGGGATCCGTAGGACGCTCCCTCTAATGGGTTATGGGTCATGGGTCATAGACTTTGGACCATGGGTATCCAAATAGATACAATGTATCTAGAAGATGTAATGTATCTAGTCAATGGGTCATGAGTTAGTTCCATGGGTTATGGATACTACCCAACATGACTTCATGCATGATGTCATGCAATGGGTCATGGGTTATGGATCATGCTCCATGGGTATGGGTCATGGACTTTGGGTTTTACCCAACTACATTCAATATATCTAGTTAATGGGTCAAGTACTTAGATTCTTACCCATTACATTACCCGTTACAATATATACTAAGTATATATATAAATATATGTAAACACTAGTTGTACATATGTATTTCTATAACATGTAAACACTATTGCTTGTTTAGTGTTTTATATGAAAACGTAAGTGTGTTAGCAAACTATTGGCTCAAACTATTTACGTATTTTATTTGTTTCGTTAAAATGATTTTACGTTTGTTATCGACAAAACATTAGAAGATCGTAAAATATAAATAAACGTTTTACGGCTTATTTGTATTAACAATCTCCTCTTTTGTTGATGATAAAACATAAGATTATTTTAATGAAAACTAAAATTGTAAAAGTTTGAATTGAGTTTTACTCTTCTCCCCTTTTTGTCGAAACAAAAATAGCGTCGAAAAGAAACTAACACATTGTTTTGAAGAAAAACATGTGAAAAGTGAAGATATGAAAAATAGAGAGTTAGATATGAGAAAGATTCTCGTCTTAGCTCCCCCTTGATGAGTGCTTCCTTTTGTTGAGGGCGTCTAGGAAAGCTAAACGAGTGTTTTGCAATATCAATTGCAAATGGTTTCGTCTTTTAGATGAACATGCTCCCCCTTGACGAGTGCTCCTTAGTGAGGAGGACGTCAAGTATAAATGTAATCCTATGTGAAAGTATTGCAAGCATTTTTTGCAACTTTTTACTTTGATAATAAATTCCCCCTTGTTGAGGGTGTCAAAGTCTTCAAGTGTATATTGAAAATCTACAAAACAAAGGTTAGAAAACAAGTCTATGATGCATAATTTCCTGCAAATAAGACTCAAATTGGTAAGAAAACTTGTTCCTGTTGCACGGATCCCACGGTTCCTCCACAGGAGGGATCCATCTAGGAAAAAGTGAGGGATCCATCTGCCTGCATGCTTAAGACAACAATGATAATGTGAAATGTGATATTACCATCAAAATGAGTTATGCATTATGGCATCAAACATATTATCAAGACAATATGGCATATAACATGTAATTTCATTCAATAAAAACACGAGAAATAATATAAAAATCTCTAAAACTAATAGAATGACTAAAACACGTAATACATTTTCTAATAATTCTAAGAAGTAATGGAAACTTAAAAAGCATCAAAGTGCTCAAAATCTAAGGGCGAGTAGACTTGTTGATTTAGTCCAATCATTTAAGGAGATGATCAAACATGAAATGCAACTCATTTCGTACTTCTTGAACAAGTCCTTGGGTGAGTTGACAATTAGAGCAATTATTGTCATGACTAGGAATCGGAGGAGGTGGAATGTTTTGAGGAGGCTCCACAAAGGATGATGGAATTTGTGAGGGTGAGTTGAGCAACGTAGGGTGTGGTTCAACTAAAAGTGAGGGTGATAATGCACGAGTTAGTGGTGGAGATGGGAAGTCCTCTATATGGTTGGATCTTTAGTGATTTCTTGTTTCCAAAGATGGACTATTTGATGTTGAAGGTGGTTCCCTATTTAGAGAGAAGGTTGGTGAATGGGAAGTCCTTGGTGGTGAGTCTTCTAACGAGCAGAGATTTGGATGGGAGAGAGGTTCGATAAAGGAATGTAGTCTAGGTTCTAGAAATGAAGGCTTGGGTTTTTTACTAGATCTAGGTGTGTTTGGCTTAGTGCTTGATGAAGCCTTTTCCAACTCAAAAGGTTGAATGCTAATCCTAGCGGTTTTTCTAGCTTTGGTTGATTGAGTTTGTTGAGGAGGGATTCTAGCATTTGGACTTCTTATGGGAGATGACTCGGTAGAGGAGATCTCATGAACCATATTAGCATTCTTTTTGGATGAACCTTTAGTTGAAGAGTTCTTGCTAGATGCTTTAGTCATGGTGAAAGAAGAGGATGTAATAGATGTCTTAGCTACTGATTTTTGGTTTGTGGTTTGAATGATGGTTTAAGCTCATTAGAATGCTTGGTTTATAAAGGATGAGGTTAAGTTAATGAATTAAATTCTTGACCACTAAGAATTTTGGCATGCACTAAGGTCAACTATAGTGTTGTTCTATTCTAGAGAGTCATTTAATTGTAAGTAAAAGTGTTTAGACTACCAAAGAGAGTTTTAATTAGAAGGAAAAGCTGATCATTGGTTTTTCTGTAGACCCGGATCCCACGGTTCCCTCTCATTAGGGATCCGTCTAGTTATAAACTAGGGATCCGTCTGTCAGACAGCAAAGTGGTGGAGTTATTATGCTCTTTTAAGGTCTAGTACCTATAAATCTTGATGGTTTGACTTCCTTCAGATGTTTTAAATGGTATGTGACTTAAATGTCTAACCATAAGGAGTGAGGATCCCTAATGTTGGTTTTTGGTAGGAAAGTGGACTTTTTGAGAGTGCAACTAAGTATTTAAGGATGATACTATTGATTTGAGGATGAAAAATGAGGACAATTGTCAGGTGGTGGCTAAGAAAAATTTGGAAAATTTCTAAAAGATGAAAAGAAATGAAAAACCAGTTTTAAGCCTATTTTGAGTTAAAAGATGGCTAAAAACAATTTGTCAAAATTAAGAGAAATATCCAACTAAGTGCTTTGAGATGTGAGGAAAAATGTGTGAGTATTAGAGCGGAAATATGGTGATTTTTGGTGAAGTGATAAATAAAAAATACCTTGAATGTGATCCTATGTTAGCTATGAGTGACTATGAACCCTACTTATCTTGAGGAAGACTAAATAGATCCTAAAGAATCATGTTTAGCTAGTGTGATAAGGTCTAGAGCATTAGATTGAGATGATAGTTTATAAATCCCAAGTTTATTTACCCGGATCCCAAGGTTCCATCATCTGAGGGATCCGGCTAGTTATAGCTCAGGGATCCGACTACTGCTGACCAGTAGCTTCTCAGCAAATGTGCAGAATTTGCACTCTTTAGAAAATAATCATCCTAATTATTTCTAAATTCAATAATCAAATATGCAAGCAAAATATATTACACATAGTAAGTAAGGGCGACTAGAAGGTAAGCAAAATGAGCGAGACCGACTTCTTGATTGTGATCAAGCCGTCATAAAATTCTCATTTTTCGGATTCCTAGGTTAGAATGTTTTAGTTTATGTCATGCCATTTACTTAGAGCTACGTCCTAAACTACATAAATATTGTTTAAATTGTTTTACAGACCATTGTTCACAAATTAAGGTCCACGACCTTACCTTCCTCCCATTCAAACTCCTTCTCCATCGCCTCTACTCTTCACTCTTTACCCCTCCACCCCTAATTCTTCTTCTTCATGAGGAGGTTAGCAAAACATTTGAACATGCCCTTTGTTTGTTGGAATTCTTGTGAAGGGCTTGGGACTTCTGGCAGTTGGTCAATGTATGCTAGGGGGTCGAGTTGAACGTTGCCAATGGGGTTGCTAGTTTGCTACATTCTCCCTCTCTTTCATCTGATGAGTCCGTTGGTGGGTGAGGTCTCTTGCCTTCAACCATAATCCTTGTGGTCTTCTCATTAGATAGAGGTACCATGACCTTGTTGCAAAAGGTGTGGTCATTGGAGTAGGGAGATGGATCTAAAGCAAAGACGAAATTTGCTAGGCAAGTCAAGAGCATGGCATAGGGGAGCACCATCTTGTCCGTACTTTTTACACTTGCCATTCGTTTCACCATGTAGTAGGCGAGGCTGAAATGAGTCCCAGTTACAAGGCAATAGATCATGAAGCTTAGGCAAGCGTTGGGATGATCCTTATTTCCCACAAAACAAAGGACGTTCTCCCTTAGCACTAGTTCCCATTTCTTGTATAATGGGAACATTTCCGAAAGCTCCATTTGAAAAGGATCTCTATAGACGACCTTAGACTTCCTAGTGACTCTTGACGGAGAGGCTCTTTCCATGAAGACGGTATCTCTTACCGTAGTCGCTTATGGGATGGGTGTGAAGTATACCTCGTGATGATCCACCATGTCATGAAGCTCGGCCAATGACCATTCATTTGAGTACATGCATACTCCTTGACATGGGATACGAAGTATCCTAGCAAACTCTTTAAGAGTGAAGGTGAATTCGTGCCAATTGATGATAAATTCTATCGGAATGGTTCCATCTTCATTTCGAATGATACTCATGCTCTTGTAAAACTCTAGTACAAACACCGGAAAAATTTGCTCATTGATGTTCAAGAGGCAATGGAAGTTTATTCCCCCAAAGACTTGGGGAATGTCGGTGTTGTTGACAAATGAGGAGTGAACTACTCGTCCTTCGTGGAATAGTCTCTTATCCAACAACATGAAAGCTTTTCGGTCATCCGGGTTCAAACCATCCTTTCTATGGTACATGGGAATGTAATGTGCCGTGTCTTGGTAATCTTGTTGTCTATTGCTAGGCATGATTGGTCCTAAACATCAAAATCACAATGTGGTATTAAGTGTGTGAATAGTATCCTAGTGAGGTTCATCACAATTTTGCTTAAATTGTCTTCTGATGTGCCGGTTCCCACGGATCCCTTGAATGAGGGATCCGGCTAGTGCAAACTTAGGGATTCGGCATATCAGTAGTTAGCAGTTTAAGTGATCTTTGATAATTTTGATTTGGGAGTTCTAATTCTTAGCTAGAGTTTATTTTTATGCTCTATAACTTATGGTTTGGGGTTTTTACGTGTTTTACTAGTCCTATTTGACGAGGTTCCCTTTTTATGAATAAATCATAAGTCTTGGGAAGTTTAAGGATTATGATAAAATACTATTTTATCATGATATGAGGAGTTTCACATGGATACTTATTGACATAGATGAAATGTCAATAACCTTATGTGAGGAGTGATGACCAAAGCTCTCGAAGAGCCAAGATATCATTATCACTAGTTTGTAGTTTTGTCTATAGAGATCAACGAAGAATACTATTCTTGATGATGAGTTCAATATAGATAACAACTTTAGTGATTTTTAAGTAAGCGTAACGAGACTACTAATCTTAACATGTTTATACAAAATGATATTATTAATTAATCTAGAAAATATACAATAATAATTTATTTGTAAGTAATTTATTAAAGAGCATACCTTTGCTATATATTCTTTTAAAAAAAAGAAATATTGAAGCGAAATTCTTCATGATCTTCTTAGGATGCCCAAATCAAAGTATGGAGAATCTTCAACAAGGAAAATTGTTAGGATTTAGAAAATCCAGATGTTAAAGTGTCGGTCACCTCAAGTATATGTATTCGTTAGAAAGCTCGTAGTTATAGTTATTTTATGTTAGTTAGTATTTAGCTAAGTAACACCGTGGAGGACGGACGGGTCTTTACCCACTGTATGCCTGATCCACAGCCCGTAGGTGGCGTATGTTGTAAGACACTATAAATACCCTCTACCTCCCAAGGTAGAGGGTTGGAGCTTCAATACTATTTTTCTTTATTTCACATAGTTCCCAACTCTCTTCTCTTTCTCTATCTAAACCTCTTATACGCCTCTTTGAATCATGGTGTGATATGTTTGTGAAATCCAAAAGCTTACAATTGGTATCAAGAGCCATGGTTTGATCACTTATCATTTATGATGCTCTTTGTTTTAGTGGATTTCATAAGGTTTTTGGGGTTAAAAGTGTTTAGAAGAGTTTAAATCATTTCTAGCGTTAAAGTTTGGATTTTGATTGTACTTTTGTGTTTAGAATCATCACATGTGCTTAGGTTTTGAATTGGAAGGCTTGAATCATCGTAGTTGGGTTGCTTTTGGCTTGTAAAGAGGTTGTTTTTGAAAGTTGTCCTAAGCGAGTTGAGTCTCGTATAAAGTTTCTTCGAAGCGAGTTGAGGTGTTGCCAGAAGCGAGTTGTCACTTGTGCGAGTTGATACTTAAGCAAGTTGTCGCCTAAGCGAGTTGTCTGTTTCAGCGAGTTGTCTCTTAAGCGACTTGTGTTTTTGTGTTCTATGCGAGTTGTGCTCTAAGCGAGTTGGTTTATGCGACTTGGCTATTAAGCGATTTGTCCCTTTATGCGACTTGTCACTAAGCGAGTTGGTTAGGGTGCGACTTGTCTATTGAGACTTGTCACTTCTTCGTGCTACATTTTACGGTTGTTCTTTTGATTTTGTAAAATCGTGAAAGAATCAATTTCCGCTTAATCAAAGAATAGTAAAATCCCATAGAATCAGTAATCATGTCTACCAACGTGCCTACAATCATCTCTTTCGTAGGCGAGGGCGTTCAGCGGTTGGATCGATACTCATCCACCCATGCTTGATGAAATGATTATGACTCATGGGCTCAATGAATCAAAGTTGTACTATTTGGGAAAGGAAAATGAGGTTAACATTCTCAAATCAATTGATGAAGGACCTTATCGATTGAGACTACAAGAGACACACTTGAAAGCTGCTGCGGATGGTACGGTGATCTTAGGATTGGACGAGACCAAAGACGTATGATGAGCTCGGTGATAAAGAGAAAAGAGATACGATGTCGATATCGTGGCTTCAAACATTATACTTGTGGTCTTCCAAAAGACATCTACAAGTTAATCAATCACAACACCGAAGCCAAGGCGTTTGGGACAATGTTAAGATGCTTCTCTCGGTTACGAATTGACCAATGAAGACAGGGAATCTCAATTGTATGATGATTTTAAGAACTTCGAGATGAACCCTGAAGAAAGTATCACTGAATACTATGTGAGGTTCCACAAACTTGTGAATGATATGAGGAATATCAAAATGACCATGCCAAATATTCAGCTCAATTCAAAGTTTGTGAGCAACATGAACCCCGAATGGCACAAATTTGTCACGTTAGTCAAGCTAACCAAAGGATTAAGGAACACCAACTATAAGAAATTGTATGCCTTTCTACTTCAGAATGAGAAGCATGCTATGTTTGAACGAATGATTCTTGAAAAGTTCAAATCTAATCATGGAGATGCAAGCTCTTCAAATGACTCAACTGCATTCTACACCAATTTAGGGATTACTACCAAAGCTTCACAAGTCATTCCTTGTAAAACCCAAAAAAATCGTAAACGTGCTAAATGACTAAATTGCCCCTCAAGTAAATATTTGTGAGATCCGTAAAATATATCAAGCTCGTCAAATACTTTTAACACTTAACTCCTAAAGGACTCATGCAAGATAAAAATAACCAACTTAAACTTATGTATACAAGTAAATATTACACATTTAACTTCTAAGGTTCCAAACCATATTAAATCATGTAACAAATGCACTTGTACTCAAAGTGGTCTAAATTCATCCTACACTTGTTAATATGGAAATCATTGAATTTGTCTGTAACTGTCCCCCTAATTCGGCCTAAAGTCACGCCCACAATCCCCATAATTTTCGTCCCATTTAATTTCATTTACACTCTCCATTTAAAACAGTTTTCCTAATTCAAAATTCACAAAACCATAAATAACCTCTACACAAAAGTGACGGCAAACTCTGCTTCCCCATCTTTTTCTGGTCGACACAAATAAGGATCCACGGAGAGGTTGTGTAGGCTTAAAGAAGCTATCAGAAATTGTGCTCGGATCGAGGTGGTTGGTTTGTGGTGTGCTGCTGCCGTGATACTCTAGGACACAAAGTGTGTCGGGTTGCTTAACCTTGACCTTGTTTCTTGTTCTTCTTTGATTCACGCTGCAAAAGGTACTCATCTAACCACTTTCTCGTCTCGATAACTTCGTTTTCTGGTCGTGGGGCTAGTACCTTGCTCATGCTCCTGGTGCAAATAAAACATGTTGTATAAAATAAGAAAACTAGAATATATAAAACCTAATGAAAGGCTGCATAAAATCATGGGATAAAACCATATATATGTCGAATTAATATGCCTTCAAGACCTTGGTATTGAGCCTGATATTTAACCCTCTCGAGTTTCATGTCTCCTTTTTTTTGTGTCGAGTTTCAGGCTTTTAAACGTGGGTATACACTTGGTTTTACTTGGGTTGAATTGCATAAGATCTTGGGTTAGTTTAATACTTGATAGGGGCGCACAAAATTCTGTTTTGGAGTGGTCATTGAATCTGATTCTTAACCTCATAATATGCATGAACTTGGTTTTAACTTTGGTTTGTTCTCTTTGTACCTCGACAAGATTAAAATACTTTAGCTAAACCATTTGTCATTTAAACTATCAACTGTATATGTATATATATCTTAGCATGAAATCATAAGAACACTTTTACTATATCGACCCATATGTTTTGTGTCATGAAATCAGTTTGGATCATTAATAAGAAATTAATAACGCATGTTTACAAATCTGGAACCTTAGTTCTAAGAATAGTCGAATGGGGAGTAAAAGAAATCGAGTTTTGGTCTTGTTATTTCGTGTAGATGCTGTCACAGATTTTACTCATCTTGTAAAATATGGAACTAATTCATATTGGCATGTTTTAAAGAGATTTTTGATTCTAGGACTAAGTTCATGAGGTGTACTAAGGCATGGTCTCGTAGGGTCATGTTTAAGGGCAATCGCTGGGCAAATGAGTAAACCGTTTTGTATGTTTGAAAGTGTGTCGGGAAGGTGAGTCGGGAGTCATTTCGTGGATTTGAATATTAAAGACCGCGAGCAAGCTCGATGTTAGACAAATTTTGCACATGAAATTGTTATAAACATATTTTTATCTTTATTTTTCTAACGTGCATGGCAAAGGAGAAAAAAAATAAACATTTAATCTAATTACATTATAAACCCTTTACTTTGAAATAATGACCATGTAAACCTCAAACTTTGAGTTAACTACCATGCGAACCCTATACTTTGAAGTATTATCTAATAAAGCTTTAAAATAGGATATTTGTCATATTAAACATCTAATTTCGCCATTTATCATTTGTAACCCTTAAGTTTGGCTAATTAATGATTTTTACCCTAAAGTATTATAATTTGGTCCGTTACTAAAGATGAGAATACGGTTAATAACTCAAAAAAAATATTAATACGATTCATATAACCAATAAATCCGTTATGACTTAAATGAGCTAATAAGTATTTTACGAACCGTAATCTGTGTAGATTCGTTGAAGAAGGCGTGACGTTGTTACTCTTGCGTTCCTTCCATTTGCTCCCATTTCATTAGCTAAGGTACAAATATTCTGACCTTACCTCGTAAGGTTTCTCATGACTCGTATACATCTTTCGATACTAGCTTGAACTATTATGCTTTTACTCCGAGCCTTCTTAATAGGGCTTCCATATGACTTTGCTATGCTCCTTTTGATGTGAACCTCTGATATGAACTTATGATATGAACTCTGATATGAACTTATGATATGAACTGTGATATGAACCCTTACGATATGATTATGCTTTGACCCTTCAGTTTGATACCCGAGCCAAATATGTGTTCCTAGTCATGAAGGTAACATGACCATGTCATTGATGCACCAATGGCATGACTCCAGTGTGTACGAGTGATGTTGCACACCGTCCCCATTATGTTATATGATTATGAGCTCAAGATATATGTTTGGCCACTATGTTTCCGGGGGGCGTATGGATGCATCCTAGATATGTTTTGATATGATATGATATGATATGATATGATATGATTTATATGGTGAATGATGTCGTGCAATACACGCCTTCACGCCTAGAGCTAGCTACTCCATTTGTTCTCGAGGTCTCCCCTCCTATTATATATGGTATTCCGAGGTCACCCCTCCGAATATAATGGTTACTTATGATATGATATGATATGTTTCGGGCTCGTGGTAGATTTCTGACAACCCTTACCCTTTCATATACCTATATTGTACCTCCTGTATTCCCTAACGCACCATATTCTGTATTAATTGTTCATTACTCAGCACCCTTATATGATTCACTCTACTACCAAGATATGTATATATTTCATTGCATTGATCTGTCATACTCTCATTCCGTTACTTCAGATATCATTCCATTCACATACCGGGTTATTATATGTTTATTGAATTTGATTATGCTATTCATGTTTATGTGACTACTGATTACCCTGCTATGATATGATTAATATGCGGTTATTTGAGTTACCTATTGTCATCTGACGATATGTGATCTCACTGTTATGTGACCCTCTGGATTGTTTGGTGACCATGCTAATGTGTAATCGATAATTTTGTCTGTTCATTATGTATACTTCGTTCGGTTAATCTCATGGACTTTGACCATCCGTTGTATCCTTATCTGCTTATTGTTGACCTGCCATGTTTACACTTCTGTCTATGCTACGGATTGATTTGGTTAAATGGTTCAAATTGTGATGTTTGGCTTATTAACTTGTTTAATTGCCTTGCTATGTCTCTAATTCAGTCAATTATAATGCTTATATTGTATTCCTACTTGTTATGTGTGACTGCCATGTTTTGACTGCTGTTAGTACTTCCGTTGTTATGATACTTGTTATGTTTTCATCTAAGGCTTTTTAATCTGTGCGATTGCCATGCTCACTTCCTAATTAATTGCTTCCGCTTGCTTTTAGTTTTCCTGTTGTCTTATTTATATTACGATTTCGATCCGATTGCGTGCTATTCTTATGTTGAGTGGATGCGACGTCTGGTATGCTTGATTTGGTTTCGATGCTTGTATGTCTGTTTGATTATATGTGATTATATATATGTCATGGATGCGTTGCTTGCTGTGTTTCTCCTTGATTGTAATTCTTGCTGGATATCTGTATAATTGTGTTCTGCAGGATCCTCATTGACTCATTGTTCCTTTCCGCTGCAACCTTGCTATTGTCCCTTTGTTTCATTTCGTATTCTCGCTTTTGTGTAGCTTTCGCTTTGTTATATCTGCTCTTGGGCTTTTTAAGCTCACCGCATTTCTTTTCCTGCGGCAGGTTTTAGGTTTGAAGATGGGCTTTGATGGGCTGAGAGTTGGATTATCTGAGTGGACTAACCCTAGTTACCTTATTATTTGGACTTATTTTGGTGGGCTTTGTTTTGAGATTTCATTTTATCTTAGACATTTTGGGTTTTGTAATTTTCCTTGTAAGTCAATCGTTATTATGACTTGGTACGTTATTACTTAAGACTTTCGCTTGTAAAATTTTACTTGTATGTTCTGATATGACACCAGAATGTGACACTTCTACCCTCGTCGGGTTGGGGTGTTACATTCCTACTGGAAATGGTAACCACAAACTTATTCCCGATCCAAGGTTCAAGCAACCTGATGCTAATGCAGTCATGGAACATTTCATCAATCAACTGGCTCTTATGGTTAAGTAAAATCTGAACCTCACTCCACACACTAACAATGATATCAGAACTGCATCCAATCTACACAATCATGCTATTGTCAGAGATGGTAAGATCATGGTGCAACCAGTGCAAGGAAGATAGTATGAACAAGGAATAGGTGGAGTAGGTGGAGGGTAGGTGGCTAATCAGAATCGTAGAATCAATGCAATTCAAGGACAAGGAAAGCCAATCAAGTGATACAACTGTGGTGGTGAAGGACATATTGCAAGGAACTGCACATCTCCAAAACGCGCTCAAAATGCAGAGTATTTCATGAATAAGATGTTTGGTGCAAGCTCGGGACAATGGAGCGGTTTTGAATGAAGAAGAGTTCTTTGTTTCATCGAGGGAAATGCCAAAACATATGATCTTTGATGTGGATGAGCACCGGTTTAGGAAGTAGGTCACAATCATCAAAATGCCTTTCAAGTTGCTAATCGTGATGCATTTGACTCGATGTCGATGATGAACCTACGGCCTAGACAATATTCATGGCTAGCATATCACCAATGGTCTCTCCAAAGGTCTCATCACCACAACAGGCTGGTCCATCTAAAGATTCACTCATTTCAGAGGTATTAAAACTTTACGATGAAGTTGATGAGCAAAAGATACAACGGCACAATCTCATGAAACTAATGAATCGATATTGATAATGTGGGTAATAGTAATATTGTCCCATATGATCAATATGTGATACAAAGTGAAAGTGAGATCGTACCAAGTGATGCATCTTCCGTAGTCAATGATGACTATGTTTTTGATGAATACACCGCATGTGCCCTCGATGATTCTCGTTATCTACGAATCGAATGCCTATAAAGAACAAGTTGCTATTTATGAACAACGTGCTAAGTTTGAGTTAACTACCCGTGGGTAGGAAATGGATAACCAAATGCGCATAATTATTAGAAAAATAATTTTAGAGAAGAAGTGTTACAACAAGAGTTAAACTCCTTATAATAAAAGCTTTCTAAAATCATACAAAAGCAAGAACTCCATGATAATGTTAAAGTGCTTAAACAAGAATTTAATGCTAAGGAATCAAAACTTTTGAATGACTTTTCCAATCTAAAACTTTGAAAATAAGCTTGAAAATAAGTTGTATGCGCATAAGGGAATACCATTCAGATCGCTCACAAGATCACTAAGCACATATTCTTAAGCGATAAGCATAGTATTCCCTAGTAGAGGATCCAAATCTCGAGTATTGTAAAAGGCTAAAGCTTTCCATACGATTGTATATGATGGTAATGAGATCCTCAAGCCTAGGCAAACACTATCATGTATTGGAAGCTACGTAAGAGGATAGAAAATTAGAAGATGCCTCTAGGAGAAAATGGATAAGAAGCTAAAAGATCCTAAGTGTAAAAAGAAAACATAACGATCAAACCCCATGATTACACTAAAGAAAATTGGATTTCCCGAACATGTTTAAGCCTCAAACTCAATTAACCCCGAACAATTTTTTGGAAGAAAGACATGGCTAAGCAAAAGCAAATGTACTTGTTGAAACAAACACCCCTTAGGAAAGTACTGTAGCCATCGTGGTATCCTCCGAATACACCAATGCATTTAGTTCCTAGAACTATTTCCACTAATAGCAAGACCTTAATCACCAGATATTGTTTATCAACTATTCGTTGATTTTGAGAAGACATGTAAGAGAATCACACCTACATGGATAACTCAAGGGAAAGGGTTTGAGCAAACTAAAGAATGCTATTTAACCGAGGTCATACCTTTATTTAAACAATTAAAAGGTCAATTTGAAAGTCTTCAAAAGGATAGACTCGAGATATTAAAGAAATGGAAAAGGAATTTGATGCAATGATAGTTGAGGTCAATGATTATGAGCAGAACTTAAATATAATGAAATTGAAAGGAAGAATCGCATATCTTAAATGAGAACTTAGTATTGAGTTGTGTGGCTCAAGATGTGTTTTATATTGTTACTAAGCATTCTATTATCGCTTCTCAATTTCATGAATTATCTGTTGCTTTGAAAGTTTCCCATGATCGTGTCATTGAGCTTGAAAACAAAACTCAAAACTAAATGAGAAAATTGACCCAGATGATCACGATAATTTGGTAAAACATTTTCTAATCTAGAAGTTGAACATTTTATTTACAACTAAAATATCAACATCTCAAAGAAAATGTCAAAACCTCAAACATCAAGACATCCTCAAATGTTCCGAGTTTGATGCGCTTTTGAAATAAACAAATGTGACGTAATGATTCAAGCTCATCAGAACACAATCGAAAGTTGAAAGCCCAAATTTCACAATTAAAGGGTGAAAATAGCAATGATCTGCTCCCAAATGCCTCCTCCTTTAGATTCTCAATTTTCTCAAAACTTTCATCTTCAAAATATCATTAACGACATACAACAAGAAAATGAGAGTTTTCTTGAAGAAAATGAAAAGGTCAAACGACACTTCAAAGAGTTATACGATTCAATGAAAGTCACCGTGACAAGAACAATGAAAAATAACCCGTTACAAAAGGAAATTGAGAATCAAGAGTCGTAAAAGGAAAATGCCACTTGTCTTTAATGAAAATGTTGCATCAAACGATCCGCATACTCTAAATATCTTGCGATCGTTAAATACATTCCTCCTCATCTTAGAAATAATGAACTTGTGTTTCATAACTGTTTCTGTCACCTTAAGGATAGTCGAGAATGCCTCCGTGAGATTGTAGAAGAGGATCGCATAAATAAGCCACTTGATAGTGAAATTAGGTATGCTTGCATATATGCCAAACGATCTCAGGAGCTATTAGAATGTTTAAGAGCAACATGCCCTAAATCCTTATGTGAGAAAGATAAAGTTGTGATGCCATGTTCTATGCCTAATGCTAAGTATGCAACCCATCCTATGCCCAAGATAAGAAAGTGAACTTTAATGTGCCTTCAAGTAGCTCGGATCCCAAGACTTCTAAACCCGAAAAGCAAAAGTAGCAATACCAACTAATGTTCCCATTCCTCATAGGAGTAAAAGTGACACCAAAGCGAAAGGTGTCAAAGCCTCAAGGCAACACAAAGAATGATAGGACCTTGCAAGCTAGGAATGTTCAGTGGAAGAGAGTAGAAGATCACCTTAGGAAGAATGAAACTATGTTGAATAAAATGAATCGTGTTGATTCTAGTGTTAGCTCTAAGCATGCTCTAATTAATGTGAATTCTGCTACTTTTGGCAAAACATGTAATGATGATTGCTTGGTTTCTGTTACTAATCATGTATGTGGCGTGAATGATTTGATTAATTCTGTTAAATACCCACTTAAAATCGTTAATGCCAACAATCATGTTAAGAAGGCTAGAAAGCAATGGTGGAAGAAGGTTAGAAAACATTGAAACCCACGGAAGAAAATTTAGTAATGTAGGTTATCGTGGATACCCATCGCCGCAAATTTAATCTTAATGAGATGTGACCTAAATTATCTAAGTCAATGCCCATTAGAAATGGATACCCACCGTAGAACTATTCCTTTAAGAAGCGAACATACTTTGAATAGGTCTAATGCGCATACTAGTACCGCATCTATCCCTAATGATTCCATTGATTCTCGCTCGATGTGGGTGTTCCAATCATCGTTATTAACCAAATGGAACCCATTCTTGCATGGGAATCCCAATTATCCGCTTATCCATTTTTTCGTGTTCAACCGCAGTCGCTCAAATCGTTATGTGGTACTTGGACTCAGTCGTTCCAAGCATACGACCGAGATCGTCATGCTCATGAACTTTGTGAGTAAATTCATCCGGATCGTTAGATTCGGAACGACCATTTTGGTGCAATTATGGGTTATGGAGATTATGTTGTTGGTGATGGTGTAATCTCCGTGGTATATTATGTTGAATGTCTTGGTCATAACCTCGTTTCTCTCGTTGGTCAATTTTGTGATTCAGATCTAGAGGTGGCTTTTAGAAAACATACTTGTTTCGTTAGAGAACTTGATGGTGTGGAATTGTTAAGAGGAACACGTGGTTCAAACCTATACACCATCTCTATCGAAGACATGATGAAGTCTTCTCCAACCGCTTGTTGTCAAAGGCTTCAAAACAAAGTCATGGTTATGGCATCGCTGCCTCAATCACTTGAACTTTGGCACCATTAATGATCTTTCTAGAAAGGACCTTGTAAGAGGCTTACCCAGATTAAAGTATGAAAAGATGATCTTTGTTCAAGATGCCAATTGGGAAAAAGGTGAAATATGCCCACAAACCCAAACCCGCAAACTCGCTTATGGAAGTTCTTCATACTCTTCGTATGGATTTGTGCGGACCAATGAGAGTGCAAACGATAAATGGGAAGAAATATGTTTTAGTCGTTGTCGATGACTACTCTCGATTTACTTGGGTTAAGTTTTTGAGGACAAAGGATGAAACCCGGATGTCATCATCAAACTTATCACAAAACAGCAGTTCGACTTAACAAGATTGTTAGAATTATTCAATGTATAATGGCACCGAGTTTGTTAACAAAGACCTAAGTCAATTTTATGAAAGCATTGGAATTAGTCATCAAAGAAGTGTTCCACACACGCCTCAACATAATGGTGTAGTTGAAAGACTAAATCGACCCTTGTTGAAGTCGCAAGAACTATGCTAATTTATTCAAAGGTTCCAATGTTTCTTTGGGTCAAGCCATTGCCACCGCTCGCTACACCCAAAATTGTTCCCTCATACACACCATTCATGCAAAACCCATACGAACTTGTCCATAAACGAAAACCCGATCTCTCCTACCTTCGTATATTTGGTACTTTGTGCTATCCAACGAATGACGGTCAAGATTTAGATAAATTAAGAGCTAAGGCGGACATTGAGTTTTTGGGTTATGCATCAAACAAGAAGGGTTACCGAATCTACAACAAAAGAACTCGAGATATCATGGAAACTATTCACGCCACGCTCGATGAGTTGTTCGGGCAAATGGCTCTAGGACAATCAAGTTCGGACCCGCATCACAACCTTCATTAAGTAGTCCCGTTAGTTCTTCTCTTGTACAAAATCCTCACCAAAGAACTCCATATGTACCCCTTCGGAAGATAATTTGAAGAAATTGTTTGATCCAATGTTTGATGAACACTATGAGCCTATTGCTAATGATCGCCCAAATCCATCAACGAGGTTGCCTCTAACCCTACCAACATAGATAACCCTTCGCTTCTATGTCATTGAGTCAAGAAAGACCCACCGCAGATCACTCATCCTCATCATCAAATCCTCAATCATCAAGTGTACATCATGGAAATGTTTCGCACCTATGATGGATATAACCCTTTGCTACTCCCAAGATGCTCCATTTGAGAACATATTTGCTCCTCGAACCATCTTCATCGAGATCCAAACTCGCTACTTCAGCCTCAACAACAACCACACGAACACCTTAGAAAATGGACACATGACCATCCATTGGACAACATCATTGGAAACCCTTCTCGTCCAAAGATCCACACGTAAACAACTTGCAACCGATGCCTTAAGGGCTTCTTCAACTCCATACTATCCAAGGTCGAACCAAAAGACGTTAAAACTTCCATGAATGAAGACAGCTGGTTCAATGCCATGCAAGAAGAAATTCATGAGTTCGATAGACTAGATGTATGGGAATTAGTACATGCTCTTGACTGTGCTATGATCATTGCTCTAAATTGGATCTTCAAAGTTAAACTTGATGAGCAGGGTGATGTGTTAAAGAACAAGGCTCGATTGGCTGCAAAAGGATACCGTCAAGAGGAGGGTATTGACTTCGAAGAATCATTTGCTCCAGCTTGCACGTATCGAGGCAATCGTAATCTTCTGCCTAACCGCAAGTAAGAACATGGTAGTCTATCGATGGATGTAAAGACGACCTTTCTTAACGGATATCTTAAAGAAGTCGATACGCCACCAACCTGAAGGTTTTGTGAATCCGCAGCATCCTACTCATGTCTATCGCTTGAAGAAGGCCCTTTACGGTTTGAAGCAAGCTCAAAGGGCATGGTACGATACGCTATCAAGGTTTCTTCTATCTAACAGATTCAAAGAAAGGAGCGCTTGATCCGACATTGTTCACCGTAAAGTCGTGCAAACACTTAATTCATGTTCAAATCTATGTTGATGATGTTATTTTGCCTCGATCGAACCCAATGAATGTGACCGCTTTTCTAAAGAGATGGGCTCAATTTCAAATGTCAATGATGGGACAAATGTCATTTTCTTGGGATCACAAATTTCATAAAGTCCGGAGGCATTTTATCAATCAATCTAAATATGCTAATGAAATTTTAAAGAAATTTGATTTGATTCTTGTGACTGTTGACACTCCCATGGTGGAGCGTACTAAACCGGACGAGGATCACTCGTGGATTATGGTTGACCAAAATAAATATCGTAGTATGATTGGGTCCCCGAGGTACCTCAACGCCAGAGACCAGACATTCTGCTCGATGTATGCATGTGTGCTAGATACCGTGCTAAGCCTACCAAAAGCACCTTGAAGCGGTTAAACGGGTCTTCGGTATCTCCAAGGAACCATCAACATGGGACTTTGGTACCGAAGGACACCGTGATGTCACTAATGACCTATGCGAATCACCGACCATGCAGTGGTGTCAAGATACACGTCAAGCACGCCTCGAGGTGCTCGGTTTTGGGTGATAAGCTTGTGAGTCGGTCTTCAAAGAAACAAATGAGTACTTATATCCTCTACGAGGTAGAATATAGCCATGTCATCTTATTGTGCTCAAATCCTATGGATGAGATCCCAATTATCCGACTATGGCTTTGAATTCAAAGAAAATCCTCCATATTGTGTTAACAAAAGTGCCATTGCTTTCTCATGCAACAATGTTCAACATTCAAGAGCAAAGCATATCGACATTCGACATCATTTCATCGAGGGAGCAAGTGGAGAACGTGTGGTGGAACTTTATTTTGTGAGGACCGAATACTAGTTAGCGACATCTTCACCAAAGCTCTTCCTAGAGAACGTTTTGAGTTTATCCTTCCACGACTTGGTCTAAAGAGTCTTCAACCGGACACACTCAAACGTCTTCAAGAGGAAGACGAGGAGTAAAAGTTTTTTCTTCATCCATCTCTTGTAATATTTATTCAAAAAAAAAATACAAAATTATAAAATCCACAAAAAGAAAATAGAAAAATCTAAATTTTCAAAAAATCCATAAAAAATCAGAAAATCTTTTAAAAAGCTAAAAATATTTTTCCCATCTTTTCTTTTATTCGATTTCATCTACGATCTTTGTGTTGTCATTCAAAGACTGACACGGGTCTTTAGATGAACTTCAAATGTACATAAATTGTTTTAAAAAAAAAGGAGAAAAATGGTGGCTTACTGTTATTTCAGACAGTAACCTGTGTTCGAAAAGAAAGAATAGAGCCATGCTTTATCTATTTTTAAAATCTTATGCTCTTATTCTAAAAACCAAATGTTTGTCGGCTAAAAGACAAATGTTTCTTTCACAAATATTTTTCCTTCTAAATATTCTTCTGAAAAATATTTATCATCTAATGAAAACAAATTGCTTTGAAAATAACTTGGACCATATTTCAGAAAATCATCTTGGCTTTTTCTTTGACAAAATCTCTAACACTCAATCAAAAACTCATGTCATTGATTGAGGGGGAAAATGATTTCATTAACACAAAAAGTTATTTTTCAATCAATTGGCACGTACTCATGCAGGGTCTAAGTTTGGATAATAAAATGAACAATGTTCTTTATCAAATGGATCTAGACCAAGGCTAATGTCATGTTTTCAAAAGATACTCAAGCATGTTTAATCATTGGAGTTTAAAGTCTCAGACTTGATTCTTATCGGTTAAATGTTTTTATAAGAAGTCACAATTCTCCTCAAATGTTTTCAAAAACAATTTAAATCAATAGAGATCACAAATCTCAAATGACTTGAAAATTGTGATCGGGGGAGAATTTGTGATTTAAATTGGATTTAAACTGATAACTCAATAAATGGTTGTGAAAAGTGTTTAACAAGGCGTCCCTCCTACATATATCAAACGATTTCAACTTTTCCATGCATATGTTAAGGGGGAGCATCTTTCTTATACCATAAAGGGTTAAAACGTGATGATTTGTCTCAAAGTGCAAGCTCCATCTAATATGTGCTAAACTCTTTTCGAATCTCGAAGCACATATTAAGGGGATCATTTTTTAAAGGAAAATAAACCTTCAAGGTACAAATATTCATATGTTTCAACATAATGTACCTTGATTGATTTTCTAATGGTTTCCGTATGACTATATGATCATGAAAGTGCTTCTAAGAACTCTTTCCTCTTTGTGCAAAACAATTTCAAAAATTACATGCACAAGTTAAGGGGGAGCAACTTTTTGAAAACAATATCCTTTCCCAAATTTACCTTAACAAAGTATTTAAAAATACTAATTTTGATCGGGAAAGTGATGTCGATAGTTTTAGAAAATGTTGATCAAAGAAGTTAATTCTTCCTCTTGCCTCCATGTGCCAAAATGATTTCAAACATATGATGCACATGTTGAGGGGGAGCCTTTTTCTCAAATATCATAAATAATTCAGGTACAAAATGCTTTGATAATATATCACAAGTACCTGGATTGATTTTCAAATGGTTTTCAATTGGTTCCAATGGCAGATGAACAATATCAAAAAGACCGATCAAATTTACTTTATGTATGGTGATATAAGGATGGTTAGGTTAGGTATTCGTTCCCACGATCCCGCTTGAGCCGGAAGGATCTACCCAAGGACAATCCACTAGATAGTGTAGAAGTCCTTAGGTATGATGAAAAAAAAGAGAAAAGTGAGAAATGGGAAGAGTGCGGACTGAGACAGAGCTAGAACTAGAATAAACCCAACAAGGTTCGAGTTATGAAGTCTCGGTAAGCACTCAAGGGGTTAAAGAATGAAAAGAAATGAATGTGAAAAGGGTGAAAATAAATATCCTCCATTAATTCAACCATAGGGCGTAAACCGGGTTCAATACATATGCTACTAGTGGTTACTAAGGTAACACCGTATTGAAGACAAGACGTCATGGACCCAAAGGACGACCGCACTACAACTTCCCAAGCTACTCAAGTTCCTCTTAAAAGGACTTGTTTCATTCTCACGGGGAACCTACATTATCTATCGACTTTCTCCTAGAGATGGTGGATATTGAAGAAGGAGATCCTCTCCCTAGTCTTCGTCATAGGAAACAAATGTGCACTATTGAGTCTAGATCCATGAGATCATCAATAAATCTCATTAGGACGCTGTCAATAAAGACTCTCTGTTTCACACAATGTGGAAAGAGAGAACAAATTTTAAGAGTCCTACGCATTATCCTTGTGGTATTGCCAGAACATCTGAGTGATATGATAACATATTCACAATGAAGATGGAAAGCCTTCTAGAGCCAACATCAAACAAGCTCTTGGTAGGTGGCATGTGAGATCTATCCAATAGATCAACCATGTGACAACTGAACAGAAACAATTGGGTGATTCAAAATTATGAATCAATCCTGGTTCAGGTTATGGATTGACGGATACCTTTGAAAAACCAGTCGGTGTGCACAAAAATCATTTTTCTATTGCACATCGACTGTGTATCACATTTTCAAATATCAAAAGGTGATTATGATTGAAAATTGATTTTTCATATAAAACCTTCTTTGTATTGCGAAAACTCTTTATGATATGCAATACACGATTGTTGTTCAAATCATTTTTAATCAATCAGTAAATCTCACTTTGCTGGTTCACTCACTCTGTGTTGTCTTCTTTGAGACGTTCGATTTGAGAACATCTAGAGCATTGCGAAACCTCGTCAAGGAGATTCTTGAATTATACCGATCACAGCAAGATTTGTATCGATCAACAGGAACCGCTTACCGTGTACCTTAATTCAATGAAAGTGATCAAAGACACTTTTGTGCGCTTTATTGCTAATCGTTGTGTGTGTACACCGATGTTTCAAAATGCTCGAATTGAGAGGTCAATCCATAGCCGCATGCTTACACAACACATTCATCTCTAAAGAAATCATGATAAGTGCATCAATTACTACGATATTTTCACCCCATGCTTCGCTACCGCTACAAATATCATGAATCAACTAAAGCTTCGCTACTCGATGAGAAGAAATCATGATCAAGAATGTGAGCATGTCGGTCCAATGTCACAACATCACATAATGTCAACACTACAAAGGAAGAGTCAGAGATTTATGGAAGCTAATGATCTCAAAGCTGGCTCAAAACTCATCTTCATGTGGATCAGTTAAAGACCTCCACTTGGATTAACCAAACATGCAAAATATGAAGAATCAAAGACTACAGGCTACAGAGCAATGAACTTATAAAGGAATTCAAGAACAATCTTAATGTAATATCTATTTGTTTTCAATGTAATTTGAGGTGACCTCCCTTAGGGGGAGATTGTTAGGATTTAGAAAATCCAGATGTTAAAGTGTCGGTCACCTCAAGTATATGTATTTTTTAGAAAGCTCGTAGTCGTATTTATTTAATGTTAGTTAGTATTTAGCTAAGTAACATCGTGGAGGATGGACGGGTCTTTACCCACTGTATGCCTGATCCACAGCCCGTAGGTGGCGTATGTTGTAAGCCACTATAAATACCCTCTACCTCCCAAGGTAGAGGGTCAGAGCTTCAATACCATTTTTCTTTATTTCACATTATTCCCAACTCTCTTCTCTTTCTCTCTCTAAAACTTTCTCTCTCTAAACCTCTTATACGCCTCTTTGAATCATGGTGTGATATGCTTGTGAAATCCAAAAGCTTACAAAAATATTTAAAAGATATAATTATCCAACAATATAGAATATGATGATTTTAAAATGTGACCTTTTGTTTTTAAGAAATTTTCCTTCTTTGTAGTTTTCAATCACACACGGATCGTATCAAGTTTTAAAAGTACAATATACTCTTAAGAAACTTGGTAACGAAGTTCTGGTACTAATTGTGGAAAACTAGAAGGGGGTTGAATAGTTTTACTGATTAAAACTTCGTTTTAAAATATTTAGATTCACTTATGTCAATCTATTTGATGTGTATGTTGGATTTTGATAGATAAGTAAGTAACTAAGTATTGTAAAATTAAAGAGTAAGAAACAAAAACCACGACACGAGTGTTTATAGTGGTTCGGCTACAAGGACACCTTCCTTGCCCTACTCCACTCCCTGAGTCACCTACTCGAGAGTTCGTTAGCACTACGCAACATAAACTCCTTGTGGCGGAGAAGCCTTCACAATGTCGCATACTCTTTATCCGGTACAAGGCTAGACACCATGTTCTTCCACGAGGTAGAACCAAACCTATCACAACGTCGCCTACACTTTATTCGGTACAAGGCTAGATACCGAGTTCCATTTCAAAGGAGGAACTACTACCCAACACTACACAACACCTATCCCAAAGGAGACACACTACTTATTACACCATCATCAAGGATATCAATATCCTTGGACACAACCTATCTATGTTTGTACATCGATGCACCATATCGATTGTACACCCTTGACATCTTTCACTAATGCCCTTGACATAATCTTTTCACACCTTTCATTAATGCCTTCATTATGGACCTTTGACATCCTTCACTAATGCCTTAGACATGGACCTTCGGCACCTTTCACTAAAGCCTTCGACTTGACCCTTTTGGCATCCTTCACTAATGCCTTCAACATAAAACTTCTAGAGAAGAGGAAAGAACTATCAACAAGAGAACTTCAATAGTCTTGATGATGACGAAGCTTGGCAACTCATGGATTTGAGCTTGCTCGACTTCAAGAGGTGGTGATCTTGCCTTTAAGAGGAACCAAGAAGATCACACAAACACAAAACTACATAGAAAGATCCTTTGGATCTGAGGTTAGAGAGTTTACAATGCTTAGAGAAAGTATATGTGAAAGTAGCAACTTACAATGAAGAAATGGCTCACTATTTATTGACAAAAATTCACTACTGTCCCACGGATCTCATGGATCCCTTGCTTGAGGGATCCTTCCAGTGTATTCCTGGGGATCCGTAAGACGCTCCCTCTAAATGGGTTATGGGTCATGGGTCATAGACTTTGGACCATGGGTATCTAAATAGATACAATGTATCTAGAAGATGCAATGTATCTTGTCAATGGGTCATGAGTTAGTTCCATGGGTTATGGATATTACCCAACATGACTTCATGCATGATGTCATGCAACGGGTCATGGGTTATGGATCATGCTCCATGGGTATGGGTCATGGACTTTGGGTTTTACCCAACTACATTTAATATATCTAGTTAATGGGTCAAGTACTTAGATTCTTACCCATTACATTACCCATTACAATATATACTAAGTATATATATATAAATATATGTAAACACTAGTTGTTATACATATGTATTTCTATAACATGTAAACACTATTACTTGTTTAGTGTTTTATATGAAAATGTAAGTGTGTTAGCAAACTATTGGCTCAAACTATTTATATATTTTATTTGTTTCGTTAAAATGATTTACGTTTGTTATCGACAAAACATTAGAAGATCGTAAAATATAAATAAATGTTTTTACGGCTTATTTGTATTAACAAGCTCATCCATTGATTTCAAATACAACATTTGAGTAGTTGATATATGGGCGCTGAGAATGGTCTTTTAAAGTTTGTTTTTGCTATTTTCAAGTATGTAGATTCTTTCTTGGATTCAAATGAGCTAAAGTGCCATCCATTTGTTAGCCAGGACATGGACATGTAGTTAAAGAAGATTTCCATTTGTAATTTGCATATGAATCTATAGCACGCATAAAAGACCTTTTTATATATTACAAAGACTTGATTACTGTCCTAAATGAAATAGATGTTTGGTAAAGGAAAAGGGTACTGATTTATGGGATTTAGGGAGCTTTGCATGTTTTTTAATTGAAATGTTATGTTTGCGGTTAACAGTGAATACTTGAACTGAATTAATTTGTATCGTCAAAGAGTTTGGACGTGCAAGAGTACTGGGAAAAGCATTCTGACTTATGAAGAGTCACTGGTCTCAGAAAAAAAGGCTAATGAGAAACTTCAGCAGTTCCCTAAAGAACTCATGGAGCCTGTGTTACGTGATATTCAATTCAGTAATGACTCTTTCCTATGCTCTTTTTATACTTTCGTGTATGTTCACATACATATAAAGTTATCCATATTGATAAGGATTTAAAACGTACACTTTTAAGGGGTCATTTTTGCCCTTAATCACCCACTTTTATATCCGTTACTGCTTAATTTCGTTCATTTTCACTTTTTAGGTCTATTGGAAGCAAAATGCTGGAATGATGCATTTTTGGATGAAAAGGAATGAATATATGAAGAAAATGGCTAAGTCAAGATCGAAGACACTCAAGCTGATGAATTTGGAGCTGACGGCTTCACTATCAAAGGGCGACGCCGTCCCTCTATTCGTAATTAAATTTGTGACGGGTCAGTAGATTTTCTGACAACGTCACTACTGAAGAACGACGGCATCACACATCTCAACTGACGCCATCACAAGCTGATCAAGACTATCACAACATGCACGCAATGTAGTTGATACTGTTTTGGCCATAACTTTTGCATACGAACTCGGATATAGGTGATTAAAAAGCCCACGCGACCGGAACGAGAAAATCTACAGTTTGGTGAAAAAGTCTTCGTGATGCCGTCACTCTATAGATGTGATGCCGTCACCCTTTGCCAATAGAAAATCTGCCTATAAATAGAACATTATAACTTCACTTTTTGTAAGCCCCAAATCCCTAAGTCCGATTCTAGGGTTTAGGTAGGTGTTTTTCTAGCAACTTAGAGGGTTTCAAACACTCTATAAACATCGTGTAATGGTTTGTTTGTTAATCCAATCCTATGTTATGTCTTCAATTATCATAATTGTTGCTTGCTCTTCATTAATTATGCTTGGCTAATTCACCTAGTGTTTGCTTATGGTTGTATGAAACTTGTATATAATTAATTAGATCTTATTGATTTCTTAGTGATTCTTGTGTCTATCTTCATCATTAGGGGTGTGACAATTTCAATGAGTCTAATTGGTTTAGTTTATAATTCTTGCATTCTACTGTCTCTTGTTTAATTGGTTGTCGCACTAGATTAAGGAAACTTGCTTCAATCATCAAATTGTGAGCTTGAACGTCTTAAATAGTGATCTATAGCCCTAGAGTGCACTAGTTGGCTTTCGTTGTATTTATTGCATGAGTTTATGCTCATAGAATTATGGACCACCGGCACCTCCCTATGAATAAAACATGGAATACACGCACCAATTAAAACAAGGATGTGACAATTCAGTAGGTAGAATTGGATAAATAGCAAGAAGTAATACATCATAAGTAGATACGCTTCACGTTTCTGGTAGACCCCTAATTTACTTAGTATCTTTTGGGATAGTTGACTAGCAACTAATTCCACCCTCCCTTCAAAACTGAGATATTTTGATTCATAAAATATAAAAATACAAAAATAATCATCCCTCACCTTTAGACTTAAATCGACATACACTTCAGCCTAACGACACTATTCCCCTTGAGAACGATATCAATACCCGAGGCTTACCCAATGCTACACTACAACGATTAGCTTCACTGCCTAGGGTGTGAAAAACTTGCTCGACGAAAAGGAAGTTCCTTTGACCTCGAACGCGCGTTGTACACGTATCACATATCATATAGTTTCATACATGGCTGGTATTTTAATCTTATGGAAGTAGTCAATATGTTGTGCGATATTCTTTATATGCAACTCTTGTTTCCATCATTAGTAATTTGCATACGAATTTGTGGCACGGTTACTGTTTCTATGCAGAACCATTCATTCATATTAAGTCCATGATGGTTTCACATGTTATTTTGATTTCTAAATACAGGGTAAATATCTTTTGTTGGTAAAGAGTTAGCAGGCTTCTGCTTTTCAGATTGAGCATCACCACATGTAAATGCTTAAACGGTTGCATGAAAAGTAAGGTAAGTGTGAAGGGATCCATAACTAACTGAGTATGCCATAACTAAGCTGTTATGGAAAGATAATACCCACGGAAATTTTATGACATATAGCTTAATTAAATGTGATCCAAACGCGAGGGCTACAGGAAAATAGTAGGTCACAAAACATTAGCCAGACCATGATGCTCATATTTAAGTTCATATAATTCTAAAACAAAGCATTGGCTATAACATGACACTCATATCTAAGTTCACAAAATTATAACCAATGTCGTCGATGTAACCCTTTATTTACTCTCAAGTAATCATTTTGAGTGGAGATCCTTATTCTTCATATTCTTTAAAATGTCTATCCATCGGGACATTTTAAACATGATTGCCCTCTGGTTCTGAATCTTGTTCAATGTACCTTGAATTATGTGATAAGAAAGAAAAAAAATGTTATCGTGCGCAAGAGTTATTATTCAGTATATATTTTTGGCCTTATTTTTTTGAATTGCTGGCTTTATTTTTTTCATACGTTTCTCATGTATAATTAGTGCATGTACTGAAAAGATTTGTATTTTTGTTATCAAGGTTCAAGATTATAAGATGTGTTTTGCTGTCTTGGTTACCTTTAGTGCTCAAATCAAACACTAAGAATTTATGTATTTACTCATTTTTGCTTTCAAGAGGTAAAACCCATTATAAACGGATCATCTTTTCAATCTTGTACTTGCTCATTATAGGCTACTTGGTAATATTTATTACTCAAACATGTGCATATCTTTGCTTTGAAGGGGTAACCATTATAGACGATTTATATAAAGAAGTTTTGCTATCATTATAAGCTAATTATTAAACTGTTTATATGTGCTTATTCTAGCTATTTTTCTACATAAATGGGGTTGTTTTGTTGTCTATTTCAAGCTATTTTTTTGCAGAAAAGAGGCTATTTTTATAAGCTGTTATATGTGCTTATTTCTAGCTGTTTTGTTAGATAAAAGGGGGCTGTTATGCTATCTATTTCAAGCCATTTTGCTGCATAAAGGGGGCTCTTTTTAAGCTGTTATATGTGCTTATTTCAATTAGTTTTGCTACATTAAATGGGTTGTTTTGCTGTCTATTTCAAGTTGTTTTGCTGCAATAATAAGTTGTTCTATTTTGTTTCAATTATAAGTTGCTATATTGTGTCATGATAGGCTATTTTGCTATCGATTTCAAGTTGTTTTGCTTTCTATTTTGTTGCAATTATAAGTTGCCATATCGTGTGTAGAAACTTACAAAACCAAAGCCAAATTATCACAAAATCTGTTTTAAGAGTGAACCCAGCCAACCACCCCTTGGCTCACTTTATTATATCAAAGATAGCTATAGAATAGCAGTTTTACAATACAGAAAAGAATAGATAAACAGATTACACAAACTAGGGTTTCTCTCAACTCAGAGATATACAAGGGAGAAGAGAGATGGAAAACACACAGAAATATCAAACGTGAATGAGATAAATAAGCCTAATCTTGGCTTATATAGCTTCCAGAATGAGAACTCCACAAATACTCCTCTAAGTTTCAAGAATGCATCACTTTGGTCCTTCAACTTTATAGACTTGTACAAACTTTAGGAACTGAAGCTTATATATTTAACACTCCCCCATAAGCTTTAGCTTCCTGAAGCTCCCCCATCATCCTTGCCTTGTTCACCAGTATTATCCTGAAACACATTAAACAAACCAAGAACCTTGCAAAAACTGTTATGCACAGAAATATTAAGCCCTTTGGTGAATAGATCTGCTACATTATCCTCAGATCTGACCTTAACTGGCTTTATAAAACCATCACCCACTTTTCCCTTAAGAAATAAAGGTCAATCTCAAAATGCTTGCTTCTTTCATGAAGCACATGATTAATGTAAATCAGATAGCGTAATCAGTATCACAATACATTTCCACAGGAAACTTCACACCAACATGCAGATCAGCCAAAATTTTAGTGATCCACATAACTTCACAACAAACATTACACATTGCCCTGAACTCAGCCTCAGTAGAGGATCTAGCAACAATAGCTTGCTTTTTACTTTTCCAGGAAACCAAATTATTTCCCAGAAAAACACTATAACCAGTTACAGATCTTTTGGTCACTTTACATTTTGCCCAATAAGAATCAACAAACACTTTTATACTCTTATTATCACCTTCTTTAAAAGTGACACCAAGACCAAGCTCCTTTTTCACATACCTCAAAACTCTAAACGCAAGCCTCAAATGAGACTTCATAGGCTTATGCATTACTTGACTTAGACAATGCACATCATAATAGATATTTGGCCTTGTCAAAGTCAAGTAAATTAATTTGTTAACAATTTTTTGATAGTTTGTTATACTAGACAAAGGTTCATCATCTCCAAATTTAGAAACAAGCTTTTTATTATCTAGATTTGTCTCAATAGGAGAGCTGCATGGTTTACAACCAAGCATAGCTAACTCAGTTAAGAGCTCAGTGCAATACTTCCTTTGGGTAAGACAAATACCATCATCAATATCAAGAACCTCTATTCCCAAAAAATATTTGAGTTTACCCAAGTCTTTAATAAAAAATTTTGAACTTAAAATTTTCATCAATATTGTTCCCAGTGATGATAATATCATCAACATATACCAATAAAATCAACAGAACATCATTATCATTTTTAATGAACAAAGAAAAATCACTTGGACTTTGCACAAACCCATTTTCTTTAAGCAGAGATACCAATTTCTCATTCCATTTTCTAGGAGCTTGTTTTAATCCATATAAAGACTTTACCAGTTTACAAACTCTTTTATCATTCTTATAAGAAAATCCTTCTAGCAAGGTCATATACACATCTTCCTCTAATTCACCATATAAGAATGCATTATTTATATCAAGTTGGAACAAAGGCCATTTGTTATTAACAGTTATACTCAAAACACATCTTATAGTAACAATTTTAACAACATGAGAAAAAGTCTCCTCATAATCAATTCCTTTTCTCTGATTGAACCCTTTAGCAACTAGTCTAGCTTTAAACCTCTCAACTTCTCCATTAGCTTTATATTTAACTTTGAAAACCCACTTATAGCCTATAGCTTTTCTACCAGCAGGAAATTCTACAATAACCCAAGTACCATCTATATTTAAAGCCTCAATTTCTTGGTTTATTGCATCAACCCATCTACTGTCTTTAACAACTTCGTCATAGGTAGTGGGTTCATAAATTTTATTAAGACTAGATGTGAACACAAAGTTATCAAAGCTTAAGTTGGAGTATTTAACAACTTTATCTATACCATACTTATGATTCTTATTAAGCACATAATCTTTATATTTAGATGGTAAAGCTGTCATTCTACTAGTTCTCCTAACAGTTTGTGCCCCTGCTGGTTCTAGTGACTCAAACATTTTACCAAACATATCTAATTCCTCACCCTCAGATATATATCCATCATCAACATGACTAGTACCTTGTTTACCATCAGAAACAGTAGTTTGTGTTGCATACTCATTTTCTGTGTCCTTCCTACTAGAAGTGTCACTAGTGTTGTCTACATTAACTGTGTCTACAGTATCTACTGTATCAACTGGCAAATTGATATCTACATCAGCTGTATTAGTAGTATCTATAGTTTCAGTATGCAGATGCTCATCAACACTAGCATCTTCTTCTACAGTGATGACACTAGGCTTATGGGTACTAGGGTAAGGTACAGACTTGGTGTTTCCATCTATACTACTTATCTTATCATCATTGGGTTCATTGGTTCTAAAATTATTATGACTGCGATCAATTTCTTGATCAAAGAAATTTAAATCATTAATTCCATTATCCACAAACACAAAGTCTTTAGTGAAAGAAGTATTCTTAAAAGGAAATACAGTTTCATAAAACTTTACTTCTCTTGAAAATACAAATTTCTTTTGATATATATTATAAAGTTTGTATCATTTTTTATCAAAAGCATATCCAAAAAACACACATTTATCAG